>BMAC01000492.1:375935-472424 GCA_014905375.1 Phtheirospermum japonicum
ACACGCTCGGCAGCTGTCGGCCAGCGTCGGCAGGCCTGGGCGGACATGCTCGGCAGCTGTCGGCCAGCGTCGGCAGGCCTGGGCGGACACGCTCGGCAGCTGCCGGCAGCTGTGCGCGGGAGTGCTCGGTTCGGGCCGACTCGGTTCGATTTTCGGGCCTCGATGCCTCCACATATAAAATGTGAATTTAAAGCATAAAAAACCATGATTTACCACAAACCTCAAGCTAACCGGACCATTTAACCACATTAAATATAAAATTAACAAGAAACACGAAAAGAACAACAAAACGAGAAAACAAGTGAAAACCTAACAAAACTCGACTAAAAAAACTACTAAATTAACATAAAATCCTAATTAAAAACACCTGAAAAACACCACAATTACATGCAAAATAGGTTACAACATTACATTCCCATGTGAGTTAATTTTAATAGAAATCTCAAACTACATAGCAAGTAAGTTGATAATTTTGAATTACTTTGTAACTCTTGTAGATAATTCGATACTCCTTGGGAAATGATAAAAATACATTCATACTACTAACCATAATTCTAATACTAGAAGTATAATGTATCGTCGTGTCGGTGTATATTACAAGAAATCACATGTTTAATGATGATTTCTTTCCACGCATAAAAATTCGTCATAATATGTTAATTAATAGTGGTGATTTTTAATTTCGTCATAGAATAATACCCTTTTATGACAACGTTTATTATTGTCACAGTTGTTTATGGCTTTCGTCACAAATACTTATATTTGATGACGTTGAAATGATGTTTGTCACAATATTGGAAAGACAAAAAAACAAACAATGGTTCGGAAAACCCTTTTGATGACAAACATATAATAAAGTGTGATGACATTTGGTGTCACGATAAGTTTCTATTGTGACATCATCATTTTTGTCACTAGTTTTTCCTTGAAGAATGGTGGCGATATTTGGTCTCACAATAAGTTTCTTTTCATGAGAACGCCAAAATCTGTCATCCGTTTTAGAAAAATGGTGACAACATTATTTTGACACAAAATAGTTCTTTGGTGATGACAAATATGAATTTGTCATAGTAATTTTAATTTTGTTTCAAATTCACACCAGATTTAGGAGACTCTTTTGATAACAATTTGATAATAATTAGAAATGACTTTTGGTATCACTGCATATTCGTGTTATTAAAAGCATCGTATTTCTCATTAATTTCTCTAGATGTAATGTTAATTAATCTTAATTAATATATATCGTATAATACTTGAAGTAATCAATAATATAAAAATAATAATAAATCAAGAATAAAGAAATATATTAATTAAAATAAATGACTAAATTATGTGTTTTACACAATTAATAATAGTAATAGTAATAATAATAATATATATTTTTATTGTAACATTAAATTAAGCTTGTACCTAATCTATGTTTTACTCTTTAACATATTCATTTATATACTATATAAGTATTATCAAGTCATGACATGAATAATCTTATAGTCTTTATGATAAGAAAATAAATAAAAACCAAAGCACTTATGGCATCATAATTTTGTGAAAGTGAGGAATTATTCATAGTCTTATTAACATTATGGAGTTCTTTTAAATGACGAAAATCTTATCCTCAATTAGTCATGCTAAATTAGACAATTCTCTAACTTTTACCAAGTTACAAGTATTTTGCAACATAATAACAATGCATGAATGAAGATGAAAAGGACACAATAATACTGCACAAAACATTTAAGAAAATAAAAACTATTATATTAATAAGAAACACTTTCAATGTTTCATTGTCAAAGAGGTAATAAAAAGAATATCAATTCATGTAAATAATAAAAATTAAGATGTCCACAACCACCTTCAGTTGTCACCTCTTAACTCCAGGTCGATTCGATCAGACCCATTCCCAACCATAATTCACCAAAAATAGTTAGTTTCCAACAAACAGAACACTAAGTTCCACCAAATGTATCAATCTTGTCCCAGCAACAAAGCTTCTTCTTGCATTACAACCTCACCCCAAAAAAGGCTTAATTGAAAATCAGGACGGGTAAAAAAACACAAATTAGTACCAGCACTCCTATGTATTTTGTTAACTACACTTAGCTTTACAACACCAATCAAAGGACACATAAAAAACTAGGTATCAAAAATCAAACTAAGGCTTGATCTTTTACAGTTTATAAGGAACAACTAGGTGAAAACCAGTTGGGGTGACTAATTTGATAACTAACATTTCGATTCATCGGCCCAGGATAACAAATCAAAATATAATAATCATAAGACCTCACAACTTGATAAAGTTCAACCGATACATCTTTGCCCACATAAAATATTTCTGCAAAAAATGCGAATAACGTCAAGAGTAGAAAACAAAGCAGAGATACATTTAAAAAATGAACTAAACAATTATTTGGTCTAAAGGTCATTAATCTGTCAAAATAAAACATGTTAGCTACATGCTAGATTTTGCTTCTTCAAGAACATGGGATGATCTTAAAATCAATTGGGAGTAGAAATTAGATTTAGCGACAAAGAAGGGATTTATCGGTGTGTAAATGTATTCAGATATACATAATTATATACAGAGTGTTTGCCAACTCTTAAAAAAAAGTGATTCTCGACTTGTAGCCCAAAGAAAAAATTTAGTATATTTCTGACTAGAAGTTGAAAATCACTTTGTAGAGTTTGCAAACACTCATTATAGCCTTACCCATTGTTTTTTGACTCAACCCAGCCCGGAACCCACGATCCGGGGTCCAACAAGGGCGGGGTTATATGTTTCATGTTTGGACCAGTCCGTATGTGACTTAGCCAAGACCCGAACCTCTTTTTTTATATGTTTGTCCAACTTTTTTTTAAAATATTATTTAATTGAATTTAAAATATTATATTATTAATAGTAAATTTAGGAGATTAAAAAAATTACATTAATAAAATTATTTAGCTGTAAAAAAATAATCAAAACAATATGAAGGGCATTACAAAACCAAGTTATATATTCATCTAGAAAATTACTAAAAAATTATTTATAGACATTTTTGTAATGATAATTTATGTCTAATTACTATGATTTTAAGTCTTTAACATGTGACATTCACATATAAATCTTTTATTACTCTTAGTTTCAAACTTGCATTTTAAAAAATATGAAATCTTTTTATTTCTAGTTTAATTTATTTATCTAGTTCAACAATTGTGCCAGTGACCTGACGATTTACCTGGAGGCTAGTCACCGCCAGGCTAGATCCGAAAATGTTGGTTTTCGCAGTAGAAAACAAACAGTTTGTATTATGGCATGGAAATGGGTTGTTATGATTTTAGTACCCAAACTATACTCTATTTCCATTTTAGTACCTGACTGTAAGACCTCAACAAAATTGGTACCCCATGTTGACATCTTTGTGATTAACGGTCACATATGAAATGTGGTTGAACAAATTCAAAAGAAAACGTAAGGTACCAATTTTATGAGATTTGAAAGTGTGGGGTACCAAAATAAAGAGATTAAGTGAAGATTAGCTTTCATGTTAAGTCCTTCAATCACTAAGGTTGCGATTGGATACAATTTCATTTGAGAAATTTCTTTTATGCTAGAGAATAAATAATCCAAGCACTTTTCGAAAGAAAGATGATGGTTTTTGATTTTTTTTGTAAATAATAGAATGAATATGATTAGTAGTTAGAAATATGTGACTAGATGAACAATAAAAAAAAAGGAAAAAATGTGTAATAATAATTTATTCTTTTTTAAAAGTTCAGTCAATGTGATTGGTGAGAGAGAAAATAAGACTAAGTAAATAGTGCATGTTTGAAGATTATGGTAAATAATCACTTTTAGGAATAAAAAGATTTTCTCAAGCGGATCGAGATTGAAATAAAATAGAAACCAAGCGCAGCCTAAGATTTTTCCTAATTCACATCTTTTAACGTACAAGAAGATAATCGAGACTCAATTACAAAACGAGAATTTGTTGATAAGACTACAATTATAATCTCTCATGAAGATAGTCTATGAAGATATAATGAAGATAAAAATACTTACATATCGATCTAACGTCTCCATTGCCCTCTCAATCTCTTACTGGCTACAAATTGTTCTGAAACCAAAGCTTTCGACTTTGATTAGTCTCCCTTTTTTAAATAACCTTAAAGGACATAAAACATCACCATACAAAACAGGCTCAATCATTTTCATCGAAACTCCACATAACCCTAGTCTTTCTCAATTAAAACATACTGATAAAATTGGATCATTTGTCGAGAAGCAAAATTTATACCTCGTTATTCTTCTAGATTATCATCATCACTGTCTGTCTCATTATCAGAATCGTTGCTTTTTTTGAGAATCTTCGTCAATGGTGCAATAATCAACTAAAGTTTCATGTAACTCATCAACATCATCTAAGGTTAGTACCTCAAAAACATTAGGTGATCTTGCAATAATTGCCCCGTCAATGTCCTCCACGTCCATTTCATCCCTGCTTAATGATTGTATTTCACTGAGATTAACTTTAAGCGGATTTTTTATATCATTCTCTTGATATACTTCATTTTCCATTGACAAAACATCTTCGACATCCATTTCTTCATCGTGCATCTCATTAACATCATAAACATGCCTATGCTGGAATGGTATCACGACACGCCAATCATGTCCTAATTTAAGATCATTAATGTAGAAAACTTGTCTTGCTTGATAAGATAATATGTAATAGTCATCCTCGTACCATTTTACAACAACTCGGACAATCACAATACTTCCATCTTTTTGTATCCCTGTTCTTTTTTTTCTTTTCTTCCAAGATCAAACCAATCACATTTGAATAAAACAACATGACTATCTTTGACATAATCTAGCTGAATAATATCCTTTAAAACCCCATAAAAATCAATGATGTCATCCCCATGGTTACCCTCCACTACAATCTCATAGTTTTGAGTTTTCCGACGGCTATCGCATTTTTCAGTTACAAATCTTACGCCGTTCACGATGCAACTAGAAAACTTTCTTACACACTTGTGAGGTGCACATGCTAGTGAATATAAAGGTTAATTTACCAGTGATGGTTCCTCTCCATATAACTTAGTCATCTGGAAAACAAGAATTAGAAAAATTAATAAGGAGCTGATAAAATACTTTGCATTTACTTTAACTATAACATTACATGTTTTTAGAACCAGCGGGAAATTTCTCTTTATGTTCCTGGACTAAATTCACATAATTGCCCAATAAAAGCTCTTCCTTGTGCTTCCTATAATCAATATAAATATGTAATTCAGATTTATTAAATAATTAAAATTAATTTGAATGTGTGAAATGACTATAGAAATGGTGCAACCTCTACGCAATTTTGGAAGACAAACCACCGTAGTGCATTGAACCCTTCCTCTAATAAATCTACAATTATTGTTGCTCCGAAATAGCGACATTTTTGTGAGAGTATTGATAGACAATCATCCAAATTTTTTTTATCATTATTCCGCTCATCTCGGTTAAATCTAGTTTGAATTCCCTGCAAGTACATCGAGCAAAAGGTTAAACACTCTTTTGCGGTGTATGCTTCGGCCGCTGATCCAAACACTTTTTATTCATCTAGATTCATAATTTCGAAGGATTCAACTTAGGGAAAAGTGGAAAACTACATGTTTTAGTTTATATATTCTCTTTTTATGCTTAATTGTTCTATACATCTTCATAAAGCTTTTTTTTTTACTGCTTGGTTATTAAGAGCATGATTAGGATAGTTTGTGAATATTGTGAAACCCCACATATTTAACCCATATAATTTATTTAAAGAATTTGACTACTCTCTTATTATTTATTTCATTTCATTAGTGGTGTATTGTTATAATAACTTTCCATTCAAATATATTATATATTTTATTTGTACCCTATATTTCAGATTGGACCCAAACTGTTTTAAACTCATAGCAATTATTTGACCCAAAACTTTGAACCCAATACCAATTAAATAAGGTCCAAGCCCTTAAGCCTAATTAAGTTAATTTGGCGCAAAGAGTTGAGCCCATTAAGAATTTACACCGCCTCTCTCTCTCTCTCTCTCTCCTCGTATAATTTAGATCAAATAAGCTTAATGGGGTAAATAATATGGTGCACCTAGGTGCACCATGCATTGTGCACCCGATTCCACTATTTATGTAATCCCAAATGTGTGCATCCCTCTAGTCTTCAACTCTCGCATCTCTCCCAACCATCTAAAACCTAATTCCTCTCATATCTCCCCCAACACTCCCAACTCTCTGGTGATTTATGCTGAGTTTGGGGCACATTTTTGGTGATAGGAGAGGGCGGTGATCTCCATTTCTCCAGCTTCGCCATCCTTTCCCTCTCAATTGTCATCTCCAAGCTCTCTTTCAGTTCCCGTACCCAAAATCCAAACAATAATTTCCAGTAATTTATGGGGGCGATTTTCCAGCGATTATAGTGGTGGAGACCTCCAGTTCTACTCTCTTTTCTCTCTCATCTCCTCCTCTATCTCTCATCCATAAATAATAATTTTCTAGCAGTTTAAGTGTGCGATCAATTTTTTCTAGAGAATTTTTTGATTTTGTTTTCTACGAGTCAAGTCGAGATCAATTTTTCAATGGACGTGAATCAATTGCATGGTAAGCTCCTTTTTATTTTTAATTATTTTTGTTTCTCCATTCAATTTTGATTTTTTCTCCTGCAGTTGCTTTAATTCCCCTTTCAATTATCTTAGATTCTCGTGATAGTTTTGCAAGTTCAATCAATCATGAGTTTGGTTCAATTTATAGTGGAAATTGTTTTATTACAGGTTTATGGTTTCATTTTTGAGTTATTATTTTTGTTGATGAATATGATAGGTATATGTGATGATATATGGTTTGTGCATTAGTGGGGGTTATTCATTTTGATGATAATATATGATGGTTGATAATATATGGTAGTTATATGTGATGATATATTATTGTTATATATGATCGTATATGAGAAGTTAGTATATGTTATGATCCATGTATTTCCTGAGAATTCATTCATTTTGCTGATGAATATGATAGAGATATGTAATGATATATGGTTGTTATATGCGATGATATATGAGCAGTTAGTATATGTGATGAATATTGTTTATACATTTCCTGAGGATTTATTCATTTTGTTGATGAATAAGATAACTATATGTGATGATATCTAACATTTATATGTGAAAACATATGACAGTTATATGTTATGATATATGAGTAGTTACTTATATGGTGATGAATATTATGTGTTTCTTTTGCAGTGGGTTATACTATTGGTGATATTGATTCAGTTAAGGAAGTTGTGAATATGCGGGATGATGATTTGATGTTTATTATTGTAAATTCATCTGTCAACGCTTTTGAGATATATAATGACAATGCGTTTAAGGTAGGTTTTATTGTTAGGAAGGAAAAGCAAAGGCGTGGGGTTGATGAATTACTTTCTATGAAATAATTTTCTTGTACCAAGGTTAGAAAGAAAAGTCTCAAAAAAAGATAAGTGTTGTACCAAACAAAACTTGAGAATGGATTGACCGACTTTAATTCGGTTTGATGTTGATTTGAGTGGTTTGTGGATTGTTACTGCACATAGAAACAAGCACAATCATGAGTTATGTCCACCTAACTCTAGTCATCTTCTTCGATCCCATGGGAATATCTCTCCAACTCAACTTACTTATCTTAAAGAGTTAAAAAAAAAAGTGGTGTTGGTGTTGAAGATGGTGTTAGAGTACTAAAAAATTAGTCTTGTGGTTCACCGTTTTTAGGTTTTAGCACTAGACACTACTGCAGAAACACTTTTTTACGGTGGTTGTTCCTGGTCATTTATGGAAGTTTTGGAACCGCCGTAGAATACGGTGCCATTATTTTTCACGGCGGTTCAAGAACCATCTTAAAAAGGGGCACTTTTAATGGCGGTTTAAGAACCACCTTAAAAGGCGGCACTTTTAATGGCGGTTCAAGAACCGCCTTAAAAAGGGCATTTTAACGGCGGTTCAAGAACTGCCTTAAAAAGTATCATATTTAACGGTGGTTTTTGAACCGCTTAAAAGTGCCCCTTTTTAAGGAGGTTCTTGAACCGCCGTTAAAAGTGCCGCTTTTTAAGGCGGTTCCTGAGCCGCCGTTTCTAGTGCCTATTTTGTTTGTTGATTTCTGCCATAATACAAATCCACAAATATAACAATTCAGTTGCAATTCATGCTTAGAACCAATTCATCCACAAATAAAACAATCCAATTCATACACAAATAAAACAATCTCCAAAACAATCCAAAATGCAACCAAACTTCAAAACAAACCAAAACAATTCACAATAAAACCTAAACTTCAAGAGTATATATCTACTACATAACCCCAATCATCTACCATAAATGTCAATGAAATATCTCGACCATTGATCTTGTACTTCTTTGATATTATCGGCACTAAATGGTTGGGCACTAAACATCTACAAATAATCTTCAATATACATATTAGCAATAATGAAAAAAAAAGTTATATTCATCTTGCTATAAAGTAAAATATTATAAATATTACCTATTGTCAATTTCCCATAATACCTACTCAAGTAATAGTCCACATCCAAAGCATAACATAATAACCAGATTCTCAAACTTCGTCTTGTTTATTGCACTGTGAGAGAAACATGAGGTTTCATTAAAAAAATAAACCCGTTAATGATGTGCTTACAATGGTAAATGTAACACCTTAATATATTCAAAGAAACATAATACATTACCTTTAGAAAAATCCAATTAACCCCTTGCATAGATTTACTCAACTGCTTACCACCCAACATCTTAAATGGTGAGTGATTTCAAAAACCTAACATATCCATGACAACAAGTAATCAATCAAAGTCGTAAATCAATTAATCAACCTAAAAATTAATTAATTAATAAAATAAGAACTTATAGGATCCAAAGTTGTACAATCGAGATATGAAGACACGTTTTGCCTTGCACGATGTCCAAACATTCTTGGAAATGAATGGTCACTGGGATGTCATTCTCAGAACCAAAAATGCTTGCATCACACGGAACCTGAAACGGACTGTTATAAGGCGAGCAGAAATAGTAACCAACTCAAGAACGGGGTTATCAACAGTTCGAGTTTGTTTTGTTGGTTGCTCGTTATCCTAAAACATTAAAAATAAATTAATAGTTAGTGACACTCTATTTTAGTGTAATTAGAAAATAAACAATTAATTACCTGTGTTGATAGAGGCTTCACAAGAAGTTTTGGCCATGCAATAAAACCACTGAGTGCTTGCCTCACTGTGATTACCTCTTCACTGGGCATCGGGACGGGAGCATCACCATCTCGAATGTCCTCAACCACCACTCTAACCAAATCTGTCAACAAAGGCACCCCATGTAGAGTTGAATCCCCCTCATGAATTGTCTCAAAGTCCACCAAATGGAGAGGAGAACGATCATCGACATATAACTCACATCGATCATTAGCTCTGGTGGGAGGCGAACGACCTGGAATGTCAGCAGGGGGAGATGAATGACCTGGAATGTCGGCAGGGGGAGACAAAGGAGCTGGAATGTTAGTAGGGCCAACACAACTCCCCATCCCGCTAAGACTGTGATTTAGATCAACCTCTACTGGAGGAGTCGTGACTTCAACTAGTTGGGCGAATTGCTGCAGCAACTGTAGTATAACATCTTTCCTTATCTGTTCGGCCATCTCGGATCTAACATCGTTCTTGACCTGTTCGACTATCTCGTATCTAACATCGTTCCTTACCTTCTTGGTTATCATGGATGTCAAGCAATCCAAAAATTCAGGAGTTATGGATGACGAGGACCCACAAGATTGAGAACCAAAGTATTTCGGATCCCCACACCAGCTCCGGCGCCACGAACATGTCCAGGGTGCTCTGGTTGACCAATTATAGCACTTACAATATCCCTGTGTCCCTCTACAACAAAAGAGTCGTTTCTACACTCCTCCTCCAACTCATCCTACAACAAAATAGTAATTGTTAATAATATTTTACATCTTTCTGTTATGTTACGATTTTAAAAACTAATTAAAATATAATTATTTTGGGTGAGTGAAATAATTTATTAGTAATTGTTAAATTATTTATATATTTTTTAATTCCTACTTAAGGAATTAAAAACATAAGTGGGATGGACATAAATTAAAAAACTAAACTAAAAATCTTGATAATCTGAATACAAACTTACAATCTTCCTAGCAATCTCCCATGCGGCATCGGATGTCATGTCACTGGACTTTTTTTGTTGCTAGCGAGCTAAACCTCTCGTGACGTGAGGAGGAGATGAGGATCAACAACCAAATCAACACTAGCACCAGATTGCAATACTTCCTCACGTCACTTCTTTACTTTATTCTCCATGACCTGCTCGTCCAATAAGGCATATCCCCACGAGACAGAATATGCAGAGCATTGTTATTTTTTGAACTTTCTTGCGCTTTATCTGTTTTCTCCTGGAATAAATAAAGTAAAAATTAGTGCTTGCATAAAAAAATAACAATGAATAATAGATTTAATATTTACCTTCCAAGAAGGGTCCAATCGAGTCTTGTTATATTCTTCCCACTCACTTGGTTCGATACCATAAATTTCGCAAGGAGTTGTGTCATTCAATTTACCAAATACATATTCTGATCTCTTCATTTTTTGTCCACCGATTGCAAAACCTTCAATTTCAAAGTGGTAGAATTGTTGATCTCGAAGTTCGCCTGTAACAAAAAAAAATTTATAATAATAATAATAATAATAATAATAATAATAATAACTATGATAATAATAATAATAAGGTGAAAATAAAAAAAATATGAAATACCATAACATCTACCCAAATTAATGTCTTGGTAGAGTCTGGTACAAATCTCCACTCCTCATACAAAATCGAAACATTTTCTCGAGAAAATTTCCCGAGATAAGTACTCAGTTTCACTTGATGACTCCTTTTAGTTTTTCCTGTAATGTTGTCGAAATCAAGTGGTTGTTTTTTTCCACCAACACGAATATTGGCAATCGCTTTACACCATGTGGACTGTCTAGTCTTTCTCGACGTAGTGGGTGGAGGAGAAGTCGAGCGACACCTCACGGGAGAAGCCATTTGACTGTGTAAAGAGAAAAGCAAAAAAATAAATAAATAAGGGTTAAACTACAATCACACAAAAATAAAATAAAAATTTATATTTCTATCCAATTATTAATTAACACATTAAATTCAAATGTTGGTCTATTTTTGATTTAAAAGTTTTCATAGTATATTATTGTGCTTCGAAATTACAAATTTTAAAGAATACTTAACTTAAAATTATATTATAATGTTCTCCGATATGTCTTCGTCATGATCATGGCGATTGGTAGGGGTGAGCATTCGGTCGGTTCGGCCGAAAACCGAACCGAACCTAAATAACCGAAACCGAATTTTACATAAAGTTTCAAACCGAACCGAACTGAAATTCGGTCTAAAACCGAAAACCGAAATATTTACAAAATTAAAAACCGAACTACACTGAAAATATATTTAAAACCAAATTAACCTAACCGAATTGATAAAGAATAATAATAAGTAATATAAAAATTATATTTTTTATTTTTTAATTATATTCTGGTTAAAACCGAACTGAGTTTTTTTTTGTAAAACCGAACCGAACTAACCAATTTTTTGAATTTCTCAAACCTAAAACCGAACCGAATTTACATAAAACCGAACCGAACCGAGAATTTTGGTTCGGTCGTTATTTTGGTTGTTTGGTTTTTTGCTCACCCCTAGCGATTGGCATGTACATCGTCTAATACATTTTCTTCAATATTCGGCAAGTGTGTTGTAAAACACTTGTTTAGCTTGATATTCGATGATAAAAGGCTCGTCCGTATGAGCTGCCTTATGAAGATCTACCAGCGTAGATCCCATTTCATCAATTTGCACACCTTTGTTAATATCAAACCACTTGCACTTAAAAACAGGTACTCAAAACTCAACATAGTCAACCTCCCAAATTTCTTCAATGAATCCGAAGGAATTTATAGATGCTTTACAGGGTTTTTATCCTTTGAATTAGAAAAGTGCATTGCCTCGGCTTCAAAAGTAACCCCACTATTTTGATAGCAACTCTTGTCATCTTGCGACTTTGTGTAGAAGGAGAAATTGTTGATATTGTATCCACACCACGTAATGACATTTTTCTTAGGCCCATGTGCTAGCCAATTTAACGTCTCTGAGGCAGTTTCTGAAGCAAAAACTTGTATTTTAAACCAACTTAAGAAAGTTTATTATGCTCATTTAGTACCTATTTTGCCTTCATTCGGGAATTATTTATCTTCAGAAATTTTTTATGATCAGCCAGGTAAGGGAGAACCTCCTATGTGTTATTCAATATGTACAAATGCGCTTGAAGCACTTCCTCAAAACTCTTGGTATGAGTTCCATCACCACTTGTACCCTTACCTCCATATATCCCATCGTGATGAGACTTAGGAAGCCCCACACCTTCTAACTGTCCCATGTAGTCTGTACAAAACTCGATAGCTTCCTCAGCGATGTATCTTTCGACAATAGAAGCCTCTAGACGAGATGTATTTTTTGTGAACCCTTTTAGAATCTTCATATACAGCTCGATAGGGTACATCCACCTCAGATAAAATGGACCACACTCTCTATTTTTGATCACTAAATTAAAATTAAGTGAACCATTATGTCAAAAAAATAAAGGAGGGAAATGCATCTCTAATTGGCATAATATAACACCACCTTCCTTTTCCCACTCATCTAACTCAAAGGGTCAATTACTTTCATGCATATATCATTGAAGAAATAAGACAAGCGAATTATAGCATGTCTTACCTTTTTTGGCAAGATGTCACGTACAGCCACCGCTAGGAGTTGTTGCATCAAGACATGACAATAGTAAGACTTTAAGTTGACCAATTTAAGGTATTGCATTGAAATAAGACTCTTGATATTTGAAGAGTATCCTTGTGGCACTTTCACGCCTCGTAAAGACTCACAAGTTTTTTTTCTTCTTCTCTCGACAAAGTATGACATGCCGAGGGTAAATATGTTTTATTTCCAGATGATATAGGGTGCAAGTCTGGATGTATACCAATATGAGCCAAATCTTGTCGAGTCTTCACATTGTCCTTCGTCTTGCCCTTAATATTGAGAAGTGTGCCGATTAAACCCCCGAAACTTCACATTTTTTTGCACTGTCCTATCAACTAATAGATTTTACACCCCACAAACTCTACGTTATTTCACATATAAGCCACACACCGATTGATATTTTGCTCGGAATTTGATCACATGCATTGCACACTGCATTCCTATAGATTTTTTTTGTCAATCTCAAAAGTTTTACATATAATTTAAGCTGTTAGGAAATTATTTAGATTAAAAAAGGATTAATGGTTATATGACAACGACTCTAATATGTGATGGGACAAATCACCCAATCTTTTTTTTTTTGAATTGATGTAGAAGTTCATAAGATGTCGCATGCATTGCACGTGATCAAGATTCAGTCAAAAAACCAACCAACGGGGGCTAGACTGGGTATTGTGAAATGCAAAGTATACAAAAATTATTAGTTGATGGGGGAAAGTGCAATAAAGGCAAAGTTTAGGGAACTTAATGTTTTTCCACATCTTATTTTTCTAGTATATTCCACCTGAAGTTTTAACTGCTCAATTATACTTTGATATGCCTCTTTCTCAGTATACTGTCCTTGGAACCACACAGTCTAATTGACTTAATCGTTTTGATAGTGTTCATCATAAAGTGTGTAGGGTTTAGTTGCAAGATTCATATTTTTGATGGATAATTACAAAAAGTGCCCTAGCGGTTTGATCTAATTACAAAGAAAAATAAGCTAACTTTCAAAATTACTAAAAATACCCTGAAGTTTGAATCAGTGTTAAATTTGAGAAGCTAACTATAATAAATGTGAAGGGCTTTTTTGAAATATTTTTGGCTCTTGAAGGGGTAAATGTAAGACAATATAAATCACAGGGTAATTTGTAATTTTGAAAGTTGATTGCTTCATTTTTGTTTTTTGTAATTAGGTCAAACTTTAAGGTCACTATTTGTAAATAGAGTGAAAATGGAAAAATAACTACACTACAGGGATGATTAAAGTATCAAAATCCGATGAGAGTGTTACATATCTTGAGGTAGAAATTGGGAGTATGAGTCTAGAGAAGTTGATGGATTTATACTTTATCCACTTTTTTACTTAATAATTAATACTATGAGTTTAATAATTCTTTATACTAAACTGTGATTCCCCAAAAGGAATAAAGGTAAAAATAAAAGAAATGCACCCAAGCTTTTCACAAAATCCAACTTTACAGTGCTCGAAGTAGCAACAATCTTGGACGCGCCAGAAACGTGTCGCAAGCTGCATTAATTAATACCAAAATATTTAAAAAAATATTTTTTTTATTTTGCGATAAAACAAAAACTATGGGGCAAATTTGCAATTATCCAAAAGAACAACAAAATAATGAAATTGCATAAGTCATAGGTCAAATTTGAGTTTACCTGAATCACAAAGGTACCAACACCACCAGCTCCACCGAGGACGAGTATCGACTTGCCCTCGGAAAAGTCAGCTGTCAAAAGTCCTTCGTAAGCCATCTCGAGTGCAAGAGGAAGAGCAGCAGTTTGCACGAAATCAAGATTCTTGGGTTTAAGAGCCAATAGTTTCTCCTCAACAGCTTTGTACTCTACTAAAGAATCAAACTGTTTAGGCTCAGCCACTACTTTCTCGATTATATCTCCATACACTTCGTCTCCTTCTTTGAATTCCTTCACTTTACTCCCAACTTTAACCACCAAACCAGTAACATCATACCCAGGAATAATCTGGAATCACAAAAAAAATTAAGCGAAATACATATATCAACATTTGGGTTAGTACTTAAATATCTAAAACCCACCAAAAATATTAAAGACCATAAAAAACTAAAAGGACTAAGGCTGTATTTTGAACATCCTAATCCCACATATGAACCTATTTAATTTAGATTTTTTAAAAATAATAATTATAATTTTTTATTTTTTTTCTCAATTAACATTTAAAATATGTACTTTTATTTTCATATATACAACATGTGTGTCAAATTGTAGAATTTGGAAGGAGGACTTGTTTGATATATAATTCATTTAAAATAGATAAAGAGCGAAAAAGTGATGAAGATTTTAAATTTTGAATATCAAAGTAGATATAATTCAAATTGACCTGCTGCATTAACATTATATATAACCAAACAAATTATTCATTTGAACTTTTAAATCAATGATGAAACGCAGCCTAAACAAACTTAAAAAAAAATCCAAATAACTGACTTTTTATTTATTTCTTTTATAAAAACTCAAAAATAAAAAACTAAGAATTTAATAAAATACAATATAAGTAACGAAATACAAGACACACGAGGAAATAACTAAGTATATAATAATAAGTGGATATTGGCATCCCAATTTTTTATGTGTTTACCAATATTTTAAATTTATGGGTATTTGGATGAAATTTTCGAACATATTTCACCCTATATTTTACATATGTTTGAAAAAAAAAAACTCGAACAAGAAATATGTGTTCGAAAACTCAGTCCAAACATGAAAACAATGTTTAAAAATTTCATCCAAACACACTAAATTTAAAATATTGGGTGAACTCATAAAATTTTGAATGTAAATTTGAACTCCTAATGAGCGAAAGAAAAAACCTACTTATTGGTAAAATCTCTGGCATTTAAGAATTAATCCAAAAATTATCCTAACTGTTTCAGCCAAAAAAGTGAGCTACCCGAATAATACTTGAAAGACCCAGAGCTTCTTGAACCTACACCACAAAAACAGATTAGAAAGGACCACCAGTGGTTTTCCGGTGGAAACCTCTCCGATACTTAAGTCAGTAAGGGTTTGAGGTGTTTTCCAGAAAGAAAGTAGGAATGCCCAAGAGAAAATGACGTACCTCTCTCAGCCTTGGGGTTGAGATATTTATAGCTTATTCCCGTGGGGACCCCAGCCGGGATCCCAGGAACACGCGCCGCGAATCATAGGCCGTTTGGGAAACAGTTTCTGAACAAGTGGTCCCACTTGTTCCTTCTTGAGTAAGCCGAAGGCCAGACCTGACCAAGCCAAACGAATCTTTCTTAAACGGGCAGGTCGGCCCTATCTCCCCATTTACAATCACTACTGGCTTCAGCTCTTTCCCCATCCAGATCTGGCTGGAATATCTAGAAGCCCCCTGGTGGGGACCCCTCTCCGGGATTTCGGGAACAAGGCCCATAAATCAAGGATCATCCAGGCAACGAAAGGTCCCCCATTTGTCTTTTCCTGTTAACAACCGATCAGGTCTGTCTAAGGCCACCTCTTTTCCAAGAGAGATTTGACCACACTTTTTTACACACCAGTCAGTCAACTCTCACCACCTTTACTATTAAATGCAGGTCTACCTCAATCCTTGATTTATGGGCCTTGTTCCGAAATTCCGGAGAGGGGTCCCCACCAGGGGGCTTTTAGATATTCCCGCCAGATCTGAATGGGGAAAGATCTGAAGCCAGTAGTGATTGTAAATGGGGAGATAGGGCCGACCTGCCCGTTTAAGAAAGATTCGTTGGCTTGGTCAGGCCTGGCCTTCGGCTTACTCAAGAAGGAACAAGTGGGACCACTTGTTCAGAAACTGTTTCCCAAATGGCCCATGATTCGCGGCGCGTGTTCCTGGGATCCCAGCTGGGGTCCCCACGGGAATAAGCTATAAATATCTCAGCCCCAAGGCTGAGAGAGGTACGTCATTTTCTCTTGGGCATTCCTACTTTGTTTCTGGAAAACACCTCAAACGCTTACTGACTTAAGCATCGGAGAGGTTTCCACCGGAAAACCACTGGTAGTCCTTTCTAATCTATTTTTGTGGTGTAGGTTCAAGAAGCTATGGGTCTTTCAAGTATTATTCGGGTAGCTCACTTTTTGGGCTGAAACAATTGGCGCCGTCTGTGGGAAGTGCGATCAAGTTAAGACGTGAGATTTTCTGTTTGTTTCATGGCTTCAGACGGTTTACGACGGAACTTGGTAGGTGAGCTCGGTGGAACCCCTAGTTCTGCCGCACCATGGGGGATGCCTAAGTCGACAGATACGTCGGCGATGGGGCCAGTAGAGACAGCGCCGTCGGCAGGGACCGTGCCAGGCGCTACGCCGCCCCCGCTCAGTAGATCTGTGCCAGCCACGGGTGGTTCATTTAATGAATCCTTCCTTTTGCAGCTCTCGGAGCTAATCGGCAGAGCCGTGGAGACGGCAGTAGAAAAGAAGTTCGCGAAGATGGCAACACCGCCATCTAGCACACCACCAGCATGGACTGTCCCGGCGGCGGGAACAGATCCATTGCGAGGACAGCACGCGGATCAGGCTCCCTTACATGATGGGGAAGAGCACTTCTCCACCTCTGAAAGCGAGACTTCAAGCCAGACTAATCCAAGTCTGGCTGAACAGATGCAGAGTCTGCAAAAAGAGGTAAGGGAGGTTAAGAGAAAAATGGCGACTGGTAGTGTGATTCTGGCAAGAAGGGGTACGTCGTTTACTGAGGAAGTTATGCGAGATGATGTGCCAGCTTCATATCGCTACCTAGGCTTCGAGTATAATGGAACCACGGACCCGTGGGACCATCTCAGTCTCTTTGAGATCGCGGCAGCCCTACATAAATTTTTGGACGCTGTTATGTGTCGGGTCTTCCCGATGACTTTTACTAAATCAGCACAGCTCTGGTTTAGTCAGCTGCCGCCGAAGTCCATCAGCAATTTTGACGAGTTCAGCTCAGCCTTTTTACACCAGTTCACGAGCTGTAGAAAATATCAGAAAATGCCGCTTGAACTTCTCAGATTGAAGCAGAAGGAGAATGAGAGCCTCCGCGCTTATATCAACAGGTTTACAACCGCTAAGTTAGAGGTGCCCTCTGCATCTGAAGAACTGTTGGTGAATGCTCTAGCGCAAGGCTTGAGACGAGGGGATTTCTTTCAGTCGCTGGTTGTAACGCCCCGATTTCGATAATTGCAAATAGATTTACATTTTAAATAATAATTGAAGGAATCTTGGCGTCACAAATAAATGTCTAAATTTCACGATAAAGGATTCACATTTTTCAAAACGTTCAAGAAATACGCATCGGAAATAATCATAATGTAAACAACCAAGTTTCCAACAGTGGATGAAACGTAAAATAAGATTAAAACATAAAATCCAACATCAACAGTTTTCATTCCCCTCCTCGTTTCCCTTTCATTCGATATTCTCGTTTGTACCTGAAAGAAAAACATCGTTGATTTGGGATGAGTTCAACGTACTCAATAGTTACACTGACTTAACCAATGCCAAAATCATACAACTCACAATAGTACAATCGATCATAAAATTCATAGTTTTATCGTAGAAAATAAGTTGACTGCAGCTAAAACGCGCCGGGATATACCCGATGACCCTTTTCCCCGGTCACAGACACATTTGGTCTCTGGTTTTAATTCGTGGTTATAGCACGCTGGGATAAACCCAATGACCCTTTTCCCCAGTCACAGACACATCTGGTCTACGGCTATATTAGTTTTTAGAAATATAGAATTGCATGATACACATAGCACATAAATTGGAGTACATAAAATTTAACATAGGCAAGTCAGTGGTCCCTACCTCGTAAAAATGTCGTGGAAAGTCGAGTGATATGCACGTAGTTGAAATCCTAAGTCGATTGAATGCACGTGGTTGATTCCTATGTCCCGATTTCCTCGTCACCTAATCATTTTAAAAATATACTTAATTAGTATATATTTAATTAAATAATTTTTAAATATTAATATATAATATATTTATTTATTTATTAAAATATAAAATATAATACTAGAATAAATAATAATGATCTCAATTGAAATTTATTAAGTTTTATTTGGTTGGATCAAAGTTTCGAAAAGTCGGAGGGTCGGAATTGAGGGTTTTTGATCAATTGGGGACTCAATTGGGGTTTTGGGATAAATAGGTAGCTCAATTGAATAATTTCAGCAACTTTGGGGTTAATTGGTAATGGATGGCAAGATCTAGGGATTCAATTGCATAAAATTAGAAAATTTAGGGTCAAATTGAAAAGGGCTAAAAAGATGGGGGGGTAAATTCGTAATTTCCTAAGAAGTTTGGATTAAAAAGGGTTTCAGCCCCTTAATCCTTCAAAACCCGTCTTCCTTTTCATTTCTCTCCTTTCTTTCATTTCTTTCTCCTTCCTTCTCGCAGAAATCGGCCGCAAACAATTGGCAAATCGGCCGGCCACACAGCACCCCTCCCCATCGATTCCAAAACGGCGCAGCCCTCTCCTTTCTTCTACGATTCAGAAATCCGCGCAGCTCCACACCCACCGACTGACGATGGCGACGGCAAAGAGGGCGGTGGCGTTCGCAGAGCGACGACCTGCCAACGCGACGGCATCGTGCGGCAACCGGCGAGGCGAACGGCGGCTCCTGCAGTTGGCGAAGAGTCACCTGGACGGCGGCCTCCTCTCCATGGCCACCGGCGATTGGGATTCGACGGCAGCGGCGTTAGGCGGCAATAGCAACGGCTTGGTGTGACTGAAATCGACACCCACAATCCTCCACCTTCAATTCAATGACGGCGGCGAAGGTTGTTCGGCCTCGGGTATGGCTGCGACGGTGGATTATTGGGGCTGTGTGGTGGCTGTCTGCGAGGTGGCGGCTTGTGGTGGTGATGGTTTGGACGGCCGGGAAAGATTCGTAGTTGGTGGTGGTGTTGGGGCTTGTTCGGGTGGTTTCGGGTTTTGGGGAAAAGGCAGCCATGGTGGCTATAGATGCACCGGCGGCTGAAAGTGGGTGGTTGGGTTCCGGTCAAGCGCGTGCGACGGTGGCTGTGGGGACTCGGCTGCGTGGGGCTGGCGATTTTCTGGGCCGACGGAGAGTCGGCAAAACGGTGGTTAGGGGTCCGATTTGTTTTGGTTGGGTGGTAGCTATTGTTCGGGCCTGGAAACGGGTTGGTGGCCTGTGGCGGTTCGGACAGGCTGGCGATGGTGGTTTGGTTGGGGGTTCATCCATTTTGGTTTTGGAACATTTTAGAATAGAAATGAAAGATAAATCCTATACCTGCTTGCCTTGAGATTTTGTTCATTCCATTTTTTTTTTGTTGCTGCTTGTTGTATGCAGAAAAGAATGGATAAAGTTGGTAGGCTTTGAAGTTGTTTTTGTGAAGGAAGTGAGTAGATGTTGTGGCTGTAGACGTGAAGACAAGGTGAGTTGGGGTGGATAAGGTTGGCACTTTGCTTTTAAACCAAGGATGGAAACATTTTGGAAAGGTTAGGGTTTTAGTGGGCTTGGGCTTGTTTCAATGGGCTTAGTTTGAAATCCGAAAATCAAAAATAATTAATAACGACCCAATAGATTAACCGAACAATTTCGTAGACGACTCGTTAGTAATTTAAATAAATAATTGAATAACTAAAATACTAAATAATTATAAAAATTTCTTAGAAGTCGAGAATTATAATTTAAGTAAATAAATAAACAAATTACTAAATAATTATAATAGTTTCTTAAAGGTTTTTAATATAATTTTATTTAAAAACGAACTATAAATTCGTTTGAATAGAATTCTTAGATTATTTAAAATTAAAAATAGGAATTTGTTTATGGTGACGAGCTCGGGACTAGAATTATATTTTTTTATGCACGATGATAAATAAAAATAAAAATATGAGAATATGAAATTGATGCATGGGTGTTACACTGGTAGTGAAACTAGCTCTGAAATTTGGGGAGCTCTTGGAGAGAGCAGAAAAGTATATCCATCTGGAAGAGGCTTTGAAGATTAAGGATGAGGGAGAAAGGAAGAGAGAGAGGCATGATCGCGAGGATAGGGGAGCTGTAAAAAAGCTTAGGCCAGACCTATCTGGAGGGAGGCCTCGCTTTGATAAATAAACTCCTTTAGCAACCCCACAGGGAGAAATCTTGCAGGCAATCGAGAAGCATCCAGACCTGAAGTGGCCAAAGACCTACTCGCAGAGGCCCAGGAAGGAAAAATCAGATCGTTTATGTCGCTTCCACAACGAGTATGGACACGACACTGACCAGTGTACCCATCTAAAGGATTAGTTGGAGAGGTTAGTTCAGGTTGGGCATTTAAAGGAGTGTGTTCGGATAAGGAGAGAGGAAGCCAGGTCTGGCAAAAAAAATTATGATCGGTCCCTGACGAACAGGGGCAGCCAAGATAGGGTGCACACTGAGGCGAGAAGATCTGATCAGACCCAGGTCATCCATGGAGAAATCCAGATGATTACCGGAGGAGAACTTGGGGAGCATTCCAAGCGGACACAACATAATTATGTCAGAGCCGCAAGAGACCTAGTTCGAAAATCACGTGACGTTGGACAAATGACTTCTACCCCTAACATCTGTTTTGGGTCAGAAGACGACGATGGTATTCTAGCCCCTCACATGGATGCTCTGGTTATAACTGCAACTATTGCTAATTATAATGTCCGCAAAATTTTCGTGGATACTGGGAGTTTTGCCGACATTTTGTTTTATAACTGCTTTAAGCAGTTGAAAATAAACGTTGAGCTGGAAGAGGTCACCACCTCCCTAGTGGGTTTCGCGGGGGGAGCCCTAAAGCCCTTGGGAGCGGTGAGGCTCCTCATGACGTTAGGAGAAGAGCCGTATAGGGTGACAAGAACGGTGCGTTTCTTGGTGGTGGATGCACCTTCTTCTTATAATGTCATGTTGGGACGACCATCCTTGAGCCAGTTCCAGGCTGTTATATCCGTCTTTCATATGAAGATGAAGTTTCCAACAGAAGATGGAACGGGAGAGGTCAGGGGTGACCAGTATGCCTCACGACGGACTTACGTAGAGTGCATCAGGAGGAATGAGGAGGAAGAAAGACAGAGCAAAAGGGCCAGAGTAGAGCCGCCAAAGACAGACCTGGCCAATAGAGAGGAAGGGTTGATGATGGTCGAAGTAATCCCAGGGGATGAGAGCCAGGTCCTTCGAGTAGGGACAACCCTCATTCCGGAAACCTTGACAGATCTAGTGGCATTATTGAGAAGCAGCGCGGATGTGTTTGCTTGGTCCCCAGAAGATCTGGTAGGGATCGACCCAGAGGTGGCAGAGCACCTCCTCAACATCAGCTCGGATGCAAAGCCAGTAAAGCAAAAGAAACGCAATTTCGGGCCTGAGAAGGAGGCTGTCATAGAGGCCGAGGTGGAAAAACTGTTAAAGGCTAAGCACATCCAGGAAATACAATTCCCTGAATGGCTTTATAATGCTGTCTTGGTTCCCAAAACTCAGGAGGACTGGCACATGTGCATCGACTTCAGGGATCTCAATCGTGCTTGCCCGAAAGATCACTATCCTTTACCTAGAATCGACCAGCTCGTCGACTCTACTGCTGGATGTGAGCTCTTAAGTATGATGGATACATCCCAAGGGTATCACCAGATTAGATTAGCCAGAGATGATTGGAAGCGGGTCAGCTTTATTACCCCAAAGGGGACGTATTGCTATGTTGTGATGCCTTTTGGTTTGAAAAATGCAGGAGCCACTTATCAACGTTTGGTTGATAAGATGTTTAAGAATCAACTTGGGCGGAACATGGAAGTTTACGTGGACGATATGCTGGTTAAGAGCGTGAAAGCAACGTCGCATGTAGAAGACCTTCGGGAGACCTTTGATACTCTGCGATGATATAGGATGAAGCTTAATCCCAGGAAATGCGCATTCGGAGTTAGAGCTGGTAAGTTCCTGGGATACATGGTCACGGAGAAGGGTATCGAGGCAAATCCCGAGAAGATCAGAGCAATTATGGACATGCGGGCGCCTAGGAATGTAAAGAAATGCAATGCTTAGCAGGACGTATTAACGCGTTAAGTAGATTTGTGTCCAGGTCTGCAGAAAGGAGTTTACCATTCTTTCAAGCTCTAAGGAAGAAAGAAAGATTTCAGTGGAACGATGAGTGTGAGGAAGCATTTAAAGCATTGAAGGAGCATTTGGCTATCATGACCTTGCTAACAAAGCCTGTCCTAGTAGAACCTCTCATTTTGTACTTGCAGTAGGGCAACAGGCAGTTAGTTCTGTCTTACTTCGAGAAGAGGGGAGGATGCAGAAACCAGTTTATTACTGGAGCAAGGTCTTGCATGATGCCGAAGTAAGGTATGTAGAGGAACGGGCTGTACTGGCCCTCGTAGGAATGTCCCGGTAATTACGTCCGTATTTCCTTTCTCATAGTATAATTGTACGAATGAATTTACCTTTGAAGGCGGTCATGGATAAGCCAGAGGCGTCGGGAAGACTGGTCAGATGGATAATCGAGTTAAGTGAATTTGATATTAGCTTTGAGACCAGGACAGCAATCAAAGCTCAGGCCTTGGCTGACTTCATGTAAGAAATGACTGGCCTTCCCGAAGAACCAAAGAAATGGACGATCTTCACGGATGGCTCTGTCTGTAATCAGGGCTGTGGAGCTGGAATTATTTTGATTGATCCAGAAGGCGTGTCTACCGAATTTGATATCCGGTTAAAAACAACATTCTCTAATAACTCTGCTGAGTACGAAGCTCTTCTAAGGGGTATTTAGATGGCAAAAGACCTGGGTGCAGATCACGTATGTGCCAAGGTCGATTCTCAACTTSTTTGCAAACAAATTAATGGAGAATTTGAGACAAGGGAGGAACATATGCAGAGGTACTTGGCTAAATTCAGGGAGTTGGCCAGGGGAATGAAAGAGTTAACAGTCCTCCAAATTCCTAGAGAGGAAAATGGACGGGCTGACTTYCTGGCGAAGGTRGCCAGCTCGGCTTTAGATTKTCAAGAGAAGATGATTACCTTGCTACAGGCGGGCGGAGAATTTGGGACGGAGCAGGTAGGCTCAGTTATGGAGGGAGATGATTGGCGCTCTCCCATAAATATATACCTGGAACAGGGAGTCTTGCCAGATGATAAAAAAGAAGCAGCAAAGGTACGAACCAGGTCTGCTAGATTTTGTTTAATTAAAGGAGAATTGTTTAGAAGAGGGTTTGGTCAGCCTCTTCTGAGATGTTTAAGTAGAGCGGAAGGAGCTCTGGTCCCATCTACGAGAAGAGGCGGAAAGTTTCGTGCGCGCATGTGAGAAATGCCGGAAGAACTCAACGCTAATACACAGGCCTGCCGAGGAGCTCATGACAATGAGCTCCCCTTGCCCATTCGCCAAATGGGGAATAGATCTGGTCGGTCCCTTTCCCATGGCCCCTGCTCAAAAGAAATTCTTGATAGTAGTAATCGATTATTTCAGTAAATGGGTGGAAGCGGAGGCCTTGGCCAAAATTACTGAAGAAGCAGTTATGAAATTCTTATGGAAAAACGTGGTATGTAGGTATGGTGTCCCCAGAGTTCTAGTCTCAGATAATGGAACACAGTTCGTGGGCTCTAAAATCAGGGCATGGTGTTCAAAAATGAAAATCGATCAGCACTTCACCTCTGTTTACCATCCCCAAGCTAATGGACAGGTAGAAGTCACCAATCGTATACTGGTTCAGGGAATCAAAACTCGTTTGGAAAGAGCTGGGGGCAAATGGGTGGAAGAACTGAGCACAGTCTTATGGGCCTATAGAACTAACCCTAAGGAGAGCACAGGGGAAACGCCTTTTAGCCTGGTCTATGGTATGAATGCTGTGATACCTGCAGAGATTAGCATGGAGACTCATCGAATTCAGAACTTCGATGAGAGGCAGAACGAGTCTTTGATGCAAGACGCTCTGGATTTAGTCGAGGGAAAAAGGGACAGAGCTGCCACAAGGATGGCCCAWATCAAAGGGCGAGTAAAGGCCATGTATGACAGATCTGTTGTGAAAAGACAGTTCCAGGTTGGAGACCTGATCTTAAGAAGATCTGATCTAGGGAAGTCTAAGGGAAAATTGGATGCCGTGTGGCAGGGACCCTTCCGAATTATTCAGGTCCTATCTGGGGGAGCTTACAAATTGGAAGAGCTGGATGGCACGACAGTCCCTCGCGTTTGGAACATTGTCAATTTACGAAAACTTTACACCTAATTGTAATGCCTTATATTTATTTGATTGAACAAAGTTGCAGTGGAATAAATTTGCAGTCCACGGCAGGAATAATCAATGAGAGATACTCAAAATATTGACGAATGTGCCCATTGATAATTAAAAGAACTTCCAACAAAAACAAGAAAAATACATATAGACATCTTCGCAGAACATTAGCACGTACAGAAACACAAACCACCAAGCATAGAAAAACAAAAGTACAGCCTTAGGATGGGGGCACAGAAGCGAGAAGTTGGCGGAGCCGTTGAATTTCATCCTAATGTTCCAAAAGACGGACGCGAAACCAGTCTGAGACCTCCACGGCAATGTCCCAGTCAACGTACAGCTCAGAGTTCTCCCTCTTCAGGTCGAGAATGATTTGCTGAAGGCGTTGTCGTTCGCGGCGGTATTGCAATTTCTTCTCGGCCATCTTCTCCGTACGTTCCTGCAACTGATCCTGCAGCTGGGAGATTTCTTCCTTAAGACGACCCTTCTTATGAAGCAGTCGGATATGCTCCTTAGTGGAAAAGGTGTTGGGAGACGATGAAGACGCCATCATGCAGGGGAAATAAACCGAGAATGGACACCATTATATAGGGAAGGAAAAAGCGGGAAATTGCTTTAACTTGGCGCGCAGAGGGATTAGAAAAGGCGGGAAAATACATTGAGTTTTGCGCGCAAAAAAGCCCAGGAAAGCCAGGATTGGCTAAGGACGGATGTCCTGAAATTTTCCTGACCTGATGGTCAGTTTAAGCCAGGATTGGCTAAGGACGGATGTCCTGAAATTTTCCTGACCTAATTGTCAGTCTAAGCCAGGATTGGCTAAGGACGGATGTCCTGAAATTTTCCTGACTTGATTGTCAGTCTAAGCCAGGATTGGCTAAGGATGGATGTCCTAAAATTTTCCTGACCTGATTGTTAGTCTAAGCCAGGATTGGCTAAGGACGGATATCCTGAAGTTCTCCTGACCTGATTGTCAGTATAAGCCAGGATTGGCTAAGGACGGATGTCCTGAAATTTGCCTGACCTGATTGTCAGTATAAGCCAGGATTGGCTAAGGACGGATGTCCTGACATTTGCCTGACCTGATTGTCAGTGTAAGCCAGGATTGGCTAAGGACGGATGTCCTAGAGTTTGCCCGACCTGATTGTCGGTTAAAGCCAGGATTGGCTAAGGACGGATGTCCTAAATTTCGCCCAACCTGATTGATCGATAAAGTAGGGACTGATCAAGTCAAGTCAGCTATTTTCCCGACCTGATTGACAGCTCAAGGGCGAATGCACTAGTCTACCTGATCTGATTGTCAGCTAGACCCTATAGCGAGATAAAATATCTTATGAGGTAAGTGCTGAATTGCTCAAGCACTGACATAAAACACAAGTTTGAGCGATTTAAGCAAGCAAAAAAGATCCGATTCAAAACTTATTCAAGTAAAACTATGACACGTGAAATGACAAAAAGCTCATATATATTACTGACCATTCAACAAGAACAAGGTACAGGTTGTACACCTTCCCTCGGAGGGTTGGCGACTTTGATTGTATTAAAATGGCAGGAAATAAATAAAGATAAAACCCAGACGCCTATCTTGGTGAAGACCTTCGGTCGGAGGCTAAGGCTCGGCGAATGCGCCAAAGCTCTCGCTCTGTCTCATGCAGACGGAGGCGATACTGGTCAGATCGCTCAGCGAGGACATGAACTTTGCCAGCAGTGATGGTCAAGCGGTTCATTGAGTCAACCAAATCCGCCTTCTCTTCTTGCAGCTGGTAGTTGACTTGTCGGAGTTCGGCCCATTCCCTTTTGTAGTGACGCTTCTTCTGCCTTTTCCTCTCCAAGAGGCGATAAAGAGAGCCGATTTTTTCTTTGAGTGAGACCAGCTGGCCGGAGAGCTTGAATTTCTCCACAACCAGGGAAATGTTCTTTCTCTTCACCGTATTAAGTTCCTCGATTAGAGGAGATGAAGACATTTTGCAGATAGATAATGAAAAGAGGATAAAGCATGCATACGAATATATATTGAAATCGAAGGCCCATGTGAGGAATCAAAAGTACTAGGGTTTCTGGATATTCAAGAAACCCTAGAAAATTCAAGAGTCGCTACCGGACAAAAAGTAAAAGCATTCATATGTTTTTCAGCATTACACACGCTTAACAGAAATACAATCAGACCAGCCACGCAGGCATCCTACAGGTCTGTGATAAAATAAGCCTATGCGCCCTAAGGGTCAACCTCCATATCGGCTCTTAGCTCTGTCGGCAATTGGTCCACCACACCCTCGGACAGACCTCCCGGAGACGCGCCCCCAGGTAGCTCACCCAGACCTGCAAAGGTTGGGGAGGGAGATGAAGCAGGAGGGACCACCGAGAGGGTCAGGTCTGGCTGAACTGGACTTGGCTCAGGGGAGCGAAGAATAGCATGAACATGTTCAGCAAACTCTGCAGACCCCATCATATGAAGGCGATCCTTGGCAGGGTCATAAGAAAAGGAGGTAGGCTCGGGAGGGCTTTTCAGTGGCRYTTTTCGGTCAAAGGGGACRTTGGGATTGGCCAAGACCCACTTGGCCTGCTCGTCCAAGCCATAGTGGTAGTACACCACAGCCTCTGGGAAGAGAAGGGAGAAGAGGGCTTTGGATCCCAAAAAGGCCATTTTAGCCTCATCCCTCGCCACCTGAACTAACCTCAATCCTTCTTCCGAATTATGGAACTCCGCTTTCCATTCATCCTTGGCCTTGGCTATGGATTCGTCCGCTAGACTTCTTGTCTCGGCGATAGCCTCATCCCGAGCCTCTGACTGAGCTGCCTCAAGCATTTTATTCTGAGCTTTCTCCATCATGCTTACCTTCCCCTGGAGCTCCTTGACCTCTTTTATCTTGTCCTTCAACAGGGCCCGGAGGCGTAGCACCTTCTCTTTGAGATCTTCAACCTCCTTGACAAGGTTGGCTTGGCCTAGAGATCGGGTCGCCCGGATAGCCAGAAGTGCCCTCTTCGCCTCAGCCTAAGAACAAATCAAGAAATTGTTAAAAACTTGAAAGATATAAGAGAAAAAAGGGTAGAAAGGTCGGTAATATGGATTTTACCCGGGCTTCATCCTGGCACCATGACTCAAGTAGCTCCCGGTCGCTCATCTGCTCTAGAGTTCGTAGGTCTTCGGGAGTGCACTGGCCACTTACATGGCGAACTGCCACATCGCCTGAGCAATTCAGAACTGAAGTTCTTCAAGGTGGGCCAGAGTTGCACACGGTGGGGACCACAAGAGCTGCGATAGACGTTGGAGATGGGTTGGTGGAGATAATAATACCCCGGCCCCGGCCGGATTGAGGCCTTTTCGTGAGAGGTACCTCCTCCTCTTCTGAGTCGGAAATGACATGCCTCATGGATCAGGGCGCATGGGCGACGCAGCAGGAGGAGGGCTTTGGGCCCGCGGAATGGTGGAGGAACCCACTTCCTGAGATGGCGCTGTCTATCTTCCCTGTCAGAGGCCTCAAACAACAATCGCATCATCTCCTCTGAAAAGGTAGAACGGGAGAGTCAGACCTGTAAAACATTAAAACAGGATACAACGAGGACAAGTTAGGAAGGTCTATTTTATAATCTTAGAGGGCAGGGGGCCTATCTCGCAAGTTTCGTTAAAAATCTCTAGAACCGAAGGGGTGAGGAGGTCGTTCACGTTGACAGGATTTTCATTCAGAGTTGCCACAATTCTCTGAATACGGGAAGGTCTGGTCACCGCTGTTAAGGAGGGATAAGAGGGCAGGGCGTCTATGGGAGTGGGGTCAAAACCCCAATTCCCCACGCAGTGAACAAAAAAGAATTTCTTGCGCCAAGACTTATTGGAAGACGGAAGTCTGCGAATGAATGGACCCCAGACCTGGCGGTGAGGTAGAAACAATCAGGCAGAAGGCTTTTTGCCTAGAAAAGTTGGTAGAAAGTCAGGGCTGTTGGGTCCTAGACGGCGTAGCGCATAGCCAGATTATAACACACCATTATCCTAAAAGAGTTAGGAGAAAATTGAAAAATAGGAATTTTGTACATTTGGGCAATTTCCAACATCATGGGATTAACGGGCAGATGTAGACCCGCCTGAAACTGGTCAGCATAAAAAGTCACCCGGCCTACCGGCGCTTGGCAGGCCAAAGTGCAGGCTGGAGGGGCATAAAGATCAAAGGGTTCTTTGATTTTGTAGTTGTAACGAATCTCGTCTACTTTTTGTTGGCTAAGGATAGAGGTAACTTTGGGATAATCGGGAATTGGTGGAGGATATGTCACACCCCCTAAGGAGGAGGTGGCAATCGCGGAGGGAGAAACCGGCGGTGGTGAGAGAGCCGCCGCTATCTCCGGAGGATCAGATGACGAAGGTGACGGAACTGCTGCTCCTTCGGGGATGGCGACCATAAGAGCAGAAGAGATTTCCATCGCCTCCAAAATTGAATACGGCGGAGAAGAAAAGGCCGCCGTCTCAGGAATAACAGACGGTGGAGATAAGTCAACCCTAGTTCTTGGAGAAGAAGACATTGCAAAAAATTAAAAGGGGGATAAGGGCTAAGAAAGATACCTGATTTTTCCAAATTCCTCGGAGAAAGTTGAGAATTATTGCAAAGAAATTTCTCCGGAGTACTGGTGAAGAACGGAGATCTGGAGGTTCAGAAGAAAAGGTAGAAGAAGAAAAGTGGTGATGAAAAGGAAACCAGCGGGAACAAAGGGCAAAAAGAATGATTTCAAAATACGAAAATCAAGAAAAGTGGGATTTGATGGGATCTCCGCATTTAATGCGGGTAGGTGAACAGTGCCCTAAAAGGTGAATTGGAACGGCTAGGACTCTAAACTAGGGCTGACGAGGCAGTACCTGGAAGGGCGTAGGAGTACAATGACCGTTTGGAAACATGCAACACCACTAAATGCCAATAATTAGCCCTGACAGTTTGGCGTGTCCCCTGGGACTCGAACCGATACGAGAAGCACTAAAAGATGTGGGGCCTCATTTATTATTAAGGGCCCGTGCACCTTGCCGCTCTACCTCAACCCTTTTTTGGGGGGGAGGAGTTGATAGGGCAGTATTAAGGTAGACCTGGATTGAGGTAGACCTGCATTTAATAGTAAAGGTGGTGAGAGTTGACTGACTGGCGTGTAAAAAAGTGTGGTCAAATCTCTATTGAAAAAAAGGTGGCCTTAGACAGACCTGATCGGTTGTTAACAGGAAAAGACAAATGGGGGACCTTTCGTTGCCTGGATGATCCTTGATTTATGGGCCTTGTTCCCGAAATCCCGGAGAGGGGTCCCCACCAGGGGGCTTCTAGATATTCCAGCCAGATCTGGATGGGGAAAGAGCTGAAGCCAATAGTGATTATAAATGGGGAGATAGGGCCGACCTGCCCGTTTAAGAAAGATTCGTTGGCTTGGTCAGGCCTGGCCTTCGGCTTACTCAAGAAGGAACAAGTGGGACCACTTGTTCAGAAACAGTTTCCCAAACGGCCCATGATTCGCGGCGGGTGTTCCTGGGATCCCGGCTGGGGTCCCCACGGGAATAAGCTATAAATATCTCAGCCCCAAGGCTGAGAGAGGTACGTCATTTTCTCTTGGGCATTCCTACTTTCTTTCTGGAAAACACCTCAAACGCTTACTGACTTAAGCATCGGAGAGGTTTCCACCGGAAAACCACCGGTGGTCCTTTCTAATCTATTTTTGTGGTGTAGGTTCAAGAAGCTCTGGGTCTTTCAAGTATTATTCGGGTAGCTCACTTTTTGGGCTGAAACACTAACGATAGATCAATTGACCAAACAGAAATTAAAAAAATACCAATTCTCTACATCCTCTAATTACATACTAAAATAATAATTTACCCATTTTATAAAGTGTAAATAAATATTAAAGAAATATTCATTACAACTTACATGAAGAGGTGAATCAGTGTCTTTGAAATACCCAAATCTCCTCTTGAAATCAACTGGGTTCAAAGCGGCAGCGATTCAACTTACAAGAAACCAGCAAGAGAAACTGGAATGAACTAATGACAGTGCTCTTAAAAAAACAACACATTGCGAGCTAATTTTGCAGCACGTGCATATTAATTTGCCATTTATCCACATTTATTTCTTCATGTCAATTCAACGAGTTTTGATCTCCGTACAAAATATATCAAATTTTCATACATATCAATATAGATTCTGGGAATCCTAATATGTAAAAACAAGAATCATGAAACAATCCCAATTAAATGCATCCATTTAAATTGCGGTGGGAAATCGTTCGTGTTAGACTCTTATGGGGCCGACATGATAAGCTTAAGCATGAATACAATATAATAAATTTATCAGCCTAACTTCGAATTTTAAAAAGGAAAACTTAAAAGATATCGGGTCTCATCGTGATAATAACCAATACCCAACAATCCTCGTCCCAAACACTATAATATTGTATCACGTACCACAAACATTAGCTGCAATGCAGATAGTTCTGCTTACAAGTTACAAACATGTCATCAAGATAATAATAGTTACTTTCATAGCCAGGGGTTCCGACATTTAAGAACTAGCCACATAAAAAGGAATATTTCTTAATCACTCCCAGACAAAAGTTTTTCAATATCACTGTATAGATAAAGAATAGCTAAACATAATGATAGAGAGAAAGAGAGACAAAATATGGGTTCGAAATTAGGCCTAAATGTGTTAGAAAAATATGAAATTGGAAGATACGAAGGGTATAATGATTCTGTGTGAAAAAAAATTCTACCACCAAAAAACAACTATCCTGAAAGTCGCGCAGCTAGCCGAAGAAGAGGAGACCGTCGTGGTCAAGGCAGAGCTTGGGCGGTTTGGGACTGGACCTGCGAAGAGGAGACAAAGTGGTGAAGGTGGAGATTTGGGAGTCTTCGTCTCTACTGTTTGGGAAGTTCAATCTTAAAGTGTTAAAAATTGGAAGAGACGACGGGATAATGATATGTGTGCAAAAAAAAAAACTTATACATCTCACGGTGGATGTTACTATACCGCCGTAAAAACTAACACATTTTGCGGCATTTTTCAATAAACCACGCTGAATATCCACTTTTTACGTCGGTTCACTAACAACCGCCGTAAAATGTGTTAGTTTTCATGGCAGTTTCAATAAACTTCCTTTAATATCCAGTTTTACGCCGGTTCACTAACAACCGCCATAAAATGTGTTAGTTTTTATGGCGGTTTTTAATGAACCGCCATAAAATAACCCTTTTTACGACGGTCTTATCCATAACCGCCGTTAAAGTTATAATTAAGGTGGTTTCCAGTTAACCGCCTTTAATTAGGTGCCATTAAAGCCTATTTCTGTAGTAGTGATAAATGCTTATAATTAATTGAGTAACTTTAATGTATATGATGGTTCTACCACGTTAATTCAAAATTCTAAAAATAGGCAAGTTAATGAAATGATTTTTTCTTTGGTTTATAGGTTCATTACGAGTCTATGTTGTGTAGTTTTTTTAAGGATGGACGTATGCAGTAGGATTATGAGTTATTTGGTGATTTATTGATTCATGATACTACATATACACTAACAAATACGATATCATTTGTGGTCCGTTTGCCAACATGAATCACTATGGTAAGAATATGATGTTCAGTTCTGGGTTTTTAATAAATGAGAAAGCAAAGTCGTTTGAGTGGTTATTTTGTGCTTTTCTAAGATCCATGGATGGAAAGCATCCAACTACGATTATGACTGACCGATTCACCATAATGTCTGTTGCTATTTCTAAGATTTCTCCAATGCCACGGCACCAACTTTTCATATGACATATTGTGAAGATTTTGAAGAAAAACATCAAGCTGTTGAGGAATAAAAAAGGCTTTACAGAAATTTTCAGTTATTTGCTTAAATATATGGAAACAGAGGCCGAGTCCCAGTTCTATTGGCACAAGGAAGTGAATTTCTGTCTTTTTATTTTTTATGATGAATATAGAGTCTATATGTGTGATAAATTATATGTGTTTTGTGTGTTGACAAATGACAGTTATATGCGATGAATGTTGTTGTTATAGATGATGATATGTGAAAGTATATATGTTATGAACATGGTTTAGGGTTTAGAGGTTGAAGCTGGAATTTTTCTAATTTTATATGAAAGATATATGTGATGATATATAAAAGGTATATGAGAGTTATATGAAATGAATATTATTTAGGTATTAGGGATTAGGCTGGGATTTTTTATGATGAGTATGACGAATATATGTGATGATACATGACAGATATATGCGATGATATATGATAGTTATATGTGATAATATATGATAATTATATGTGAATGAATATTATGTGATTTTTTTAGTTTTGTTTTTTCAGAATGTTTAAGAACTATGGATGTCAGAATAATTCTTAGTTACTAAATATTTATGATTTAAGAAAAAAACTGTGCCCTGCGTCCAATAAGTACTGGTTTTCATGCGACATCTCATCTTCTCAAAGAAATGAAAGCACAAATAATTCAATTTCTAGAAGATTATCTAAGACATACAGATTTTGTGATTTCTATAACACGTTCATCAAAGTTATGTTCGAGTGGAGGAGTAAAGAGAATGGAAAAGATGTACGTTGCATGCAAGGTAAACAATTTATGGCCTTGAACGATGTGAAATTGCTTTTTCATGCTAGAGAAGTGTATACAATTGAGGTTTACTATTTGTTTTAGGAGCTATTTACGAAAGGTGCTACGTGTTATCAATGATTATGTTGTTTAGATGTGTCCAAAGATGAAACATTATGTGTGGATTGAGGGTATTAAGATAATAAGACATGAGGTTATTTTATACGTTGGGGATTTTTCAATATCGATCAAATGCAAGTTATTTTTTGACGTGGGGAATTGGTATTTTCATTGTTTGCACATAATGAATTTCCATTGTGTCTGTGTCATTCTCTAGATATGTATTAAAAGAGGTGCCTTAAGGATATTGTTATTGAGTGGGATTTTTATGATGCTATATTTGAATTCTTCTAAAATACTATAGTTGGCTTGTTATGGAGGATTCAAGTGAATATAAAATTTCAAAAGCTAGTTTTAGCTAGTGAAGACAATAATCAAGCTCGGTTCAAGTTTCAAGAAGCTTTTAAAAGGGATAAAAGTTGTGTTATATGTGAAGTCAGTTCCATTTACTTTGAAGATCGTTGTGATCCCTCATTGAGTGGTATTGATCAAAATTCTCAAAGTAGTAGTGAGAGAGGTAAGTGAAATAGGAGGGATAAGAGTGTAAATGAAAATAAGTGTAATCAAGCGAGATGGAAAAGAGAAAGAGCTCAAATCACCAAGTCACAAACTAAGAAGGTTGTGGAAGGTTTACATGTGTGTGTGTGTATATGTGTGTGTGTGTATGTGTGTATGTTGATTTTTTTTATTTTTTAGTTAACATGTCTTTTTATTATGGTATTCCTAAATTTTCTAGAGATGATTATACTGTGCATCCAAGTGGTGGTCTAAATACGGGTTCAAATTTAGTAGTTATTAGTTTAAATACGAGTTCGAAGCTTTCATCATTGCCACATTCATTAAGCTGAATTTTTTTAAGTTTAACGTTAGTTGATAGTCAGGTATTTTAGATGATGCGCAGATTTATAAACACAAATCTAGTGAAATTATGAATTCATAAATCAAGTACATAAAAAAAAAACATGGAGTGAAAAGAGCATTCAAACTACAACTAGAAAGTCAAAGAAACCACAATAAGCTTGAACATATCATAGTCAAATCTAGACTACAATAACAACCATATGTATGAAAATGGACTTAGATAAACCTATTTACCCTTCACCACCTACTTTTTACACTAGAAAAGTTTGAAAACAAGAACAAGAACATAACAACGGCCAAAATGTAGAATTAGTCCACTAATTTTGGGCAGTTGGGGATTTTAGTCCACCGAATACACGGGTGGCGATTTTAGTCCACTAATTTAAAAGAAATCGCACATTTAGTCCATTTCTGACCTGAAATTTGAATTTTGGCCGGAAATTAGATTTTGACCCAATTTTTGGGGATTTTGACCGGCCAACATGGGACGGGTGGCGATTTTAGTCCACTAATTTAAAAGAAATCACACATTTAGTCCATTTCTGACCTGAAATTCGAATTTTGCCCGAAAATTGGATTTTGACCCGATTTTTGGGGATTTTGACCAGCCAACATGTCACATATGTGCTGACTTAATTTTCATTTTAATTATAAAAATTAATAATGCCACGTGGGTATTTATTAAAACAAAAATAATAAAATAAAGTAAAAAAAAACGAAGAAGACTTGGGAGACATCATCTCTGTACTTTTTAAGCTAAAGTTGGCATTTCAATTTTGAACCACACGCACACGAACCCAGAGATAAACCTCCTAATCATTCGAATTCAGAAAAACAAATTAAAAAAAAAAAAGGTATGAACGCAATCAAACCTCACGCCGGAAGCTATCAGTTAATATCCGTCGTCAAACCTCACATTTTTGCCAATAAGAATCGGATTAGCATCTCAGCCGCCGGAGAAGAAATCTCGCGGTAAAATCCGGTAACGACGGCGGTGAGAAAAAAACCGAACGACAAAGTTTTTTATCCCTAGAAGAAGCCTGTTTAGTCGAGATTTCCGGTTTGAGCACTCACGAGCGGGTTCTTTGTTTTTTTTTTACTTTATTTTATTATATTTGTTTTAATAAATACCCACGTGGTATTATTAATTTTTATAATTAAAATGAAAAATTAAGTCAACATATATGTGGCATGTTGGCAGGTCAAAATCCCCAATAATCGGGTCGAAATCCAATTTACGGGCAAAATTCGAATTTTAGGTTAGAAATGGACTAAATGTGTGATTTCTTTTAAATTAGTGGACTAAAATCGCCACCCGTCCCATGTTGGCCGGTCAAAATCCCCAAAAATTGGGTCAAAATCCAATTTCCGGCCAAAATTCAAATTTCAGGTCAGAAATGGACTAAATGTGCGATTTCTTTTAAATTAGTGGACTAAAATCGCCACCCGTGTATTCGGTGGACTAAAACCCCCAACTGCCCTAAGTTAGTGGACTAATTCTGCATTTTGGCCACATAACAACGGAGGAGAATGGAGGTTTCAAAACAGCAATGATAATCTCAAACATCCTAACTACAAATTATAAAAGAGAATCAATAGTCTCGAATATACACGAGTTTCACAAGAAAAGTGCAATAGAACATGAATTAAAAGTTAATGCTATTCAAGTATCAAACGTTAAAGAGTTACAAAACTACCACTATGCAATAAGCTACTCCATACCAATTAGCTACTAAGTTTTTAGATTAAAAATAAAGCAATGAAATAAGAGACAGTTTTTGAGATTCATGCTTGAAGAAGATGAGTGGATAAGGTTTGGTGAATATGTATCTAAGTCAAAATATAGTCAAAATTCTCCTCCTTCAGCTGAGAAGTGTGGAAATATATATGAGAGGGAATCATGGGACTAAAGCGGTAACTTGCCAAAAATGGTAAAAAAAAAAAAAATTACTTTCCGTTGATCAACGGTGTCTCAGCGTCGGTGGCTGTCGATCGATGAAGGAAGTCGATGGTGACAAAAATGTGAGTATGTCGATGGCCCATTGAAAGGGTGTCGATCGACGGTGGCGGAAAATCCTCTGTAGGTCGATCAACTCATGCGGTCGACGTGGACGGGAAAGGCGTATCGATTACCTATCAATGGCGTGCCGATTGACGGCTCCACTTCATGGGTCCAAATCGTGTTTTCGTCGAATCAAGACAGTTTTGATTCTCGGGAACGTGCCAAAGTTTTCTCAACTATCCTAAAACCAAGAAAATCAAACTAACATAAATATCTACAAACATAAGAGAAAAACATGAAAAATAATAAAGAGACAGAAGTTATGAAAATGCTAACAAAAATAAAAGAAAAACGAGACAAAATGCAACTCAAACCTAACTAACACATAAAAAAATACGAAAAATACAAACAAATGTGTACAAATTATAATCTCTAACAGTGCGAATAGTAGTTGCTACAAGCAAATCAAACACGGCAACAATTATGAATGGAAAGCTTGATTCTAACGAAATACATGTAAAACCTAATTTAGGTGATCAAGCTGAAAGAGGTAAAAACACATCATTATTAGATAAACAAAATAACATTTTAGATTTCATGGACATAATAGAAAATCATCACAAGAATTAATTAAAATATAATCAAGTAATTAAGATTTAACATCCCCTCAATCGAAATAAATAAAATTATCTATGCATAACATTCATAGAATTATAAAATAAATATAAAACATGAAACATTTTTATCTAAAAAAAAGTATGAAAAACTCCTGAAAGTCCTCCGATTGTTTTCCAGAAATTTTTTATCTTGTTGCTCTCCGAATTCTACAAAAAAGACCTTGGAATTCCGCCTCCTTTTAATTCACCTGTTTAAACCTTACGGCTTGAGGAATTGTCCTCTAAGGCCTTGTTTGATGATGCTGATGTGATAGCACTGATTAGTCACGTGTGATAGGATTACACTGTTGAGATTGAATTTGCGGCTTGTTTGGTGTCTCTGATTGGCCCTCAGCGCAACCAAGATTAAATTACCCCGTCTTGCATTCTTGTGAACACCTGGGTTATTGGTGGAATTGACCGACATACCCTTGGTAGAATTTGGTTATAGAAAGGCGTTGAGAGCTGTTATTGTCATCATAATTGGACAAAAGGGCCGAGATCCTGTACCAAGATGAATCAGAGCATCAAATCAAATGAGCGAAGGGAAAAAATGGTAACAGTCTGTGATAATATCGAAACTCCGTCCGATGCGAGGGCCTTTGCAAGGTATTCTCTACTCTCCTTTTCCGTCCAATTTTTTTTTTCATATATAATGGAATCAACCAATATTTAAGCCATCCCATAGAAGTTGTGAATTCAATGGTTGACGGGTCTTTGTTTAATTGTGTGGGTCTAGGTTCCATCATGGATTATCTTGCGATTTCAAAATTGAATTCCAGAAGCTCCGCTATTTAACTGTTTGTCAATGCCCGGTTTAGAAACAGGGACCCAAATTGGGGTTTGCTGTTTTTGCTTCCACTGTAATTGCCTATTGGGAGGCATATTAGATGTATTTATTTTAATCGTTCGTCACTTCTATTGTTTGAAGACTGATTTTTCTTACGGGTCTTTGTATTTAGTCGATACGTAAGCAGGCAATTCCACACTATCGATACAACACTTCTTGTATTCAGAGTCATGTAATTGCAAATGTGGGTAGGTTTGTGAATATGTTCAGTCCACAGTCAAAGACTCAAAAAGTTTTCTGTAATTATTCTCAATTCATTCCACGTTTAATCCCTTGTAAAACTTATGTAGATACATAACTATACAAGCAGGAGACAAATCTAATTGATTTTAGACATTTGGAAATCTAATTGCTAAGATGGTTTGTGTAATCATGTTATATAAACGGTTCATGCTGATTACTAAGAGCTATCATATGCGACAAGAAATGTGTGAATCAGAATCTCTACTATCATTGTTTTAGCTACACAAGTGAGAAGAAGTGGAAGCTTACCGTAGTTATACACTTTCCACATCGGTTAATTTCTTCTGAAGTATTGTTTATATGTTGCATACATCGATGTGTAGAGTAATTTTGAGTGTGAATCTCATTAATATTTAAAAAAATATAGGAATCGTAACAAAATATACATTTACTTTTTTAGTGTGAATCTTATAGTATCTGATCTAACCATGCTTGTGCTACCATTTTCAGTTTCACTGTATGTATATTTCCTTCTGTTTGTGCCTGACTTATTAATCTGTTGTGTGTTGAGGTTTTTAAAATTTTTATGTTTATTTTCAAAAATTGAGTACGACATAATTTGATCTTTCCAAACTTGCACCTTTGTTGTGTTAGGAATCTTTGTTAAATGAGTGTGTCACAAAGCACGTCGTACGCAACCTCACCGCTGTAGTGGTTCCGCTGTCAAACCTGCAGGTGACAGCTTCCTACTAAGTGCTACTGTAATTTTCCTTTACGATTTCAAGTGTCAAAGACCTGGCGGAATCCCGACCGATAATTCTTGTCGTGTCCTAATAGAGGGGTAAGTTTATCTTATAGGTTTTCCCGAGATGATGAATTAACCATAGGAAACGCACGTCGTGGAGCTAACACACCTAATAAAATAGAACTATAACACATACATAACATTCATAATGTGCAGGCTAACAAGTGCAAGTTGTTCATTTTCAACGATGGCCCATCTGAAGACACAATGCGTAATATGGTGGGAGAATTACGAGAGCTGTTACTCTCCTGAAAAGTGGAGTCCCGAAGATATAAGCATCAGTTATATAGAACCATATGTTGCACCCATCTTGCCTTGGTCATAACATTGAGAGTCCTAATTATGTTTGTTTCACCCAAAAAACTTGATCACGCCTAGATATAAGCCTGACCTGCTCCACAAAAACACGTTAGAAAGGACCACCGGGGATTTTCTGGTGGAAACCTCTTCGATGCTTAAGTTAGAAAGCGTTTACCGGGAATAATATGAAGTAGAAAAGTAATACTCAGAAAAATCATACCTCCCTCTGCCTCGAGGTTTAGGATATTTATAGTTTTCTGCCTAGTGGGCCATTCCTGGAATCTCAGAAATGGAAATCCGCGAATCTGGGGCCGTTACAGGGCCTGGCCTGACCTGACCTGGAAACTTATCATTGGGATGCAGGTCAGGTCTATTCAGTGGGACCCTCTCCGGGATCTCAGAAATGGAAATCCGCGAATCTAGGGCCGTTACAGGGTGTGACCTGACCTGGAAACTTCCCATTGGGACACAGATCAGGTCTATATGGTGATGTTTTTAGCTTTAATCCTGACCCCTCTGGCTATGGTCAGGATAGCCCTCATCACGTCGCGACTCGTAGCCCGGTATTCAGGTCGGGCATTCCAGCTCATCCCAACTAGTTGTTACCAAAGCCCAGGAGGCTCACTCGTCAGCTCAGGTCATATCAACTAGTCCCCCCCCCCCCCCCCCCCCCCTAAATGGTTGGGTAAGAGCTAGAACTACCACTGTTTCTTAATCGTGACGATTGAGAACTGTGCGCCTCCTCGGATACCCCATTCTGACACGCATTAAATGTACGGATCCCACGAAATCTTTTCCGTGTAAATTGTGTCTTTTCAAGAAAGAGCTGTGATGTTCCATATTCCTTTCTGGCAATAATAACCCTCGTCGTGTCTCCTCGAGTACCACACTCTGACACGTCTTAAATGCACAAATCCCGTCAAATCTCTACTATCCCTAAAAGCATATCCCCTTTCACCTTCCTTTGTCACTTATCTAATTTCAAAAACCCTTTCATCTACGCATCCTCTACGAATACTTACGTCTTCACTTTTTCCTCCCAATCGAGGTTTGATTTATCTAGAAAACCAGGTATTATTCTTATTCCCCTGTATAATCTTTAAATTATTTCAGCCTCCTCTCCTCTCTCTCGCTCCGCCACGGAGGGTTCCCTGAAAAATCTGGAAAACTCCACCTCCACCGTAAATATGTCTTTCTAGGAGTCGCCTCCGGCAAATCTTCCAGAAGAACCACCCCTAGCTCTTCCCTGTCCTCCCCATGACAATTTAGCCTCCATCGTAAACCCTTAGGGATATACGCTCCAAATTCCCTATTTCCGACAACTTTATCTTTACAAGCCCCGCTCCCGACGAGAGGGCTTGATCTCCTCCTCCTCGCCATCTAACCTTCTTCATGGACAAGTTTCACGCAGGCCTAATCTTTCCGGCCCATCCTTTCATTCTGGCGTATCTCGGATGTACCAGATCTCGGTACATCAATTTGTGCCCAACGCCTTTAGGGTTATGGCCGGTTTTCACCTAGCGGCTCGATTTTTCAGGATTACCCCCACGGCTCAACTGTTCTACGCCTTGTTCCAAGCCCAGAGCTCCTCTGGCTTCTTCTATGTGTCTGGCTGACCTGATGTCCACTTCCTGGTCGGGCTTCCTTCTTCCAATAAGGCCTGGAAGAAGAAATTCTTTTTTGTTCAGTTCTTGGGAGATTGGGGCTTTTCCCCTATTTCCATCAGCGTTCTACCTCCACAAGCACATCTTCCCAAGGGTGACAGACCTCCGCACCTGGCTAAGAAAATTTCCACCCTTAACCAAAACGTTTTCAACTTAACCCAACTCCTCAAATCTGACCTCCTGACCTTCTTTAATAATCGGCAAGAGAACGGGCCTTTGCCTTCTGACATTGGTATATTCCAAAGCTGACCAGTTTCTCCACCTTTTTGTGTCCTTACTTTTATTATTTCTAGTTAAATTTCCCCATATATACTTTATCATTTTTTATTTTTTTTAGTCACAATGATGCAAGCACGGCTAGCAGCAATGCAGAAGAGAGCTGTCGCAGGGGGCCAGAAGAGTCCTCTGGGTGAAGCCACAAGGGCCTCCCCCCCCTCCCTCCCCCCCCTCCCCCCCGAGGTAGTTGCACCTCCAGTGCGACCTGACATTCAGCCCAAGGCGATAGCTAGTGAGCTCCCGACTGTCGTGACCGAAACCACGGGCTTAGAGAGAAACCCTGCGCAGGCAGGGGGAGTCACTTTTGACTCAACGGCCCATCCCATCACAGACATAACCTTGATGGACCTTGAGGGCGAGTCACAGTTGATCCCATGCAAGCACATGCAAACTGGGGCTCGGTCCTGCCCTGAAGCAAGTCCGCAGGTACCTCGCTATCCCAACCAGTATTTTTTAACAGGTCGGTCTTGAATTGTCCAAGGGACGTGGCAACCCAATTTGTGATGGGGCTGGCCCCTCCCACCGATCGTCGAGTCGTGGACAAGCTGTCTGACCATGGTTTGATTGAGTCTTACTGCCAGGCGGAGGCCCAGGTAAAGATATTAATAATTTTGTCACTATTATTTTCCTTATCTCCTAGGACCTTCATTTACCATCTCCTTGTACCAGGCTTTTGTGAGAAGGGCATCTCTGCTAGCCCGAGCCAGGGGGTCCATGCTGCAGGCTGACCTGGCGAAGAAATATAAAGCCTTGCAGGAGCGAGAGAAAAGGCTGGTCTCCAGAGTCAAGAACAGCCATGCGGAAGGTCATGACGCCAAGGTTAAACTACAAGCTTCTGAGGAAGAGCTGGAATTGATGAAGGCAGAACTGGAGATAGCCCGATCTGATCTGGGGGCAGCGCGGGTAGAGCTCCAAGGGGCCAAAGAATCAGAAGGCAAGCATCGTGCCTTGGCACTTCTCCACGAGCAAGAACTCAAGGACAAGATCTAGGGAGCTCGGGCTGAGGGAGAGGCAGATGGAGAGAGCAGGGGTCGAACTGAGGGGCGAGCAGAAGGTAGGCTCGAGTTCCTCAATTTTGAAGAAGGTCAGTGCTTGATCCAGCTAACCAGGAAGATCACTCGTCGGGCCTTCTTGGGCTCCATCGAGTTATATGACACCTTGGTTCCCGAGGCCATGGTGTTCTATCATTTTGGTCTGGATGCTCAGGACAAGTGGTCCACCGAGAATCTCTCCATCCCCTTCGATCGCTCCATCCCCTTGAAGACTCCTCCTGAGCCAACAAGCTTCAGCCATGTCGCCGAGGATGATCATCTTCACCAGCTGGGTGCTGGCGAATTTGCCGATCATGTCTGCCAAGCTTTCTACTCGTCTTCTTCTGATTCTTGTCCCCCTCCTGATCAGTTGTTGACACTAGCCTTAAAAACGGCTATGAACTCCCCAACCTTCGCCAACCTGGGTGAGATGCAAGGCCCAACTCAGTTCGAGAAAGATTTTGGGGAGGTCTCCAGGGCTACTGATCTTGTCGAGGAAGAGCTGACCACAGCGCATTATTGGGATTAGCTCAGGGTCCTTGATTTTTTGTCTTGTTGTTCATAGCCATTGGGCTAATGTTTTTGTCTTTTGCGATTTTGTCAGTACATACTTAGGGTTTACATGATTTCAGGGCAATCATGCTTGTTTTCTATCTATAAAAGCTCTTTTCCCTGCTTGTGTACATTATCGTTACTCTTTTCTCAATATGGCTTCCTCTTTCGCTTCCTTACTTGAGGAAATCGATATTGTCAAATGAAAAAACATTTCCTTGTTTGCGGAAAATTTCAAACTCACCGATAAACTGCTAGTCCTTTGAGAGAAGATCTCCAAATATACCATTTTCTAGAAAGGAAGAGGCAGGAAAAATGCCACTACAAACACGAGTGGTCCGAGCTTCGCCAGCTTAACCATCAACTGGAGGAGGAAAAGGCCGACCTGACTGAATCTGTGAAACGATTGACCCTCGCTGCCAATGAAGCTCAAGCCATCTCTGAGTGGGCTGACAGATATTGCCAGCGCCTGCATGAGACGGAGCACGAGCTATGGCGCGTTCATCGAATCTTGGCTTCTGACTGTAAGGCTTTCTCTTCTCGCGGATGAATATCTGGACTTCTGTTTTTATTTTCTGTCTTTATGCTGCAATTGTAATCAAACTTGCTCATTTCAATTTTATTATAAGAAGGGCGTGCACATATATCTGATATGTATTTTCCAGAATTTGTGATGGATATTTCTGGGCAAGAATTTATCTTTGGATAAATAATAAGATCAGAAAAACTTAGGATGTTAACATTTAGCCCACCTGTCTTTCTCTGGTAATCAGACCAGAAAATTTAGGACGTCAGTCCTTAGCCAATCCTGGCTTAAACTGACAATCTGGTCAGGAAAATTGGGGCATCCACCCTTAGCCAATCCTGGCTTAAACTGACAATCAGGTCAGGAAAATTGTGGCATCCGCCCTTAGCCAATCCTGGCTTAAACTGTCAATCAGGTCAGGAAAATCGGGGCATCCGCCCTTAGCCAATCCTGGATTTGGAGATATCAAGTGGCTGGTAAATACGAATGAACCTGCATTATTATTATATAAATAAGTTTTGCAAAATCACATTACACATAAAACTTCCATAAATTCGATATATTCCATGATCGAGGTATCTCGGCCCCATCCATTTGTTCTAGCTTGTAAGCACCGCCAGCCAAAACCTTTATGACTCGAAACGGCCCTTGCCACGAGGCGTCCAGCTTTCCCTTGGTTTTTCCCAGATCAGCTTTTCGTAAGACAAGGTCTCCTACTTGGAAATATCTTTTCCGAACCATTTTGTTATATGCCGCACGCACCCGTCCTCGTACATGCTCCATCCTGACTACTGCCCGATCTCTTTTTTCTTTGATTAAGTCCAGCGCGTCCTATACTAGTGCATTGTTTTGGCTTTCATCAAAAAAAATTATCCGGTGGGTTTCAAGGCTGATCTTTGCGGGGATAACGGCAACCATGCCATACACTAGGATAAAAGGGGTTTCGCCCGTGCTTTCTTTAGGATTAGTACGATAAGCTCAGAGGATTGAACTTAGCTCCTCCACCCATTTACCTCCCGATCTCTCTAGACGCATTTTAATTCCCTGGACGAGAATGCGGTTAGTCACTTCAACCTGTCCGTTCGCTTGCGGGTGGTAAACAGATATGAAGTGTTGGTCAATTTTCATTTTAACGCACCAAGCTCTAATTTTAGCTCCCACGAACTGGGTTCCATTATCCGAGACCATGACCCTTGGAACGCCGAACCGACACACAATGTTTTTCCAAATGAATCCCATCACCGCCTGCTCGTAATTTTTGCTAGAGCCTCGGCCTCCACCCATTTGCTGAAGTAATCAATAGCCACAATTAGGAATTTCTTCTGGGCTGGGTCCGTTGGAAATGGCCCGACCAAGTCTATCCCCCGTTTCGCAAAAAGGCAAGGAGAGCTCATCGTCATGATCTCTTCTGCCGGTTGGTGGGTTAAGGGGGACATCTTTTGGCATTTCCCACATTTTTTAACAAAGTCCTCAGCCTCTTTCCGCAGCGAAGGCTAGAAATAGCCAGCTCGCATTACCTTATTGTTCAGGGTCCTTGCTCCCATATGATTGCCGCAACAGCCCTCGTGTACTTCTCTTAGAAGGTGGGTACCCTCCCACTGACTTATGCATCGTAAGAGAGGCTGTCCATAGCCTCTTTTGAACAGCTCTCCTTTTATGGTGCAAAATATGGCTAATCTGATTTGTAGCTTATTTGCCTCTCCTTTATTACTCGGCAGCCCTCCTTTCTCGAAGTACCTTTTGATAGGGTGGCGCCAATCCTTCTCACCATCCTCCACTGCGTGAAGTTCCTCCTTCCCATATTCCGGGTGAGCCATCAACAAAGTGATCACTCTTTCTTGACAATCCTCGATTGAGCTGGCTATCTTAGCTAAGTAATCAGCCAGGCTATTTCTTCTCTAGGGATTTGATGGACTACTAAAGTGCTCATGCTATTAGCCAGCTCGCGAAACTGTACCAAATATCTCTGCAGATATTCTTCTCTGGTTTCAAATTATCCTCTTGTTTGTTTACATATCAGTTGTGAGTCTACCCGCGCGTATACCCGATCTGCCCCCAAATCTCTTACCATCCTGACTCCTCTCAATAGGGCCTCATATTCTGTGGCATTATTAGAGAGAGGGTAATTCATGCGCACCACGTACTCTGTAGTGATCCCTTCCGGGTCTATCAATACGATCCCTGCACCACAATCGAGGTTGCTAACAAAACCATTCGTGTAGATCGTCCATTCTCGTACCTCCTCAGGAGGGTTGGACATCTCTTGCATGAAGTCCACCAATGACTGGGCCTTAATTGCTGTTCGCGCCTCAAAACTAATGTCGAACTCGCTAAGCTCAATTATCCACTTCACTAGGCAACCTAAGGCCTCCGGTTTATCCATAATGGCTTTCAAAGTCAAGTTAGTCCAGACCACTATACTATGTGAGAGGAAGTAAGGGCGGAGCTTTCGGGTTGTCCCGACCAGCGCTAGCATGGTGCGCTCCACTTCTACGTATCGAAATTCTGCATCGTGCAAGATCTTGCTCCAATAATATATTGACTTATGTGTCTTTCCTTCCTCCCTGATCAGTATCGTGCTAACAGCTTGTTTTCCTACAGATAAATACACGATCAAGGGCTCCTTCCTCCCTTGAACTTGTCTAGTAAGCAATGACATCCCAATCAGGTATTCCTTTAATTTCTGGAATGCGTCCTGGCATTTCTTGTCCCACTGAAATGGTGCTCTCTTTCGCAAGGCCTGGAAAAATGGTAGACTCTTTTCGGCCGAGCGTGAGACGAACCTGCTCAGGGCTGCTATCCGTCCAGCTAAGCATTGGATTTCCCTAAAAATTTTCGGGGGCCGCATATCCATGATAGCCTTCACCTTCTCCAAATTTGCTTCTATGCCTTTTTCCTTGACCATGTAACCCAGGAACTTTCCAGCTCTTACCCAGACATGCACTTCTTGGGGTTTAGCTTCATCCTATACCTTCTCAGGGTATCAAGGGTCTCCCTCAGGTCATCCACATGTGAGGTTGCTTCCACGCTCTTAACCAGCATATCGTCAACATAGACTTCCATGTTTCGCCCAAGTTGATTTTTGAACATTTTGTCCACCAATCGCTGGTATGTGGTGCCTGCGTTCTTAAGCCTGAAGAACTTTTGTCCACCAATTTCCAGCATATCGTTGATTTTTGAGTATTTTGTCCACCAATCGCTGGTATGTGGTGCAACACGAAGAACTTGACAATCGTCCCCAGGAACTATTTCTACGGTCATCAGATTCTCTTCTCTCTGAGTCAACTCAGGTATGTCTTCTTCTGTGCAGGCCCTCTTAGCCTGTATCTCTTCCTCATTTCGTTGAATGCTTTCCATGTACGTATGGCGCGATGCGTAATGGTCTCCTCGAACCTCTCCCACTCCATCCTGAGCTGGGAATTTTAATTTCATGTGGTAGACCAAAATTATCGCCTGGAATTTGCTGAGGGATGGTCTTCCTAACATAACATTATAAGAAGAGGCTGCATCCACCACCAAGAATCGAACCGTCCTGGTCTTTCTGAACGGCTCTTCCCCTAGCGTAACCAAGAGGTTTACTGTGCCCATAGGTTTCAACGCTCCACCTGCAAATCCCACCAGCGAGGTCGTGACTTCTTCCAACTCTACATCCAAGTTCATCTGTCTGAAGCAGTCATAAAACATGATGTCTGCTGAACTTCTCGTGTCCACAAAGATTCACCGGACATTGTAGTTAGCAATGGTAGCTCTTATGATTAGGGCATCCATATAGGGAGCTAGAATCCCATTTTCATCTTCTGAATCGAAACATATATTCAGGCTTGGGGCCACCTGTCCGATCTCACTTGCCTTTCTTGCCAGGTCTTTTGCAGCACGCACAAAGCTATTCTGGGTTCGCCTGGAATGTTCCTCCCACTCCCCACCTATGATCATGAAAATCTTTCCCCGCACTTCCTGCGCTTGATCATTTCTTCGCCCGACACTGTGGTTGTCTAAATTACACTTGCCTTGAGACCGATCTTTCTTATAGGAGTCAGGCCTGGGCTCTTCCCCTCGCATCCAAACAAATTCCTTGAGGTGCCCGGCCTGCACCATTCTCTCTATTTCATCCTTCAGGTGAGTGCACTGATCTGTGTCATGACCATACTCGTTATGGTACCGGCAGAATCGGCCAGACCTCTCCTTCCGCAGTTTTTGAGAGTAAGTTTTGGGCCATTTGAGATCAGGATGTCTCTCTATCACTTGCAAGATATCCACATGGGGTGTTGCCAGGGGTGTCTATTTGTCAAAACGAGGCTGTCCTCCCACCAGATCTGGCCTGGACCTTTTCACCGCCACCCTTTCGTCTCTGTCATTTCGCCCTTTTCTTTTCTCCCTCTTCCTTGATTTTTAAGGCTTCCTCCAGATGGATGTACTTTTTTGCTCGTTCTAAGAGCTCTCGGAATTTCAGTGCTGGCTTTACCACCAGTGACTGAAAAAATTCTCCTCTCCTGAGCCCTTGTGCTAATGCGTGAACCAAGAGCTCCTCAGATGCTGACGGCACCTCCGGTTTTGCATTTGTGAATCGGTTGATATACGTGCGCAGGCTCTCATTTTCCTTTTATTTTAGGCTAAACAATTCCAGCAGCATTTTCTGGTACTTTCGACAGTTGGTAAATTGATGCAGGAATGCCGAGCTGAACTCGTCAAAATTACTGATAGAGCACGGTGGCAACTGGCTGAACCAGAGCTGGGCTGACTTTGTAAAGGTCATTGGGAAGACTCGGCACATGACGGCGGCCGAGAATTTGTGCACAGCCGCTGTAATTTCAAACCGACTCAGGTGATCCCAAGGGTCTATTGTCCCATTGTACTCGAAGCCCATGGATCTGTAAGAGGCAGGTACATCATCGCGCATAACCTCCTTAGTGAACGGCATGCCCCTCCATTCCGGCGCCGCATCCGTGCTCGCCATTTTTCTCTTAAACTCCCTGACCTCTTTCTGCAGATTTTGCATCTGCTCAACGAGGTCCGGGTTGGCTTAGCTTGATGTTTCACTATCAGAAGTGGAAAAATTCTCCTCTTTGTCCTGGAGAAGGGTCCGGACCGTGCGCTGAACGCGCGACGGTTCTGTCTCCGTTAATGGGACCGCCTGGGCTGGAGGTGTCTTAGATGGGGGCGTTGAGAATTCTACAAATTTCTTGTCCACAGCCACTTCTACAGCCTTTCCAATGAGATCAGATAGCTGCCTGAGAAAGGTGTCGTTCAGCGGTCCATCGTCGACATGCGTAGATCCACTAGAGGGGGGTTGCGTGGTGCTTGGTCTGGCTGTTGTTGACGGTCCTGTCCCTGTTGGCCTCGTCACTGATGGCCATGTTATTTGTGGCATGCCCCACGGTGCGGCGGAGCTTGGCGTGCCACCCAGTTCTGCCACCAAATTTCGCTGGAGCCCGTCTGAAGCCATGCGTTATCTCACGTCTTAGCTTTGAACATTTTCCCACAAACGGTGCAAATTGTTTCACCCAAAAAACTTGATCACGCCTGGATATAAGCCTGACCTGCTCCACAAAAACACGTTAGAAAGGACCACCGGAGGTTTTCCTGTGGAAACCTCTCCGATGCTTAAGTCAGAAAGCGTTTACCGGGAATAACATGAAGTAGAAAAGTAATACTCAGAAAAATCATACCTCCCTTTGCCTCGAGGTTTAGGATATTTATGTTTTTCTACCCAGTAGGCCATTCCTGGAATCTCAGAAATGGAAATCCGCAAATCTGGGGCCGTTACAGGGCCTGACCTGACCTGGAAACTTCTCATTGGGATGCAGGTCAGGTCTATTCAGTGGGACCCTCTTCGGGATCTCAGAAATGGAAATCCGCAAATCTAGGGCCGTTACAGGGCCTGACCTAACCTGGAAACTTCCCATTGGGACACAGATCAGGTCTATATGGCAATACTTTCCAGCTTTAATCCTAACGCTCTGGCTATGGTCAGGTTAGCCCTCATCATGTCGCGACTCGTAGCCCGGTATTTAGGTCGGGCATTCCAGCTCATCCCAACCAGTTGTTGCCAAAGCCCAAGAGGCACACTCATCAGCTCAGGTCATATCAATGTTGTTATTCGTAATATGAAAACTGCAATTGTGGCAGTGGACATGGACTACGATACGATTCGTTGTTGTACTTGTTCCTTTATTTTTTAATCCTAACACAACAAATTTAAATGGTTAGTGTGTATTTCATTGCTACTTCGGATGCAATGTGAATATGGTGTGTTTGTCGATGATTTCTTGTTATTTGTCTAGTTACATCCGGTTTCTGTATGTAATCGGTGTAATTATCACTCCAATCCTTGTGATTCGTTGAAAGAAATTGAAAAACCATACACATAGGTTTATTTAATAGAACAAATGCCTGAGGACATTTGATGGTTGACAGGAGGCAGAGAATATATTCTCACGAACATGCTGCATTATAATGTTTTCAATGTAGAAATCATCTTTTGTACAAGCACATGTTGGGAAGAACCCACACACTTGATCTTTGTAGTTATATAAATATAGCTTCATTGTTGTTCATGTTGTCCATCTAGAAGTAAAAATGAACAGGCTTAATTAAAACTCCAAAACACCACTACCCACACCCGGTTACCCAAAAGGAATTTTCTTACACAAATCAATGGACGGAGGAGGTGGACAACCATTTCATTGACTTGCTGATCGAATCACATAACTGGGGTTTGTTTAAGCCGGACAAAAACCAGCGTGATGCCATCGTGTTTGCTAATGATAACCTAAATCATAATTTTGGGTACATTCTTCAACTACGCCGATTGTACCAACAAGATGAACTGTCTTCGCACACAGTTTCACGTTTTTTGGTACGTTCTTAGAAAGCAAGGTTATTGGGCTTTCAACACAATGGCGGAACCGTCTGGCGTTTGGGATGATATTTTGGAGGTAAGATCATACAAGAAGTATATGATTAATTAATTGTATACACCTTTATAATTATTATTTTCTGTTTGTCCAAATCCATTATCTATCAGTAATATGATCGTTACGTTTGCTATTGTTGGACACAGCACGAACGTTTTGGTGATGCGTACCAGAAGTATGGTGATCCGAACTGGCATCAACTCCAGACATTTTTTAATGGGATGTATGACATACTTACCCATGGGACAAATGCTGCAATCAACAGCACCGGGGGACGAGGACGTGAGAATAAGAGCAAAAGGGGTGCCATACCTACTGGGAAAGCAACTGTAATTGTAAGTGATGATTCTGAGGATACTGAGGACTTTATAGAATCTAACAGTCCTTGGCAAGCATGGAAAGCCGACACGGATCATGTTTTGGAGAATTCGGTGAATCAGGCACCAACCGCTTTAGAAAGTGAGAATGTTCCCCGTATTTCAGGGACTCGACAGCTGCAGAGACTTAAACACGGGCCGTATCCATGCCACTCATCACCATGCAGAGGTTCCAACGACGTATAACAACTTCCAGATGAATGTCTCATCGCCTCTCTACCTTACTTAAAAAATGTATTTGTAGAAGTTGTGATTGTTGAGGGTTTACTTCCAACTCTCATAGTTTTCATAATATAAGATGGACAAATATGTTAAATGCAATTGGGCTGTGCCCATATTCACATTACCGGTTTGCTATTTTGTTCGGCATGTTGTAGTTGGTGGCAATTCAATGGAAACTTCCCATACTGGGCCAGCGTGCATTAATGTCAGGTTAATGACTTTTGTACTTAACATGGGTACATTGATACAAGCAATATATATTAAATAAGTGCCTTAAAAGCCGAAGCGTATAGAAACATTGTACATAAAAACAAGTCCCACCTTAAACATATTATACATAATCCGCAGAATGACATAGATAACTTAACCGAAACATAGCAATTCAACAAGGCTAGAGAAAAGAACAATGTCTTAGCGATTGACATAGTAAGGTGACTCCGAAATAGCACTACACAGGCTAGAACATAAACATCGAACCGTAGAAAACAATGTGATGGCAGAGGGACAGATTTAATATGGCCACACGTCCATAATCCCACTCCTCAGCGTCACCACCAGAAGATGGGGGGGGGGGGGGGGGGGGGGATAAGAGGGTCCGAGACCCCCTGCTATAAATGGCCCACTGATGGGGTCCTTGGACCCAGCAGCCGCCATACCCTCGCTGTCCATCTCTGAGCTGACGTCATCCTCATCAATGACCATTAGGTGCTCTAGGTCTCCTCCTGGAAGATCTAGGACCTCATCCTCGCCAAATTTGATTTTTGCAGTCTCCCCCCTGACGAAGACGTTATTGCAGTACAGAAAGAGTGGAAGACCATTGGTTTGGAAGTTGCACTGGATATCGCTCTCCTACATCGATTAACAAATTTCACATATTTCGAAACTTAAAGAACAAGATTTTACATAGTTGAATATAGCAACAGTTCCTTGAACGGATCAAAACAAAATACATAATTTCCTTTGCTTTTTGTAAGAATGTAAATTACCTCTCCGATATGGTCATAGTACTCCGCCGTGATATTGATTCTACCCCGTCTCCAACAAATGAGAACCCCGAGACGCTGATAAAAACTCAGAAACATGTTGAAGTGTGTGTGGAGCATGTGGATTTTAGCACGAACCTTTTCGAGTGTGAACTCCTTACGCAGTTTGTCCAAAAATACACGCGCCAACTCGGGCCATATGCTGTTGAATACCGCAGGGTCCTCCAACTGCTGTTTTTCCTAGCACAGGTCAAAAAAACATGTATAGCAACACTCCTCTTCTTCATCGGTCCAGTTCACACCTCGCCACATGTTTCGGATGCGTTGATTCCTAGTGAACACCATTGTTAGACCCCTATGCATATAATAGTAGAGCTAACATATAAGAAGGATATACTGTTCAATAGAAATTGATTGATGCCTAAATAACTAGGAGAATAAAATATAAACACTGATATGGAATTTATTGTTTCCCCTATTACTACCTTGACTCTTACAGTTATTCCAAATAAGATTTGTGCGACGGCCTTAGAACAAAACAGATGAATTTTCCTGCGATTTAATTTATGTGTGTATGAGTTTATATATATACTAAATCATTAAGAGAGATAGATGTATTTAAGGGTGAAAACAAAATCCCGAACGGTCACATTAAAGATGCATGAACTGCCCCCCTTTTCTCTCAAACACGGCGTACTAATGTAGGCTTATATTGGCCAATAAGATTTAATTATGGGATATTACTGAGGTTGGACTCTGAGGCACTCAACAGGTCCACATACAACCAACATTTGGCATAGGGAACGTATCGAGGCAGCACACATTATTAGCTGATTGACGTGCCAATCAGTTAATCCGTGTGGCTACCAACCGGCCGCTGCACTCAACAAGCAAGAAGTACTGAAACGTTATGAAAAACATTAATGCCTGAAAATTCAACTAATAGCCCCAAAATTTTGCTCGGATTAAGTAAATATTCCGGGTTTACCAATCAGGTCTGCCTATCTCAGTAATGACCAATTACTTAGTTTGTATACCCTACTCATCAATGTTGAGGTGCTAGTCCATGAAACCGAATTTGGTTGACACAACAATAGAAAAAAGCATATGAAGACTAATATTGAGAGTTTGTGTATGCCAGATGTGCATACAAATAAAGAAATATTCTGTTTTTAATTATGTCTTACAAACATATTGCATTAATTAGTTATGTCCCCTAGATCAGATTCATACACTAGGATATGGGACTGCAACTAATTCCCCAAAATATGCGGCCCACAACACAATGTTACCCTAAACACATAATGCAATAGATTAATGGCCACTATACCAACTGACATAGATTTCCAGGAAAATGAATACTACAATATCCATAGTTAACCTAACATAAATCATTGTCCCCTTTTACAAAAATAACCCAAGAAAATAATCCTCACAGCCATCCTTCGTGCATCATCTTCACCATTACTGCCTTGTACTCATCAGAAATGCTGAAGAACAGATCAAGTTCATCGTTCTGCTTGCATAATTGCTTACAAATTGCCATCTTATCCTTTATTGTCAGAAAATACATCTTGGACAGTGCGTCAAATATTTCCTCCCACTGCGCCTTTGCATCTTGCTGGAAGATGATGCTTTGGGCTAAATCACCAAGCCACTGCTCAGTTCGTGCGCAGATATTTTCCATCAGTTTGAGGAAACGCTCCTCCATTGGTTCAATAGCCCTCCGCTTCCTTATCTTCTTCCTCACAGCCGCTGAGCTGGTACCCCCATTCATACCTGAACCGTTACCCACACCATGCCCTTCACTCCCTTGGTGCCACTCATTGTTGGAGGGGTCTCATTTCTTGGTGTGGATTCATCATGCAGATCCTGATCAGTGTCAGCTTCTGAAAACCCGACAGCATGTTCTCCAGTGGCCCTGTCCTTGCCAAATATTTTGATCCAATCCTTGAAGAATGGTCAGGATTTGTGCCTCATCGACTTTGCATTAGAGTCAACCTACTTATACGCGGAACGAAAACAAACGGTGTTCAGTTAAAGGAAGAATATAACCCAAAACTTGTAATTCCACTCAGTACACGATGCAATAGTGACTACCAAATGCATACATATCATACCTTCATGTGGGCCACCCAAACTGCGTCATTGTCCATGGTGATCATGTTCGTTGTGTCATTCCATCAAAACCCATAACGAGTACGCATCAAGCTCAGAGACCCGTAAGATTTCTTCCGCACATGTATCTTCGAGGTTATATGTGGCTCCGCTCGTATATCGGTGTCTGGAAATCTTTGCTTCATATGCTGCTCTAGAAGGATCGCTACCCTTATCCATTGTCTGATTTATAGCCTTTCAGCACAAGGTTCTTCAGACCATTAACAAGACGAGACTCCTCTTCAAATGACCAAACACGTCTAATGCCCCGAGTAGCTACTGGTCTCGCAATGCTAGTTGTTGATTCCATCTACGTACCTAGTTGTAATATAGCTAATAATATAGACGACATACATGTACGTTTATATAAGCATGCATACCCTTGTAGATACATATTAGTAAATCTATATACACACATCGTGATGCGTATACACTAGTATATACTATGTGAGGTACTATGTGTGTGTCTATGTGGGTTTGTATTCCAAGTATACGTAAATAAACTTGCACCTAGAATCATATATATATATATTATATATATATATATATATATATATATATACTTATAGGGATGGGTTCAAATGAGAACCATGTCCTTATATGCAAACCTGCGAACTAGTGCTTTTATTATACAATCACAGTGCTTTATTAATATTTTAATTTATATACACCAGTAGTGGCTTTTATTATACAATCCTAATGCTTTTAATTAAATAAGGAAATACACAAAAAATCTGATCCATCCATTTAATTAGATCTAAGACCCATAATTGACCCTAGGTTCACATATAGGGACATGGTTCTCATTTGAAACTAATCACACACACACACACACACAACACACACACACACACACATATATATATATATATATATATAAATATATATATATATATATATATATATATATATATACACACACACACATACATATATTTGTATACAACAAAATAAAAGGGTATATCGTTAGCAGGAGGAAACAGTAGATGACATAACTAAGATAGGCGAAATTATTCGGCACATAATTGAAATTGAAGATAAACAAGACACAAATTCAAAGATGTCATTTGCGACCATATTCAGGGGTTTTTTAATACACGACATGCGCTTGTGTAGTAACAATAAATTGACCTTTAATTAAAAAAAAAAAGGGACACAACACTAAACACCCATGTACTCGGTTGTTACATGGACAATGCGAACAACTCTCTCCAGATACTCCATTATTGTAAGGGCTCCACCTGGTCGATGTAATCCTCTGACACCTCATTCGAATGGAGATTCTCTCGTGGTGACGTCTCCTAACTCCCGCTCCATCGGGTCCACTGCCATTGAAACTTCGAATAAAATTGTGGAGTAAAACAACAAGCCAAGATCATTCTATTCTGTGTTCTAATAGGATAGAATGACGGACTCCTTAGTATGGCCCACCTCATCTTTAGGATACCAAAGGATCTTTCCACTGCCCTCCATGCCTTAGAATGACGAGGTTGAACAACTCTTTATAATTCTGAAGCCCACCCCCCCCCCACCGTTGACCACTTGTCTAGATGGTACCTAACATCTCTATAAGGATTGAGGTATCCCACCCCATTGGTATACCCACAATCACAAATGTAATAATTTCCTAAAAAGTTGAGTTTCGATTCATTTCTCAGTGTTTTGGTTTAATATTATTGCCACCTAGTGTATCATTTACTTACATTATACTTATCCCGGTCGTATTTGGGACTGAATACCAATTTAATTATCTTATTTTTTCTCCTTGATTTGGTTTATATGATTTCCCTTGTTATGTAAGTTAATTGATTGGTGTTTTTCTCAATAATTTGTAGTCAGGTTGTTTATGAGTAAGGGTTAAATAGGGAGAAGTTTGGTGAATAAGAATGATTGGTAATCTGTTAATAATATAGGTAGCAGTAAGAAAATCATCCCAGCAAAAAACAGATGATATAGAAGACTGATACCATGTAAGAGATGTGTTGATGTTTTCTTTTAGCAGAGCCATTTTGAGGATGAGTGTATAGAGTATCTGAAGGTGACACCTAAGGGTTGGAAATTTTTCTGAAGAGGTATAAATTCACCACCCCAGTCTGATTGCACACTTGATTCTCTAGGTTGATAATGAATTTGCAGTCTTCAAGCTTTTGCTAATTTCTAAATCTTGTTTAGTGTATTAAATTCTTCTAAGTTGATAATGGATTTGGCGTCTTAAAACTTTCGCAGTATTATATTAAGGGCTAATTTCCAGATTTTGTCAAGTGGGTTCAATTTTATTCTTTGATAATGGATTTACTTGTCTTATAACTTTTGTAGAAGTAAGTTAATGTCCGGATCAAAACGTCTTCGATGTGTTTTGAGTCCTTAAAAAGATGTTGCACAAATATTGGAAAATGATAATTTTCATGTAATTCTACGCTAATACGTTGTAAATCTCTCCAAAATAAAGAAGTTTTAAAGTTTCAAATCTTCTTATGGTCGCCAAAGGGAGCTAGAGTTCATTTATATCTTGTTTCGTCCGAACATAGTACTTTTAAATTTAAATTCAGTATATATATAATCTTCATGTTATATGTTGTCGAGCTTATATTTTATATAGTAAAGTAGGTACATTTTATGAATGGTTCAATTTCATCATGTAAATCGGTGGACGACAATAGAGTCCACTAATGTGAGAATATGGCGATCGAGCTTGTTGCAAGATTCTATTTTTCTTTTTCTAGTTTTTATGGTCTCTTTTTAGTTGGGTTATTGTTATTGTGCAAGATAGCAAACATCTGTCTGTAGATTCAGGGGTGTCTTAAGTGAATAAGCTCGGTAATTTAATCAGCAAAATAATTACAACAAGTAAGAAGATTAAGTATTATGAGATTAAGTAGTCCAGTGGTGATGAAATATTAGTGGAGAAGCAAAACCACAACACACACATGTATTAATTATATGTATCATCATGATCAGAAACGTAGTTGCAGTTAAGCTTGGCATCATATGTATATATGTCAGGAAGAATTACATTATTCCAAAAAAAAAAATGCCAGCCTAGCCTCAAATACAAGAAAAGAAAGATGGAATTCATTCTTTCTGATCAAAACACAACCCAAGCCGCGGATCAACTACACATGAATTAGGTGCGGCGAAAGATGATTAAGATTGAAGAATTATTCTGAACAATATGACTGTGTCCTGTCATATCTTCTTCCACTTTGAAATTATAATCATACAATCCGGTAAAATCACAATATACAAGAAAGTTTGGTGTGTGTCACTCTTTGAATGTATTTATCAAATACCTAAAAAGTAGCATTGTTTAACAGAATTAGTTAACTACATAACTATACGGTCAAGGGTTATGTTTTAATCTTATATTTTATATATAACACATGCATGGTATGTAAATATAAATAGTCTTTTAGATATACTGTTTGGAAATTATATTTAATTAAGAAGCCCCATGATCATGGCTCTAACGTTTCTTTCATCTTTACGTCATGAACCATTGATTTCTTTTATAAGCATCAAATTTGACTATCTGTAATAGATTTATAAAATTTTCTAATTTTTGTTTATTAATAACACCAATAAGTTACACTATCTAATAAATTAAATATATTTTTTTGTACATGTAGTGATCATAGCAGCGGAAGTGGTGCTGATTTTGTAGCTGGGTTCGTTTTAGGAGGTGCGGTATTTAGAACACTTGCATATATATTTGCTCCACAGGTGAGTATAAAATAAATTTATATTTATATATCTGAAGCTCCTTCATGCTCTAGTTGATGGACGAACATATAATTAGTTGATGAGCTTGAAACTTATATATATATATGTATTCGGTTTTGGATTAATTTGGTGTGATACCTGCATAGCTTTCGCCAGCAATGTAGAAAGGTCTGTACTTGAATTGAGGGAACCTTTGAACCAACTTGTTAGAATACTATATGCATCTTTAGCTGTCAAAGTCTGGAATACAACCTAAACTCAGATAATTATACTTTTTAATGAAGTTGATTATAGAATTAATGCAATATAATTATTAAACAAATAATTAGGACCTGTTTTTTCATCACCAGTGATTTGATGAAATGAAGAATTTGAATATGAGAATCCAACACCAGCATGTGAATCAAGAAAAAGCAAATTAGAATTGAACTTTGACATTGATTTCACATAAATAGATAGATAATTACAAAATTACCCAAAATTTTGTGTAAATTACAAAAGCTGTATAAAAATTAGGATAATTATAAAAAAAATCCACATAAATTTTAGAATTACAAAAACCCCATTGAGCTTTGATTTGGTCTTACATTTTTGTGTTCTAAGCAATAAATATATCAAAACACCCTCTATGTTTATAGATATATTACAATTACCCACTTAGGAATTATATAGTTTCACATCTTAGGGATGTTTCTGTAAATACCATAAACTTTAGGGTTTTTTTAATAAAATAAAATTATCTTTACAAATAATTAGAATTGTTACCTTGGAAAGAAAGATTATATCCCCAACATGCTTATTGTCCCATCCAAATGTAAAGTCAGATTCATCATCTCGAAGTGTCATTCCATTGGCTTGAATGTAACTAAGATAAGTTGGATTTCTTGTTGCTTTATGTAACCAAGCATCACCCCACAATAGCTCATCCTTAAAATCCATTAACACAACCAAGAACAGACTTATTAATTAATATTAGCACACATATAGGTAATATATTTTCTAGTAAAAAGGTAATACTTTTTTTAACATAAGGATCACTTTTTCTAAAGATTAAGGAAGTAGTTGCATGAGCTGCAGCTATTTCATCTGTTACTTCAGTGCCAGGGGCATTTTTGTCAATCTTGAGAACACTTCTTGGAGCTGCAGCTGTTTCATCTGTTTTCTAATTTTGAGACATACCACACCTTTCTATCATTTTTGTTAATTACCCAACCAAAATCATGTTCTTACTAAATTTACAATGATTTTCATACCCCAAATCTAGGCATGTTATTATCCTTTTACTTGCATGCGGCTAAGTGGGAAAATGAGTGTGTTATTATTATTATTTATATAAAAGTCTTGATCTATCAGGATATTGGAAAATGAGTGAAGAACGTGGGTGGATGTATAACCGGTATAACAGAAGAGTGGTTCTACGTGTTGAGTTTTTGGAAGGGCTTGAGAAATTTATTCACTTTGCTTGTAGTCAGGTAGAGTGGATGGATGTTAATAAAACTAGATGCCCGTGTAATCATCATAAGTGCTAGAATCGCCAGTATCTGGAACCTAATGAAGTTAAATACCACCTTGCAAAATATGGATTTATACCTGATTATTATGTTTGGGATAGACATGGAGAAACATATGTAGAATTAGAAAACATCTCAAATGCACATTATAGTGATGATGATGAATCAACGATGGATTACCATGCAATGGTGAAGGATGCAGTGGGTCCTGAGTTTGATCCCAACGAAATAGAGGAACCTTCGAATTAAGATTCAAAAAAGTTTTATGACATGCTCAATGCTGTAGATAAAGAATTATGGTCGGGCTGTACTAAACACTCGCAGTTATCTTTCGTTGCTAGAATGATGCACATGAAATCTGAACATCACATGTCTGAAAGAAACTTTGATGACATGGTGCAAATTGTTAGTGAGGTTGTTCCAGAGTGTAATACAGTACCTGAAAACCTTTACAAAACAAAGAAATTATTACGAGGCATGGGACTGCCAGTTGAAAAAATTGACTATTGTAACAATGGATGTATGATATATTCGGGTAAAGATAGAGATGTTTTAAGTTGCAAGTTTTGTGGCCATGATCGGTTCAAGAGACCGTCTCGAGGAAGTGGTAAACGACGTAAAATGAAAATTGCTTATAAAAAGATGTATTGCTTCCTCCTGTCAGATAGGTTAAAGATATTGTACGCATCTAATGCAACAACTAAAGAAATGAGGAGGCGTGCAGATCATGAGGTCGAAGATGGAGTTATGGGTCATTTCTCAGACTCCATTGCTTGGAAGCATTTCAACAACACACATCAAGATTTTGCAGAAGAGACTCGAAACGTGCGATTGAGTCTTTGCACTGATGGATTCCAACCATTTTTACAATATGAGCACAATATTCATGTTGGCCAGTGATAGTCGCATCGTTGAGTTTGCCACCATGGTTCTGTATGAAGGACCAACACATGTTCTTAACTGTATTTATACTTGGTCCAAAGAGTCCAAAAGATAAGTTGGATATGTACTTACAGCCCCTTATCAAAGAGCTAAAACAACTGTGGGATATGGGAGTCCAAACTTATGACATCTCGAAAAAGCAAAAATTTCAAATGAGAGCCGCTCTCATGTGGACGATTAGTGATTTCCCAGCGTATTCCATTTTGTCTGGATGGAGTAGTGCAGCACGATTCGCTTGTCCATATTGCATGGAGAACACAGATGCATTCACTCTTTCAAAGAGTGGTTAGCAATCTTGGTTCGATAACCACATTAAGTTCTTGCCTTCAAACCATACTTTCCGAAATAATAAAAACTCATTTCTTAAGAATAAAATTGTTTCAAAAATTACGGCTAATGTTAAATCAGGATTTCAAATACTATCAGAGATAGAAAATCTGGGACTTATGAAAGTCACAGACATTGGTTCCAATGAGAGCAACAAAGCAAAATGCAAGAATTGTGGTTGGGAAAAAGAAGTGTTTTTTGGGACTTACCATAATGGAGCACCAACGTTATTCGTCATAATTTGGATGTGATGCATTTAGAGAAGAATGTATTTGATAATATTTTTAAACGAAGGATAATCTGAAACCTCGACAAGACTTGAACCTCGACAAGGCAAAACGAAGGATACTCTGAAACCTCGACAAGACTTGAACGAGTATAATCATCGACCTGAGTTGGCACAGAACGAGGAAACTAGAAAATACCCAAAAGCTTGCTACACTTTAGATAAGGAGGGTAAAGAATCAGTGTGTCGATGGGTGAAAGAACTTAAAGTCCGTGATGGTTATGTCTCTAACTTGTCAAGATGCGTAGACACGAAAAATGGCAGGTTATTTGGAATGAAAAGTCATGACAGCTATGTATTTATGTAGAGATTATACCTATTGCCTTTAAAGAACTTCTTCCTGCGCATGTCTGGAGAGCACTAACTGAGCTGAGCCTTTTCTTCAAGGAGCTCACCACGACAGTCATTAGGAAGAGAGATATGGAGAGATTACATAATAAAATTCATATTATATTATGTAAGCTGGAAAAGATATTCTTGCTAAGCTTATTTGACTCGATGGAACATCTTCTTGTACACTTGGCTTATGAAGTGATTATTGCAGGTCCGGTACAATACCGTTGGATGTATCCCTTTGAGAGGTAAATAGATAAGTGTTTTACCATTAATTACTAAAAATATTTTTATTATGAATAATGCTGAGAATTAAAACATATATAATTTATAGGTACCTTCGGAAGCTAAAGAAAATGTGACTATTAAAGCCAAAGTAAAAGGTTCAATATGCAATGCTTATTTGGTTGATGAGGCATCGAATTTTTGTTCTTATTACTTTGAGGACCATGTGAGCACTCGACATAGAAAAGTACCACGTAATGATGCTAGTTTTTCTCGATCGGAAGAATGCGAAGGTGTCTTCCTATATTCAAAGTTCGTGGTCGTCCACTTGGAAAAGCATAAAAGAAGTTTGACAGACGAAGAATATAATTCTATTCGTAGTTACATTCTACTTAATTGCCCTGAGGTTGAGAAGTACATCAGGTTAGTCTAATATTTTTGGTTGTTCTTGAGTTATTAATAAATAAGTTTTTTCTTAACTTATAATTTAGTCTTTTCTAATACCATGTACATGTGAAGTGTGTATGTTTCTGCATTAAGGAGAGATCAAAGAAGAATATCAGAAGCTGAAATTGATATCAAACTTGAAAATGATTTCCCATATTATTAGTTCTATTTATGCACACATGTTCTAATATATCACATTTGTTTAGCAAAATGAGTCATTTTTTTGTTCGATATAGGCACACGATCCTTTGAATGGGGTATCCAACAAGTATGTTCAAGATCTTGCCAAAAGACCTTTAAGACGAGTTAGGTCATATTCTGGTTACCTTATAAACGGTTATAAATTCCACACTCTTGGATGTGGGTCTTCAAAGAGTACTTTTAACAGTGGTGTGTGTATAAAAGGTGAAAACTTGAGTGTTGATAATAATTTCTTTGGTCAGTTGGAAGACGTTATTGAGGTGGAATACTTTGTTCAGAACCACAAAATTGCACTATTCAAATGTGAGTGGTTTGACCCCACAAGATCAGGCAAAAACATTCATCACGAATATAAACATGTGGATATTAACCATAAACGCAGATTGAATAGATATGAACCATTTATACTAGCAATGCAAGAAAAACGAGTGTATTTTTGTGAGTACCCTGGTGCGAGTGGTGATAAGAGAGATTGGTGGCCGTTTGCAATGTAAAACCAAGGGTAATTATAGAAGCTTTTACAACACATGAAACTAGGTGTCAAACTAAAGTCATGCCTCCATATCAAGAAGAGGACACAAATATTAATCATCTAGCACGAGTTAAAGTGGAAGAAGAACTCTGACCATTGAATGACCCCAGTGGTGTGTTTACTGACATGGATGATGAGCGTGATGAGGAAGAAGATGATCTTATAGTTGAATCTGAAATAGATGAAGATTTTGAATCAAACTCAGATGAATTTATGTAGATCTGAATGAGATTGATAATGACTAAAGTAAGGGTGAGCTAATATTTGATGTTTTGCAACAGACTTTATTGTTATAATTATTAGCATGTTGTGTTTTGAGGAATGGAGAGAGAGATACAAATTCATGAATTGTTTGTGTTTTTGTTTAAAACTATTTTATGAGAAGTAATTAGATAATCATAAAAGTCAATCAAGTTTTATTTACTTTAACCTTTTGATTTATTTTTCTAAATAAATATTAATTTTGATGTCATTGTCATGTTTCTCATTGCAAATCAAATGCCGAGAAAGACGACTAAAAGGGTTTCAAATCATAGTGAGGATGAAGACATGGGTATATCAGCACCATCATATGCATTCAATCAATCAGTTTCTCGTGGACAAGGACAATGTTACAATAATATGGGTAGAGGCAGAGGTGTTCAATCAACAACTTTTCCAATATTTCCATCAGATATAATGCAATATCATTTGTTTCTAGACTTTATTTATGTTAAGCCAATGCCTTCATTGGTTGTCATTTGGAACTAATAAATGAACATTACATTTGAAATTTGAAACTACTAGTTTTATTTTTAGATTTGGAATTCTATTTCAATTTTTGAAAGAAGAGGATTATTAGCAAAAAAATTGTTGAGGTAATTCTATCATATAATATACTGCAAATATAATACACACACAATCACTTGAAAGATAATATGAGACAACAAAACAACAAAACTCTTTAGCTCCTGGACAAACAAATGCCAAAAAAATCTTAGGACTCTCCAGATTCAAAAACCCATTAGTGTCCTTTGCTTCTGTGTAATCTTCCAGAAACTTGGTCTCTTTCTCTTTATATAATTGCTATTATAAAAGAAAATTCAATCATCAAAATATATTTAAAACAAGTATCCCGAGTTATCAATCTCTCTTTAATCACAGAAGAACAAAATCTAACAAGTTGCAGAATAACGTGATATTGTTGTATGCATAGTTTCAGGGAGAATGAAAATTAATCAAATATTTGTAATTTCTAATTGAGGTCATTTTGTAATTAAACTAAAATTCAGGGATGTTTTTGTAATTAATCTTCAAAGTAATATATTAATTGACTGTCCCATGTTGTAACTTAGTAGTAGCCAACACTAGTTTATCTAGTAGGCATGAGTGCGAGAACTAGATACAAGACACAACTAGACTAAATTTTCTAATCTGGAGTGTTTGTTTTTAGGTCATAAGATTTTAATTTCGAATTCTTACATTTGCACCGGATAATTAAAAATAAAATAGAAAAGAAAATAAATAAATAAATCATAAATGTTACAACTGATTGAATTTGATGCCTGATCAAAGCCAAATCCACATTCTTAGAATATTCAAGTCTGACGAACCAACATTGACCACCAAAATTACTTGGATTTCTACAAAATTGCGAACAAAGACCAAAAAAATTTCTGAATACTTTTCCTTTCTAATTATAGGTCAGAGATCCGGTAAACACTATAGAGTTACTCCAGCACCATCAGTTGCTCCAGCTCCTACACCATCTGACTCGCATTCCGATCATCTATGTGCATCTTCATCCGCCGACGTCAGTTCTAGTAATGCACATCTGATCCAAGTGGAGCCCATTGGTGGTAGGAGGTACTTAGTTTAAGGGTGTACCTATTGAATTATGCTTTATAAGTTTAAAGAATAATCAGTTTGATTTATGCCAATCGTCTTGTGACAGCTTGCATCCAGGTTATAAAGTTTCTGAGAGAATTACAAAGATCTTTAAGGAACAGCTGGACAAAGAGGGTTATGACGGACACCACGAGAGCTATGTATTGGAGACTCTTTCACGTAAGAACTTACTTTTTGAATATTAATTATTAAATTATCATTTAATTATTAATTATATTAAATGTTTATAAGAAAATTCTCTACACCCGTTGACTATATTTGCTTGTTTTTAATGGCAGAAATATTTCACATATGACAAACAAATGGAGTGTGTAATATATGATTGTTGGTACAGACATGCCGGCGGCTGCTATACTAACTTGATGGCTAATTTGAAGAAGGCCATTGAAAAGCCTCTTTAGATATCTCAGTTGATTTTGGATGCATATTGGTGCGAGTGGAACACACCTGAATTTCAAGAAAAGCATAAGAAAATGTTGGCTAATCGTAGGAGTGAAGTTTTGTGGGAAGGATCAGGAATGTCTATCCACATTGGGGGCTCTAGGTCTGCAGTTACATATGCAGAGAAGTTGGTTAGTTTTTTTTCTTTAGCTTCAAATTCAGAACATATTCATTTTCTGTTTTTTACTAGATGCATGTTTCTAATTGTTAAAAAATTCTAGGCAATAGAAATAGGAAGGGAGCCAAATAAATATGAGATTTATACAACTTTACATTGGGACAAAAAGAATGGGAAATGGGTGGATTAGCGGTCATAGAAAGTTGCTGTAAGTAATATAAATTTTTAGCATTTTATGAGTTAATATTTTGCCAATATTATTAAAAATAACGAACTTTATATTCTAGAATTAAAACATTGTACAATTTATTTATTATGAATTAACCAAGAATTAAAACATATGTGTCGGATAAAGTGTAATAGGAACACTTGATCTTGGGTCTTGTTTATTACATTAAACCTTGAAGGTAATTACTTTGATAAAGTTTCCTGCCAAAAGCATCTAGTGATAGTTATTATTTTCAATTTTATCAATTGGGGAATAAATTCTGGCCGTGATCAGTAGGGGATTTAATTATGATTAATTACAATGAAATTGAAAACCTGAGTAGCCTTTCAGTTCATTGAATGAAATTCTTATTTGCTTTTGTGTATACATGGTCTCGATTTAGTTTAAATGTATTTAAGTATTTGTTTGCTCAAAATTATTTCAGTTTTGGTTTCGTACTAAGTTCTCGTTAGCAAAATCCGCAATTTCATTAACAAAATCCACAACACACCTCGAGTGAAAAGCATTATTTTGGTTTTGGTTTTTGATTTTTGATTTTTAGCTCTCGATAATCAAACTGAACTGCGTGAGGAAACTATACTGGAAATAGAACTATAGATTTTTTGTATGTATATTTGTACTTTAATTTAATATTATTTCTGTTATATACATTTTTCACCCAAACTAGAAAATTAATAAACGTTTATAACTTTACTATTGAATCTTTTATTAAATCAAATTTGGTTAATAATTTCATACAAACAGTTACATTCGAATCCAATTGATTACCTAAGTTCAACTTTGATTTATAATTTTGATTGACCAAGTTTCGTTGAACTTAAGGCTAATTAATTAGTTTTGACAAGCAGCCAATAATTGACTGGACTCGATTTGATGAGTGAGAATATTTTATCCAAACATATTATTTAGACATACTACAGTTGTTAGAGTAGCTAAGTTTATCTTTCACACCAGATTGCTTTGTTAACACTTTTTCTTTAATGTATGGCAATTCTTTTTGTGGTAGATGCACTTTCTTTTTCCAGTTTTTTCTTTAATGTACATGTAATAATACCTAACTTTTTGGTGGTCGGAGTTCGAGTCTCTTGTTGCAAATGATGCATCTGTGGTTGCTGACTCCAACATAGATGAAACACAACGCCATAAGACTATTGATGAGCATTATATGAAGGCTGCTGGAGGAGTTCACAAAACGAATTGCATTTTTGGCCTCGAAAAGTGGGGCCTCACACAAGTATCATGTGTTTTGGATATTATTAGTCATCAGACTGCATTTATTTCTTAGTTATTGGAGTCATGCTGACAACTATTAATAGTCATCAGATTGCGTTTATTTCTTAGTTGTTGGAGTCATGCTGGCAATTATTTTGATGGATGGAAATTAGGAGTCTTTAATGACTGGGTTCTAGTCTAAGGAACATGTCGTAGCTCGTTACTTTATAACATGATGTGGACATGCGAGTTTAATAGGTCATTTTCTCACTATGAACTAGGTTTGAATCTTGTTTGAATGAGTGATTTTGTTCCATTTTGCTCAATCTGGATGTGTTTTGAATATGATTTCCACCCCATGCTTTCCTTTTCTAGACTCCATCAGAGATAAGAATAGTAATTTTATATCTTATTGAGATAAATCAAATTGTACACCAGCCACACTTATCCACACATAGTAAAGAAAAGTAATATCATTTGTATCCTCTGAATAAAGAAAAAGAAATCATTATTTTGAAAAGGCAACTATGAATGAAGCAAAAGCAATAGTTTAGGTGAACAATTGAAGGGAAAACAATAAAATATCATGTCAACAGTTAAATAAGAAATGACAATACGAATACCTTAAAGTGGGATTAGGTGTGAGATTTGGAGCACGGATGAAAAAGAAATCACATATAATTTTAGGTGTGAGATTTCAGTATGAGTATTCATCACATTACTTTCACTCACTTACATAAAGAAAAAAACCACATTTAAGTAGGTTTAAATTTAAAGTTAATCTTATCAAGTGGCATTTATCCCAACTATTGAATTAAATGATTTAATGACAGGTTTATTCTCAGGACTGTCTCAAGCTGACTTAGAGCTTGCACGAGCAGAAGGAATGGCCTTAGGTCGAGCTGAAGTACAAAAAAAAAAAAAAACCTGATGACGTCCTTGCCCGACAGAGCACTCTAGAGGAGCTGGCACGAGTGGGTACCCTCTCATGACCCATCGAGTAATAGTAAGGAAGATGTGTGTTAGATTTAAATAACGATTTGTTGAATATATTTAGACTTTAGACTTGTACATTGAACTTGTAATGCTTGAATATGTTAGCATATACTTTTGGTGATTTTTATTTCAATATTCTCGAACTTATTGATTAGATTGGTGTTGGTTTTGTTATTTGAATGTTGATTTTGTAAAATGTTATTCTATTTGGTATTGTTTGCAACAAACAGGTAATATATATATATATATATATTTTTCCATGTGGCGACAAAATTATGACGGAACTAATGAAGGAATAAATAAAAATTATATAGTGACAGATACGTGTTCCGTTACTATTTTGTCAATATTTTTTAGGGACAGAAATATTTGTTGACAAAGACATTCCGTCACAATTCTATCGCTAATACCTTTCGAGGTCCATCGCTATTCCATCGCATATTAGCGACAGAAAATAAAGCGACTAGGAGTTCTGCGATGGAATTTTCTCTTGCTATTTTATCGCTATTCCGTCACTAAATGCATTTAGTGACAAAATTTTATGTCGCTAAATTGAATTTTTTTTTGTAGTGCAAATAAATAAATAAGTAAATGTATAAGTGCGAAATAATTAAATGTATAAGAATATTTAAACAATGATTTAAAGCATATTACCCGACTTACGAAACAATGAGTTTAATATGAGTCCAAAAACATATAATAAAACTCAAACATGACAATTCTTTTGTGCGTCTTATGGGCGAGCCTATGTGGTGCAATATACACCATACCAAATGACTCGATGTTTAAATTTAATAAATATACCTATCAAAGTATAACCTCATATTTTTTGAGTGTTTGAGGTTTTTCACCGAGATAACTCGACGCCCTAACAATTTATTTTGTTGCAGCAGTTAAATTGTTGATGTTAGGAAAAATGTAATCCTCATCAACAACTCTTCAATATAGAAATTACTCCCTCCATCCCACAAATATAGTCTATTATTCTATTTTCGTACGTCCCACAAAGATAGTCTAATTATCATATTTAACATATCATTAATTTTTCAGTTACACTCATACTCTTAATTAATATTCTTGAAATACTAGTTTTCTACCTCGTAAATTGATGATTACAATGCAAAATCTTATTGTTCCAATAACAAATATATTAATTTTAACACTGAATTTCTATGAGTATTAATCGACATTAATAAATTCAAGAAGAGTATAATTAAAAAACACTAATTAAATTAATGACTTAACTATATAAACTATCAATTTCTTAATTTGTGTGAAACCAACTGTAAGATCATCAAATTAGGACGGAGTGAGTAGTATTTTAGTTTCAAAAATTTCTTATAATTAATCCATAACAATTTTCGCATTGAACCCACAAATACTTGTATTTGTGAGTTGCATCGAGATCATTAGAGCTTTCTGTTAGAGTGAAATCACCACTCTTCACGGGGGTTGTATACTGGACCCCTCACTTTCACTACTAGTTCTACCTTTATCAAAAACGCACTCGGAAATGTAACTGTCACTACTATCACTTACAATGGACGTATCAACGCAGATTTGAGAGATCATCAAATTAGGACGGATGGAGTAGTATTTTAGTTTGCGTTAATCATGTAAAACTAATTGTATATAATGACAAATCTTAAGATGCAATAAAGGAAATTAAACTCTTCATTCATTTCACGTTTTGATATATGATAAAAAAATAACATTAACAAATTAATTATTTTCTTTTTGTGGTGTGTAATATGGTGGATATTACAAGATCTGAACAAATTATATAATTACGCCACTCTGGTAATCAACATGGGAAAAAGAAGAAAAAGAAAAACTTTAATCACTCAATTATGACACGAGCTATATAAATATATAATCTGGCTTTAATTCCCTTATTTAATTTCAAGCACACTATTATCATTAGCAAACTTTTGCTGCTCTTCCAGCTGGGCATTTCTGGCGGCAAACCTGTTGTCCAACCAATTGACCATGTCGGAAAACACCGTGTCGAGATTTTCCGGTAGCTCGCCATAGGATAAAGAATGCCACATCCCTGGATACAACTTGAATGTCTTGTCCGAGGATTGAGCCGATTCGTACAATGTTTTGCTCACTGATGGATCGGTTACTTTATCATCTTCTCCGTGCAGAACAATGAATGGCAACGAAACCTGTAATAATTGATAAGCATATATAGTTCTTAATCCGGGGTTCAATTGTTTGATTACTAGTTATTAATTCGAGTGCATTTCTAATCATTTATTGCAATTCGGTACTCCCTCCATTTCAAAATAATAATCCCATGGTTGATTTCACACAAGTTATAATTTTCTATTTACCATGTAGAAAACTAGTATTTCAAGAATAATATTTAAGGGTATTTGTGGAAATGAAAAATTAATGATATTTTAACTATAGTAACTTGACTATCTTTGTGAGACGGATAAAAACTAAAATACTGAACAATTTGAGTGAAACGAGGGGAGTATTTGCTAGAGATACATTTTGCAATAAACGCCTTGAGAATGTATTCTACTATTAGAAGAGCATATATGAAGGGTATAAGATTTGAATATGATATACGTGCATGGGATATGCTGTCATGTATTGAAATACGGTAGATATAGCTATATACAATATTAAAATTAAATAATACAATATTATTCGAAATATAATTATATTAATTTAAAATATTAAATTTTAATAAATTTTGAAATTTCAAACGTGATAAGTTTCAAATGCGCGTCAAACAAAGCAAAAAATATATCCCGTATATATCAAGTGTGGATGTGGCATCATCACATACCAAGTATTCAGACTTCATAGAAGAGCATGGAGGAAACAACACAAAAAACCAACTCTTTAAATAAGGAGATGGTTTTTTCATCATTTTTGTGAATTTTTATTTTGTTCTCCACGCAGGGTGGAGCAAACCAGGGGCTGGGTGAGCTCCGATGCATGTTTAATTATTTATTTTGTTTTTATTTATTTATATTTTGAAGGAAAATAGATAATTAGTTAATATTAAATTTTATTTAATTATTTATTTTGTTTTTGTTTATTTATATTTTAAAGGAAAATAGATAATTAGTTATTATTAAATTGAATTAGCCCATGTTAGATTTATTCTGGATTAATTATATTATAATTATTTTAGTTAAAAACTCATAAATTATATTAGTGACGATTTATTATATATGAGAACTTTCTATATTAAACGAGAGTTTATCGACACTAATTCAATAATTAATAATGATTATTTTATGAAAAACTACACGACACATATATTTTCAGAACGTGACTTTAATACTTTATTCTTTATTCAAATTAATAATATTTGTAGTAATATAGAATATTTTATACGTATATTTTTTTTAGAGTTGTTACTTGTTAGAGTTGTAGTTAAGGGGATTTCACATGACTAAACGACTATCGAAGACGACTATCGACGACAAATAATTACGTTTAGAAATTCTGAAAGAGTTTTATGGTGATGATTAAATATTAATGAATTAAATTAAGAATACACATTAATATGAGTCAAAAACAAAAACCTACCTCTCCAAGTCTTGTTTCCAAATCCGTGCTGACTTTAAACAGTTGGTACCCAGTTTGAAGACGAGGTAGACCTTTGTATGTGTATGGATTTGTTCTGACCTGTGGCAAATTATTAATTATTTGTGATTAAACTAAGATGATAATGTAATTTATAAAGTACTAATCACGTTCATCAAAGATTAACAGCAGTAACAACTGGCCAAACTTAACAAATGAGTCCATGTGCCACAATTTTATTTTATATATATATATATATATATATATATATATATATATATAGTATTAGGTGGGGATGATAACTTTGGCCCGATTTTATTTTAAAAATTTTAGAAATTTAAGATAATGTTGGTTAAATTTCTTTTTAAAGAAATTGAAATTTTCGAATTTCTAATGAATATTAGATAAAAATATAATAATTTAAAATTAATTTAATTAAAAAACAGTAAAATGTTGTTTTTATATGATTTGTAACTCAATTTATATGATTGAGATGATAATAAAGTTTATGCAAAATTATAAAATAATAATTGGTAATTAATAGTTTATTTAAAAAAAATTATTTTAGTGGTTTGCGGAAAAAAATTATGAATTTTACAATATAACAAAATATCTCAATTATTTGGAAAAAAAACAAATTAAAATGAAAAACATATAATTTGTACAACCTCCTTCACAACTTGTGGGTCCCTGAAGGCTATGTCAATGATGTCTGGAGTAGGAGTAAGTTTCCACGTGGGAATGATCCGTGCCAAAGCAATTAAGATTTTGATGACCAGTGGGCTTGGCCTCACGTCATCAGCAATCTGCATATGTATAGAGTAAATTCACATATCAATAAGTTGGAGGTTTTGCATTCTTATTGTACTTTATGACTTGCATTATTGATCATTAATATTATTTCTTAAAAAAGATGGTGAAAAGCAAAAATCTTAATTGTTTTGTAACAATTAATCAAGTAAAGTAGTTCAAAAGGATTTTCATAACGACGTCATGTTTTCTATTCAAGTGATCAATAGAATTGGAATAGGTAATTTGAGTCCTAATAACCATCGCAAATATCATGAATGACTTAGGACTCGTTCAAAATGGTAAGTTTGAGATTTGAATACACACAACTAACCTATATTATATTCATTCTCAAAATTTGGAAAAAGAAATATATAATTAATTACCTTACACATGGGTGCAATGAGGACGGCGCCGTCCCAAAACTCAGGCTTCTTCCGATGCAGGCGTAGCACCATGGCCCCTCCCATCGATTCACCCATTATAATCCTCATCTTGTTCCTATTTTCTCTCCTTTCTACACCAACAAAAAATAAAGATAAAGTCAAAATTATAATAAAAAGAGTTTTGAAAACTCACAAAATATCGTATTCTATATTTAACTCAACGATAATGACAGTATGGCACGATGACGAATCATTTCAATTTCAATCTATTTATTTATTCCCTATCTTCAACTAGTGATCTCACATCATTTGGACATTATCAATTACTTAATAGTAATTAAAGCAAGCTAGAAACTTAGAAATTAGAATAGTCGTCATCATGGGCCATTAACAACATTTTCTCTCTTCAATATGATGACCCACCACTAAAACTCAATTCTAACTTCGAAATTCTGATATTTGAACTAATCTAAAGTAACATGCTTTTAATTATTTAATTAATATCCACGGAACCAAAACGTTAATAATAGTTCAAGAGAATCCACTTTTAATTAATTGATTAATATCCACGGAACCAAAACGTTAATAATAGTTCAGTTGCTTGCTGAATTGGTTAGGGTGGTCAGGATTCAATTCCCACCAAATAAGGAAATAGAGTTAAACACTAACTATTATTATTATTATTATTATTATTACCAGAAATATTAGTGAAATGTTCGGATAAATCATCAACAAGATCATCGAAATTAGAAATTAGTCCCTGGAGCCCCGACGACTTTCCATGGCCCTCGCAATCGATGCCATGAACTTCATATCCCGCCTTAACGAGTCTACTAGCACAACCTGCAAGAATCAAATCAACCAAACAATTCATCAATTTATCAATATTTTTCTATCTTATAAGAAGTCAAACCATAGTCTTTCTAAGATTAATTAATACTTTAAAAAATAAAATATTTAGGTGCACTAAATTGTTAACCTCTCATTGAGATGCTGCACTCCATGCCATATCCATGGCACAAGAAAATCAAAGCTTTTGGTTCACTGCTAGTAGGTACCCATCTGCACGTGAAAAGCTTCACTCCACGTGAATTCACTATAAATTCCTGTATAAAATAAAAAAATCAGTTTTCAAAATTATTTCCTTAATAAGAAAATGCACAGTGATATATGATATCATCCAGGCCTGGATAGACAGGCTTAATTACCTCGTCATACTTGACGTTGCTCATCTGAGTCTCCTGCAAAAGAATTAAAAAGGAAAAATGAATAAAAATCTACAAACCAAGTGCTTTCAAGGCGATGACCAATGGGAAAAAAAAACCCATTTAATTACCATATATATAGAGAGAGGTGCGAATACTATTTTTCTTGTAATGGAAGAAAGAGATCTACAAAGCAACCAAATCAATGGAGTTTTTGAGTTGAGAGTGGAGAATATAATCAGAGGGGAATGTAAATATAGTTATGAGAAATGAGAATGATAAGAAATTTGACTTGGATGATGTCTTGTGCGAGTGGCTATATTTATATATTTATTTACGGGAAGAGAGAGCAAAGGGTTGAACGAGTTTGATAAAGACGCCCAACTTGTCGTCTATAATATCACCAATATACTTTCCTTTTTCTTTCCTCCATTTGACTACCCTTTTCTTTTATAATTATTATTATTATTATTATTATTATTATTATTATTGGTACCAAAATCACGAGATTCATGACAAATTTTGGTCAAATAATGAAACTTATTTCTATAAATAAATGATGCAAAAAGATAAAATTTCCAAATTAATTATGATTAAAAAGTAATTTCCGTAATTTAACTATTTATTTTAGAAGAGATTTTTGAATTAGATTTTTTTTTAAGGCAAATTCTCGTGTGAAATCATTTTTTATATGTAAGTACATTCACCCGTGCCCCTATCCAACCCGATACCCGCTCGCCTGCACCCGACTTATTTAGATAAAAGAAAAAAATGTTCACATTTCATTCATCACTTTATTGCAAGGCTCTGGCAACCCGAGAGATAAAACCGCTAGCAATACTTTGCAAGGCTCTGGCGTATGATGAAGGCAGTGGAGGCGATACTAAGCTACGACTGCACTGAGTGAATATCGAAGGTAATTTTCTATATTTCGTTTGATTTTAATTTAGGGCTTTCCAGTGTTTTGTTTTTTTTACATATATGCTTTAAATGTTCTTCAAGTTTTGCTTTCGTTTGTTCAGTATTTTGTTTTTATTCATTCTATTTTCCATTAATAAAGTTGCAGATACGAATTAGGGTTTTCTCCTTATTATTTGATGTATAATACTTTGTCGTTTCTTATGTTTATTACGAACTCGGGTTCTGATTGTTAAATTTCATGCATCATTCTACATCACGTCTAGTGATTCTGTGTGTTCTATGAATTTTTTATTTTATTTAGATAATATAGGTATTTGTTTGAAATCAAAAAGAAAAAACGGGGGAGATAGTTTTTTGTGTTTGAGCTTGTGAGTGTGTGTATCATTTTATGTGTGTTAATTTTTTGTGTTACTATTTTTATATATTAATGAAAAGATGGAGAGCGAGAAGGGCCTCATATCCACGAAAAAGAAGGAAATGATACTTGCAACCGGTAGTGAGGATTTTGAAGATAACCATAAGATTAAAACACTTTCATTCATTGGAAATGACATTTTAAAGTTAAATGTGAATTTGTTGAAATCAGAAATTCCTATGGAAAAGACAATGACAATGGGACTACATGTTGCGTTTGCTGGTGAAGAAATCAAAGAGAAGGGCACACTAGTGAAGAATCATGTAAAGAAGATCTTGGGGGTGAAGAAGATCCCAATCACAACTTATGATTTTGTTGTAAAACAAGGTAAAGGGAAGGTGAAGCCGACGAAGAATCTCGTGGAGAAAGTTCTGGGGTCAAGTGACGAGGTGCTGGCAGAAGCACCTAAGAACGATGCCAAGGTGTCTATGAAGCGGACGAAGAAGGCGAACGAGCCTAATGATGAGGTTTCTGGAGAAGGCTCAAAAGGAAATGCAAAGTAGAAGTTGAAAATTGTTACTGCGTTAAAGGACGTGATTGTTGGAGAAAAGGCTAAAGGGAAGGCAAAGCTGCTGAAGGAACTGTTGAAGGATATGAGGTATTATTTTAAAAATACTTTATCATAAAGTATCTAAAAATGCTATTAAAGTATCAAATAATAGGCTTGAGATATTATATTTTTAGGATTTTATTCTAGTCTTTTTTACATTATGTGTTAGAAAATGTAGTTAAGGTTTTACAAATCACATCTAAAGTATCACAAATTAGGGTTTACAGTATCACATATGTTTTGGGGGTTTAATTTTTCTTTTTTCACATTGTGTATTAGAAATTATAGTTAGTTTATTACCAAATACATCTAATGTACCACATAATAGGCTTAAAGTTTAAAAAAAAATTTTGGATTTTAAAGTTTTTATATTTCACATTATGTATTAAAAGATATAGTTAAAGTACTAGAAAACAAATCTAAAACATCACATGCAGTCTGATATCTGATGTGCTTTTTTCCCCAGTAAAGGTAAGGATGTTAAGTCTACGACAAAGGCGGTTTGAACCTATACAGTAGCCGTCAAAGAAGTTGAGGTAATACACTTAGGACTATATCGTATGTGTTTATGATTTCTAAATCATGTCATTTAAAAATTAGTATAAAGATAATCAAGGTATAAAAGAATAAAATTATAAATTATCACATATTCTAATGTGCATACATGTTTTTTATATTACGTTCAATCGGGATTTTACAACTTAGTCAAGGCCTTTATCGTTGTTACAACTTGTACAAACTTTTAACCCCGTACATATTGCTGATCTGGAAAGCATAAGGTTACTGGGTTGATTAAGCAGAATTATTGAAAATAGTGTCGCATTCTTTGGTTAGGTGGTAGATCGAGAACTTAATGGGTTAAGCAATGTTTTAAAAAATGAAAGGCGGAAACGAGGTGTTTTGCTCGAATGAGGCGAGGCGTACGCCTCAAAACTTTTTTTGAAAAATTAAAATTAAAAATCAAAAATAATAAAATTACGCAAAGTTCAACAATACATATTAATTATCCCAATAGTTCAACAAAAACAAGAATAAAAGCATAAAAGTTGATCATAATAAGTAGCAACAACTAACAACAATAGAAGTCCAAATTAAGTAGAAAAACAAATTTTCAATCATTTTAATATTGTAATAGAGAATCATTCGTGTCAAATGGTTTAAACAACTCGTCATGTCCTTCGTTTTTCTCTTCCTCCTCACTCAAAGGATCATAATTAGAGTCGTCGGCATATCTTAGCGCTCTATCATCTTTTCTATTGTTTTTTTTATTACCCGTGTTTTTTTGCCCAGACATTTTCAAGACAGTGGCGGTTTCCTATTGAAACAAAAGCAGATGGACATTAGACACAATTATGAAATAACATCAAGTTTGTGACCATTTAAACTTAAATCAAATATGTATTTAATAATATATGTTTAAACATAATTTATAAACATTTAAACTTGATCAATTATGCTTTATACATAATCTGCACTTAAGGGATAAACAAAATATAACAAAAAGGGATAAAAAAAAATAGTAACAACCCATCACAATTAATAACAAAATATAGCAAAAAGGGATAAAAAAATAGAAACAACCCACGACAATTAATAACAAAATATAACAAAATGAGAAAAAAAAATATCGGGTAGAAAGACAACCCACCACAATTAATAATATATATATAACAAAAAGGGTTAATAATACATAGTAGCAATCCAACGGCTGAGATGAAGTAGAAACTTCAGGAACCAAGCTGACCCCTTGATTTTATTTCACACACTACACGAACTCTCCCCTACTAAAAACCTAATTCGCTTCCTCAACAACCAGTCTCCTCTCTAGATAAATTTTATCTTCTTCTCCGCCTGCACTTCTTCTCCACGCCTGAGACCTACAATTCCTAATACTCGTCCGCATACCGGTGAGCTGCTTAATTCATTTATGTGTATTATTTTTGTTTCTTTTTTTTTTTTAAGAAAATAACACAAAAGGGGAAATAAAAAAAAAACAATAAAAATTGCCTCAAAACTGAGGCGTCCGCCTCAAACGCCTCAAGGCGTATCCGCCTCAAGGCGTACGCCTCGGCACTTTGAGGCGGGCATTTCTGGTATGTGGATCTAATGCGTACGCCTCGACTCGATTTCCTCAAAAACGTTCCGAGGCGCGCCTCGAGGCGTACGCCTCGACCATTTTTTAAAACTCTGGGGTTAAGTGATATGCTTATTATTAGCCCAAGTTTTCAATTTTTTGTCACACCATTTGATATATAAGACTTTCTTTTTTGCTGACAAACATGGATAATAGCGTTGTTGAGTTGCAGAGAAGTTGAAGTTAAAGAAAGATTATTATGCAAGATATGGTATTGAAACCAGGTCACCGGTTACTAATTTGGAAAATCTTCTGCATAATAGCTTTCCTGAAGGAGGGACGATTTTAAACGATTGTTTTAGCTATGCTCTAATCCACTTTCTTGGCCATTTTAGCTAATAGGACGGTGAACTTTAACATTGCACATTATATACATGATGTTAATAAAATCATTACTTTTTATTGATCATCGTATGTACTTGAAACTTTGTATAAGGCTGTGACCAAGTACAATAACATCAAGAAGGTTAAAATGAGCGGTTGTGTTTTAGCTCTTGTGTTTATTTATTTTCACCTTCTAAAGTGGAAAGGGTGTGTTGAGCCTACAACGCTTCCATTAATCTATCATTGCACTTGTACAAGGTTTAGCAAAAGCATGGCTAAAGAGATTTTGGGAGGGGGCTTTTGTGATGGGGAAGTTATTCATGACTTTTACCCGATCAGTCGAAAAATCCATATGAGCTTTGTGGATCAGAGGGCTAGCAGGAAAAGAGCGAGGCAGACGGGCAGCTGTGCAAGAGCGATGCAAAGACTTATCAGAGCACGGGCATGAGGTTTATAAGATCTGATCTATTGAAGGATGATCCCGATGATGCAGCTCTTCGTAAAGCGGTTAACAATGTAAGTCATCATTTTTTATACTTTTTTTAATTTATATTTTCTTGATTTGGATATCTTCTTTAGGTAGCACATGACCCGAACTTTACGATTTTTCCAACCTCACTTTTTAGTATAGTATCCTTGATTTTTTTAATTGTTGGATTTATTTTTTTTTCTTGTTAGAATAATAATTTATTTTCTTAAATTATCTCAAAATATTTTCAAAGTATCACAATATATTGAAAGTATTGCATATATTTAAGTGTATGTCTTTTACAAAATTTCAAAACTAGGGTTTCGTGTTTAGTTTTTTTTAATGATTTTCTTGTTAAATTCCATTTTTAATCATTAATTTCTTAAATTATCTTAAAACATTTTCAAAGTATCATATAATATATTTAAAGAACTGCATATATTTAAGTATAGGTCTTTTCACAATATGGTCAATAAAGTGTTACAAAATGTCCTTAAGGTATGTCATTATACATGTCAAAGTTTTACAAAAAAGCTATGAAGAGTTAGTGTAAGTATCACAACACGGTGTAGTATTTACAGTTTTCTATTAAGGTATGTCATTATACATGTCAAAGTTTTACAAAAAAGCTATGAAGAGTTAGTGTAAGTATCACAACACGGTGTAGTATTTACAGTTTTCTATTCTTATTTATATTTTGATTATTAATAATCTGTGTTATTTTTATCTTTGTAATAGAAATGCATGCAATCTTTTTTTTGACACTAGTGTTGTTACAAGCCATCACATGAAGCGGCTAGTGGGGATGAGGATATACTTCAAAGAAGGCAAGCGCCTGCTTCACCTAACTTGACTCATGTTAGAGAGTCTCCCACTGATAGTTAAGCATTCTTTTCCAAACCAACATTCCTCAAGTGCATTGATGGCATTGTCGCTCAGTTTTACGTAATAAGAACTTTGGTTGAAGATATGCCAAGTTTTGAGTTTTTACTCCTAAGCCGCCAAAGGAAGAAATGGTTCCTTATGCTGAAGAGGACGATAGTTTGGCGACTGAAGTTTAGGTTATAGATGAGATAAAAATACGTTGATTCGAAAGGTGCAATAGGAACTGTTAAGCCACTTGCCATTTATGGATGGTTAGGTTATTGATGACAATGTTGCTTATGTCTCTCATTTCAAGTTAATGTACAAGAAACATCCTTTCCAGCATGGATCCTCCACATAAGGAAACTTTTGATTATTGCTTTTACGATTTTGGTTCATAAGGGAGATAGTAAGTGACTATCAAATCACACATTTACTTTTTGTATGGATTTTTTTATTTTTTTTAATTTTATATATATCCTTTTTTTGGCATTGAATGTATGTTTCAATCTGATAAAGCATACACCATGCCTAGAGAGGACATGCAGTCTCTGAATATTACGAGAAGGATATACACGACTGTCATTGATGTTTGGTCCTTGATGCTAAACTTTACAGAATTTGGTGAGAATTCTTGTCATTTCTGCTTCAACATCGACCACAATGTAAGTTCTAAAATTTTAAATTAGTCCAATTTATTCATTTTTTTATTTATTCTTTTTCAAATTTTTAAGTTTTGTACTTTTCTTGTTTTAAAGTTGAATCTTTCGAAACTAGTTAATAGGAAGGATAAGGATAAAGCCCTCGAACATTACATGAACATTCGAGAATGTTGGTAGTTGTGGCTTGAATTGTTTAAGGTTGATTTTAATAATCTTGACATGGTAAGTTGACTAATTATTTTATAATAGGTATATTTTTTAAGGTATTTGAAAATATTATGAAAGTATTACACATTATTTTTTAAGTATCACATTATTTTTGTATGTTATATTTTAAATAGAAGATGAAGTATCATAAAAGATATTAAAATTATCAGAAAACATAGTTACATAATCACGAAAAATAGGAGTTTCTTCATCACATAGCTTACTGGTTTTTTCCTTTTTGTTATGTTTTAATCATTTTTGAATTCCAGGTTTTTGTCCTCATTCTGCACGAGGAGCATTATATTTGTGCTGCGATCAACTTTGTACCTTATGTTTTTAAATTTGTAGGATTATTCTTTGTCTTGCAAGAATAATAATTTATTTTTAGCAAAAATTTCATCGTTTTGTCATTTCAAACTAGCGTTTTAGGGTTTTCGATTTTTTTTCTAATTTTTTCTTGTCAGATTATGCTTTTTATCATTATTTTTCTTAAAGTACCTCAACACATTTTCAAAGTATGACATAATATATTGAAAGTATTGGATTAATTTAAGTTAATTTGGATTTTTTTCTTTTTTTTCCTAAGGTTTATTATTACTAACTGTTTTTGCTTAAAATATTTAAATTATCTTTTTTTTCTAGGTCAAAGGAATTATAACATTTATGGGAATGAAAAATCATCCATGCGCTGCTGAAATCATGGATTACAGCTTTCAGAATGTCCCTTTTAGCTGCAAAACAAAGAAACAAGACCTTGAATGTGGTCTTTATCTCACTAGTGCAAAAACAACAATCTTGAACGCCCTGCTTCAGTAAATCTAGAATGGTTATCTGAGGCATTCAGTATGAAGTTATTCTAGAAAGTCTAAATTTCTAGAACGATTATCTGAGGCGTTCTAGAATGTCAGATTTTCAAGAATGGTTACGAATAAAACATTCTAGAAATTATACTTTTTAGAACGCCTTTACGAACTAACGTTCTAGAAAATAAACTTTCTAGAACGAGTTTTGGAAAGGCGTTCTAGAAAGTATATTTTCAAGAACGCCTTTACGAACTGACTTTCTAAAAAATAAACTTTCTAGAACGTCTTTACGAAATAGACATTCTAAAAAATAAACTTTCTAGAACGGGTTTTGAAAAGGCGTTTCAGAAAGTATAATTTCTAGAATGCCTTTACGAACTTACGTTCTAGAAAATAAATTTTCTAGAATGCCTTTATGAAACAGACGTTGTAGAAAGTACGAAATCTAGAAGGAGTTTTGAAAAGGCGTTCTAGATAGTGTATTTCTAGAACGGCTTTTTGTAGAACCGTTCTAGAAAGTAGTAAAAAAATTTAAAAAAAAAACTCTAAAAGAATGCAGGTGCCTACAAATACAAAAAAATCATCAACAATACCTAATTAACCAAGAAATACACCAAAACTCATTAAATAGATTAAAATTATCAATAATACTTAATTAACCAACAAATAAACCAAAACTCATTAAAAGAAAGATAATCACAAACTTAATACCAACATAACCAAAATGAAAATAGAGCATCTTAACATGAATATAGAAGAACCTCTGGCTTAAATGACAGTGAAATAAGGCCATTCATAACATGCTGAAGAACCTGCCATGATCTAGAATTAATGAAATTATCAAAAATAGAAACTATGTTTTTCTGTTGATAATAGTTAAATACCAAAGAAAGAAAACCTAAAATAGAGACGACCTTATGCTCGACTTCAGCAGAACATAAAATGGGATGCAATTTGTTCTCAGTAGCCAGAATAGGTTTTAATTCGTTGTCTCGCTATTCAAAGGTCAAAAGTCTTGATTGATGCTTCTCAACCTTCATCTTACTTGCACGAAAAAGCTCCATTCGATGGCTTACTAGATTTATAATATCATGCACGACACCAAATGAAATATCTCTTTAAAATGCCATTATTTAGAGCCTATCTTGATCGAGAAATTGTTAACGTATAGAATATCTGAAAACGAAACCTTGTTCAAAGATTTATCACATTAATACTTCTCATGCGACTTGGAATTTCTCCCATTACACCATTCATGAATAGTACAATCTCTTCCGGGACTTGTCTATGTGGAGTTACGCGTGAGTACCAAAGATCGGTCACCCACTCTGCGACAATATGTTTGGTGAATTGGTCGATTGCTTCCTCCACAACAAGGGAATTCACCTTATGTTTCTAGTCGGACCTTTCAGCCGAAAATCTAAGGCCCTCGATGGGTTTTGTTTTTGAACTGTTTATCGATGTTTGCTTGCTTTTGTAACACTGGTGCAGAAAATCTATTCTAGAACAGTCAATCTAGAACGCCTCAAAAAAAGACGTTCTAGAATATAAGCCGGTGGCATTTTCGTAATAAAAGTGTCATATACCAGAACGCCTTTTTTAACGGCGTTCTGGTATATCAATATACCAGAACGTCTTTAAAAAAGGCGTTCTGGTATATTGATATACCTGGTGGCATTTTCGTAATAAAAGTCATATACTGATATATTCTCATTTTCTTCTAAAAATCCCCAAGATCGGAGCCCCCATTTCATTTCCCTTCACCAAACCTAACAGTCCCACCCCTTTCCCCACCAACCACAACCGGCGTCGGAGAGCTCTCCTCCACCGTCCAATAATGTCGAAAGCTCCTCCTACTTCTCTCTCTCACATTCTCACTATCTTCTCTCCTCGTCCGGTCCCACTACTTCCCCCCATCCACCCCCTCCGCCTCACAACCCGACTGGAAGCCTGCCCGCACGACGTACTACGCCGCTGCGGATCCCGCTGATGCCGTCGGCGGCGCCTGAGGCTACGACGACCTGCTGAAGAACGTGTACGGCAAGGCCACCGAACCGTCTTCTTCGAGAAGAGCCAGATCTGCGGCCCCTGCTTCAAGATCCGCTACGTCGACGACCTCTGGTGGTGCATCACAAAAGAAAATTGCTCTGCCATGCCCTGCCCTGCCCTGCCCTCTCTCTAATTTCTCTCGTAGGAAGGGAAAAAGACCCTAAACCCCCCTCTTTCTCTACCACTCCCAATGAGCTCGGTGACGATTACCGTCGATCTCCTCCTCTCCACTTCCAACTCTTTTCTTGATGCCAGATCTATTCGATCCACCCGCCCGGTAATCCAATTAGTTCTCAAGTTTTCGTTTTGCTCGCAACTTGGGAGTGGCGATATGTTGGCGGATCTGCGACTTTGTCTTACGAAGGTAGTGGAGGAGGGTCTAATTTGGGGCTGACGTCTGGGTCGGTGGTGGCTTTAACGGTAGGTGGCAGGCTCTGGTTGAAGATGGCGGCCTTTGGAGAAGGGGGAGGCTGCAAATTAATTTTTTTTTTCTCCAGTTTCGCGTTTTGTCTTTGCCTCTTGGTGTTTTTCCTTTGAGTTTTTTCCATTTTTCTTCTTGTGTTGTAATCACCGGGTGGTTTTCTCATAGTGGTTATCGGAGTTTGAGTTTTACTCGTGCTCTATTTGTTGTTTCAGGTTTTTTCCTATATTTTCTTTTTCCTTGTGGTTTGCTTTTATGGCTACTCATTTTTCTGTGTTGGTTCGGTGGCCAGGGTGAGGGTCGGGTCTAATCAAGGGGGTGATCCAATTGGATGGTTTGGTGGGCGTGGCCATTGAGGAGTGACCTCGATGATTGGGGAACTGTCGGGTTGGCTGCTTGAGCCCAACTCATTTTTTTTTTGTTTCTTAATTTCCTGGTTGTAGGTGTTGTTGGTTAAGGGGAACCGTTGGGTTGGCTACAACTCGTCAAATGCAAAATTCGTCCTCACGATCGAGGCATTCGAGAAGATCACAATCTGGAAGGATCAGGTGCAGGAAGGAGGGCAGATCTCGATTCGCGATCGGCGGTGCCGGGATATTCCTATCGATGTTGATTAGTAACGTCGCCGGTGCAGGGGACGTGGCGGCGGTGAAAATCAAGGTGCCGCGGACGGGGTGGCTGCCGATGGGGAGGAATCAGGGGCAAAATTATCATATCAACTCGGATTTGAAAAACCAGCACTGTCGTTCGAGATTACGAGCAGCGATGGTGTCACACTTACATCATACAATGTTGCCCCCAAGAATTAAGATTTTAGGTAGTCGTTTGAAGGTAAGCAGTTTGATTCATAGACTCTTTGGTTTACTAATTATTTTGATGGATGGAGAGTTTGTTACAGTCTAGTCTAGGGTTTCATTTACGGTTAATTGTAGTGTTTTTTTAACACTTTTGTTGAATTGAGGTTAAATTTTATGATTATTCTTAATGGTTCAAATAAATCTTTGATATGGTTATGTGAATTGGTTGCCTGTAGAGTTTGATTTTGACGGTTCCTTATGCTCTCACTACTTTATGTGGTTTGTTCGTGATTTATGGGTAGTTGGGTAGTTTTGTTTGCTCATGTCAAAACAGAAATTTTATAGTTACGATTACAAATTTTCAACCCACTATAACTTTATCGTTTGAATTTCATCTATTTGATTGCCATGAATATGTAATTGATGAGTGCTTAATGTTGGTTTCAGAAAAGGAATTGAAGATTTGATTTTGACGGTTCCTTATGCTCTCGCTACTTTATGTGGGTTTTTTTTACTTGGTAAGTGAAATCTTTGTTCTTCTTTGGATACATATGCTTAGTTTTTTTGTCATTCTGTGTAGTTACATTATTCATCAGTTTGATTTTCCAAAAAACGAAAAAAAAAATCCATATACCAGTCAGTTTAAAATGATAAAAATAATCTAGTAATCGAGTGATGCGAGCTTGAAAAGTAACAGAAAAACTTGAGCCAGATAATACATTAAATAAATTTCTTGAATGGTCTTTCAGATGTATATTTCTTTGCCTAATTCTTGCAAAAGATGTGTATAAAAATGGTATACATCTAGGTCATGTTTTCATTACCAGTCTTCAGGGCATGCTTGAGGACGTTTGTTTTATAGTGCAACCTCAGTCTAACTGAATAAATATATGTTGATTGTTTATTGCAACATGATTATTAGTATCTATGGATTTGAACTGTGCTGTTAATTTTTCTTCTTTATTACTGACTATTGTCTTGTATATTTTATCTATACTGTGTAGAGATGGTTGAGGTTGGTAAAAGTAATGTTGTAGTTCCAGAGTCAGTTTTGAAGAAGCAAAAGAGGGCTGAAGAGTGGGCCCTTGTCAAGTCAAAAGAGCTTGAAGAGSCAAAKAAGAAGAATTYCGAGTCCCRAAAGTTGATCTGCAAGAAGRCAAGCCAGYATGCAAAGGAGTATGCACAATAGGTAAACTTGAATTTTCTAATTTTAATTTTGTTGGTAATATATCCCTCATCTTTATTTTCTTTTTAATTTTTTATTTTGTTGTGTAGGAGAAGGAGCTGATCCAATTGAAGTGTGAAGCTAGATTGAAAGGTGGCTTTTATGTGAACCCAGAAGCCAAGCTTTTGTTCATCATCAGAGTTCGTGGGTAAGGAGGCATTTGCTCATTGCTGAGTGCATGCATTATCCTGTTCAATGTGTTGGTTTACTTACATGCATCTATCTTGATCTTTCAGTATTAATGTTATGCACCCAACAACCAAGAAGATTATGCAGCTTCTGAGACTACGACAGTATTAATGTGTCGGCAATTTCAACTTTTCAACATTTTCTTTTCATTAGAAATTGTAATACAAGGAGGGGCATGTTGAGAACAGTCATGTACTGAGTCAAGCATTGTCCGAGAACAATGTTCCTAGTTCTTCGAAACCCGAAGGATCTCGAGAGATTGGTTTGCAGTTACATGGTCCTTCAGCTCCAGAAGCGAGTAAAAATGTAAGATTTGGTAAACCGGCTACAAATAATAATAATACCAATAATAACATCATTAACAACAACAATTAACCCAGCTAACTTTCAAAATTAAAAAAAAATGCCCGAGATTTCATTTTCTTACATTTACCCCTTCATACAGAATTATTTTTCAAAAACCCCTTCACAATTATATAAATATTTCATTAGTCCCTTAATTTTAACACCGAGTCAAACCTCAGGGGTGTTTTGTAAATTTGAAAGTTAGCTGTTGTTTTTTTAGTTAGGTCAAACATCGAGGATAATTCTTGTAATTATCCCTTATTTGGTGGTTGGGCACAATCTTTTATTCTCCGATTTCTTTTTAATTAGTATAACCTGCATTTTGTATTTTCCAAGCATTTGCAAAAGTTCCTAATTTGAATGTATGGTATAGTCCCGACTCGTACATGGTAGAAAATATCATGGAGTTGTTCTGACAGATGACTGTGATGAGTGATGACGAAATAGCAAGTGTACATCCGAAGCATAACAGGAACTCTATCAAATCTTTGATACCTCGCATTCATTATTTTCAGGTAAGTTATATTGCATTAATAAATTAAAATTAGACAAGAGTCTGTTATTTGAACTGTAACTATATGATGTTCTCAACCCTTCCGCTCCCCAAAGAAAAACTTACAATATTTTGTCCGGGTAATTAAAAAGGTATCACTGATGTTTGGCCTAATTACAAATAAACCAATTATCTTTCAAAATTACAAATACTACCTTAAGGCATTACAAACACTATAATTTCTTAACAAATATTCCCTCGTAAGGGTGCATTTTTTATAAAATAGAAACAAATATCAATGGGCTATTTGTAATTTTGAAATATTGCTTCTTGATCTCTGTACAAATTCTCCTACCTGCATCTGGTTTAGTTTGTTGATTTGTTCTTTGCTTTCATGTTTTGATTGTTTGCCGGAGTCCTATTCTAATTCAATGTCATGCGTGTACTACTTGTGAAATACATTAGTTGCAAAGTTTCTTCTGTTGGCCATTTATAATTGAGCTTCATGGATTTACTTGGGAATGTTATGATTTAAACCCTAGCACTTGTATTGTATATTTAGTTCATTAAAGTTTGAAAGTTGTGGACAGAGGCTTTATTTATTTTTATTTTTAAAGAGAGTTCGTTTCGGTTCATGTTCCAGACTCAAGAGTATTTGAATTTAACAAAATCCTTAATCACTGTGTTTTTTCTTTATTTATTATCAGTTGATGATTGTCCCAGATTGCATGTATACTAGATAAGGTGCACTAGGCAAAATATAAAATTCGAAAAGTATTTTCAAAACTATCCCTTACGTTGAACCTATTTCTAATTCGGTTAAACCTTAAGATTAGTGTTTGTTATTATCCTTTTCATTATTTTTTCCTTATTGATCTTTTCATTTTTCCCCCGCAAAAATTGAAACAGGATCAAATTTTAATCTGCTTGTTTCATTTTTTTTTCATTTCCAGACTGTTATAATATGTTATACGCTTAAAAAGAATTGGGATTTCGCCGGAAACGAGTCTCTTAGGTCATTTCACGTGAGTTGATGTAAAAACCCTTTTTTAGCTAATATTGATATTTATTTAATTATTTTTAGCTCCTTACTAAAAATCTTGTATCCGGTCGAGTTATATATATTTCAGGTTCTTTGTGGATTTGTGAGTATATGTTCAAGTTTAGTGCTCGGAACACTCTTAGCCTGGCATATATACCTCACTTCTCGTAATATAACGACTATAGAGGTAAAAATCGTGTTTTGACCGTTTGATCCGTTTCATTTCTATCTTTTTTTAGTGGTGATTGATAATCTAGCGTGAATCTCAGTATCACGAGGTTAAATGAGCGACATGGTTGGCGAGAAAATCTGGGCTGGCCTATCACCATCCTTACGATGTTGGTTCTTTCAAAAATATTACAAATAGGCGAAATATTTCCTCTCATATCACTTTATCTATTTTTGTAGTGTTTCATGGTGTTAATGGATGGGAAATGTATTGAAGATCTCCAGAGAATGTACGTGCTCTTTTCGAGGGTTAATGCCCTCGAGTCACTAAGAAGCGAAGCATTTAGAAATACCATCAAGGATGCGTTTGAGCATCTGATTAATATTCGACAGGTACGCTCATTTTGCCACTCGATCTAATTTAGCATAATTCTGAATATGTTGATTTGTAATTAGACACATCATTTATTTCTCTATTCTGTTTCAGAACCGACCGGCTGAGCTACTTGCTAAATTTGTCGATGAGAAACTTCGTGCTGGGAATAAGGGTGAGGAATTGGAGGGTACACTAGAAAAAGTGTTGGTCGTGCTGGGATCGGCTGAGCTACTTGTTTTGATTAATGCTCAAAACTTTTGTTGTTCCACTTTAATTGTTTCTAAATTAAGATAGGTTTGCACATTGTTAATTTGTCTGATTATTGGTTCTTGTGTTGATCTTTTATACAATATGATCATAAAAAGAGGTATATTTGGATTTGTGTTTGAAAATTGTGATTTAAATAGGTATTTAAAATTGTGATTATGAGGGATGAACTGATCTGGAAAAAAAACCTGGAATTCCAAAACTGTCAAATCTAGAACGCCCCTCTCAAAGGCGTTCTAAAAAATATATATTTTAGAACGTCTTTCTCAAAGGAGTTCTAGAAAATCTATATTCTAGAACATCTTTTTCGAAAAGACGTTCTGGAAAATGTATATTCCAGAACGTCTTTTCGTAAAGACGTTCTAGAAAGTTTATTTTCTAGAACGGCTTTTTCAAAGGCGTTCTAAAAAATGTATATTCTAGAACGTCTTTCTCAAAGGCGTTCTAGAAAATGTATATTCTAGAACTTCTTTTTCGAAAAGACGTTCTGGAAAATTTATATTCTAGAACGTCTTTTTTGTAACCATTCTAGAATGTTATTTTCTAGAACAGATTAATCGGGAAAAACTATTTTCTAGAATGGGTAAATTATTTTTCTAGAACGTCTCAAATAACCGTTTTAGAATTTTGGATATTCAAGAACGCCTCATAAAGCTGTTCTGGAAAATCAGATATTCTAGAACAGCTCTAGTCAGAACGCCTGGGCAGGGCGTTCTAGAATAACTGAAATAGGGCGTTCTAGAAAACTGTTTGTGCACTAGTGTAAGTTGAAAATTTCCTTCGCATATCAAAATCCAAAGACAGGTAGCGAAGTGCAATTATCAAGAATAGAGCAGCAGGCAAGTTGATAAGAACTTATGCACTTGTTACTGAAATATGGGGGAAGATAAAAACTGAATTAATTAAACAGTAATGAATGAGGACATAAAAAACAGATATGTTGAACTTGATTGTAAAATAATCGCAAACAATTAAGGATTTTGAAAAAAAGTGTCAAACAATTCAGATATATTCAAATAATACTGATATGATTAGCTGCTAAATTGCACCTACAGACAACCTTTTTATCCAAAGGGAACAAGTAACCTTTTGTCAATGTTGGACGCTCATAAGGAGCGTATGGCTGTATATGAAGATAAACTAAGTTATTTAAGCACAACCAGCATAAAATATCACACAAACAGATCAGAAAATTCAGATCCAATATGTTTAGGCTCATTCACAGTTACCAAATCAATTACATACATAGATGCCCAACGACCACACACAGAACACATCCAAGATTCTTTTACTAGAGCCACAATCAGTTTGAACACGTAAAACATCTTTATAATCGATTAATTCACCAATTTGTAAGTTCAAAGTCTATTGTTCAGAAATTTGTGCACAATCTCATTATCCATTCACTGAATATAAAAACAATAAGTTACCTCTTTTGAAACAATACAAAACTTTCCATCGGCCATGCTCCACGAATGTCCGAGCTTCATAACCATCTGCATTTCCACCTCCTACTATCACCAACCTGGAATATTAAAAGAATAAAATAAAAAACAAATGCAAACAAAAACAAATCAAAGAAGAAATTGAGAAGGCCATTTACTCTCGGTTTTCGTTGGCGAAAGATGAAGTCAAAACAGAGAATCATCTTCGAGAACTAGCGGAGGCGATTTAAAGAGGTTGAGAAATTCGATTTACTGAAGTCGAATGGGTCTTCCCAGCATACTTTACAGGAGAAGGGGAATCGTCTTTGCACACTGCCTTGTCAAGAACAGAAACAGGGCTCGAGTACTCGGGAGGAACAAAACCAAGCTCTGCCGACTCATCCTCGTTCAACCCCTGAGTAGTAATTATAGAGAGAATATTATGAGGCAGATTTATAAATTAAGAACAATTATCAACTTTTAATGTTATAGAATTCGTATTTCTATGACGTCAAAAGATGTGAAAATATCATTTCTAATTAAGAAATAAAACTAAAAAAAATCAAAACTCAAGAAGAAGGGACGCTGTATCGTCGTTTAGTCGACAAACACCCATTGCGCTAAAAACGGCACTTAAGATAGCCTTTCCTGTGTAAATAGACCAAAAAATAGCTATGTTAGAAATGACTCCACGTATCTATTAAAAAACATGAGATTGTGATTCTTATTCTCCGAATTAACAAACAAACAAAATCAAATATATAATCCAAATTCTATATACATTTAACAAACAAACAAATTCACAGATTAACCAATTAATCAATATTTAGTCCCATCATATATTATAGTCCATTTACAAAATTTCACGACTGCAAATTCAACTCTTCTACAAACAGAGAATAATAAATAAATTAAAGTGCAATATTACTTAGAAAATGCAAGCATATAATAAGATATAGATATAAAGTGTTATGTCAGTCATCACTTTTATTATATACTAAAATCAGCAATAATCATATTCTTAATCAGATTTATATATTAAATAAAAGGTGTCATATGAAACTTAAAGCAATTCAGTAAATTAAAATGAAAAATAAATGATTAAAAAAATTATATGAAATTTTATTAAAAGTTTCTCAAATGAAGGAGCATTCGGACGAATCGAATATTTTAATGTGCGAACTGCTTTTTAAGATAAATATAGTAATTAAAGAGAGAATATTAATGACTAAGTAAGATTTATAAATTAAGAACATTGATCAACTTTTAATATTATAAAATTTTCATAACATTAAAAGATATCCAAATATCATTTTTAAATAAAAAATTTGCAAAATAAAAAATCAAAACTCAAGAAGAAGGGGCGTCATATCATCATTTACTCGAAAAACTCCCACTGCACTATAAAACGACACTTAAGATAGCCTTTCGTATGAAAGTTCTTTAAAGAAATGCAAAAATAACTATATTAAAAATGATACTTAAGATAACCTCTCTTATAAATTTATGTCCAGAGACGCCAAAAAAATTTTAAATAAATTGAGAAAATGAAATTTTATCATTTTCGGTGAATGAATATGTAATTAAAATACAAATGTGACAGTATTAAAAAGAAAAAAAAAAAGATGCAACAAAAACTATAAAATTATTAAAAATAAAGAAATTAAGAAAATGAAGCAAAAAAAGAAAAAAGCATTAAAAATGAAAAGACAAAAATAAAAGAGAAGAGAAGCATACTGAACAATGTCAAGTCCTGCAATGTGACAACAATGGGCAATGCAACGAACAAAATAATGCAATTGTAGAAATAACTCCAACTATACTGATATTGTTGCATGCTGTAATAGGAAGAAGAATTTAACTTCGCCTCAACATAAAATGTGATACTCATATTTCAAGCCATAAACTCACACCTTAAAAATTCAAAAGCAAATCAAACTCATAGAAACTCCTACTCTAACAAACGGATCCAAGCCAATAACGAATAAATTTGATGTCTATAACATAATGAAAAAAATGGCAAACATGTGCAGCAAATCAAACAAAAACAAACGAAAGAACGAGTAGAATTATACCAAGTACACAAACAAGAAATATATTCTTGATGAATGATTGTTCAGGAAATGACCGGGTGGTTAGTTCTAGTTTAGTACCTGAGAAATGAGATAAAGGGTAAATAAACGATTGTGAAATCTATTCGCAAAAGAAATATGAAATCAATTCAAAAAAGAATGGAGTTCTTTTAAAGGATGGAAAGTCTTATCCTCAATTAGTCATGATAAATTAGACACTTCTCTTTCTTTTACCAAGTTACAATATTTTGCAACATAATAACAAGGCATGAATGATGCTGAAAAGGACATAATAATACTGCACCAAACATGTAAGAAAATAGAAACTCATATATTAATAAGAAACATTTTTAATGTTTCATTGCTAAATAGGTAATAAAAATAATATCAATTCATGTAAATAATAAAAACTAAGGTTCCCACAACCACCTTCATTTGCTCCCTTTCAACTCCAAGCCAACCTGACCCCGACCCATTCCCAACCCTAATTCACCAAAAATAGTTAGTTTCCAATAAATAGAACACCAAGTTTCAACAAATCTGTCAATCTTGTCTCAACAACAAATCTTCTTCTTACATTACAACCTCACTCTAAAAAAGGCTTAATTGCAAATCAGAACAGGTAGGAAAAACACAAATTTGTACCAGCACTCCTATGTATTTTGTTAACTATACTAAGAAATAGTTAGTTTTCAATAAATAGAACACCAAGTTCCAACAAATCTGTCAATCTTGTCTCAACAACAAATCTTCTTCTTACATTACAATCTCACTCTAAAAAAGGCTTAATTGCAAATCAGAACAGGTAGGAAAAACACAAATTTGTACCAGCACTCCTATGTATTTTGTTAACTATACTTAGGTTTACAACACCAATCAAAAGACACAGAAAAAACTAGGTATCAAAAATCACACATGGGCTTGATCTTTTATAGTTTATAAGGAAATACCAAGTTAAATCCAGATGGGGTGACTAATCTTCTAAGTAATATTCCGATTTGTTGCCTCAGTTCAGTAAATCAAAACACGGTAATCATAAGACCTCAAAACTTGATAAATTTCAATTGCTACATCTTCGTCCAAAGAACATATTTCTGCAAAAATTGCAAACAACGTCAAGAGTAGAGAAGGTGCCCCTTAGATAAGAAACCGAAAGCTTTTTAATGTTTATTACGAAAATACCCTTAAGTTTTACTCTAATTACAAATAAACAGGCTATGTTTGATACAAATAACATCTGATATCTATTTCTATATATATACAGAAAACACCTATTTAAAGGTGTAAAAGAAATTCAAACCCATGCATTTGGGACTTTTGTCTATAACCAATTGTTGACTGTTGTTTCAGCCCAAAAAGTGGATTGCCGGAATAACACCTGAAAAGCCCAAGAGCTTCCCAAACCTACACCACAAACACGAGTTAGAAAGGACCACTGGTGATATACGCCAGACCTGGTTTGGGGTAGCTCTGTCTCAGAGAAAGATCTAATTAACCCTCCCGATAAGAAAGAATGTCAAGAAGAGGTGGCTATCGCTCGGGATCCCTCCTGACTTAGCTATCTTGAAGAGATTGATTTGCATCTTTTTGTACATATTTATGCTATCATTTTTGTATCACGTTGCGTGTGTTTCTCTTTCTTTTAGGTGTTTTAGGAGTCGAGTTGGCCGTTTCTCGTTATTTCTAGGTTTTCTTAGTTTTTATACGTTTTTGATTAGTTTTCGTAGTTTTTCACCCTTTTCGATTTTCTATTGGCCGTAGGACGTCCAAGCGGGGCCTGCGCTCGTTTGGGATCATTGATACTCGACTCGGGAATGAACGGACAAAGCAAGGGAGTGCAACGGACGAGGCTCGATAAACCGGTGGACGTGAAAAGAATGAGAAATTGAGTCGGTTGCAGAAATTCAGTCGACCGACTGGAAGTGCAGTCGATCGACTGCAATTCTAGTCGATTGACTGAACTCCCAGGATCGACTGCATTCCAGGGAGTTTTGGCATTTTGGACGACGCAGTCGATCGACTGCCTACTCAGTCGATCGACTGGGTCCTCCGAAGATCGACGGGATTCTAGGGTCTCAGGCCGTTTTGACAGTGCAGTCGATCGACTACTGACATGACCGATCGACTGCTTTTTCAGTCGATCTACTGAAAAGCAGATTTTGAGATTGAATAAGTAATCAGACGTCTTTTCCAATTCGGACAACTTGCAGCATGAGGACCTTTCTTCTCCAAGGGAGCTCCTTCAACCAAATCTTCCCCTTTTTCATTTTATTTTTGAATAAGATTCATGTTCTAGTAATTAGTTTTAGTTCTAGTTTAGGGTTTGATCTTAATTWGCTAAGTTGTGGAAGCACATATTCTTCAAGTTTCGGATTTCCTTTGTCAAGCTTCCAAGCTTTCCCTTTCAARCTTTTGWGGAATYCTTAGTTTGGTAACTCTTTYCATTAATATAGYTTTATTTCCTTGTTATTTCWTTTAATTRTGTGTTGATGTTTGATCGTAGTTTAGTTGTTAAATTGATCATCAAAACTCTTATTTTCATCTTTCAGCTTTCTAGCTTTTGAACTTATACTTTTAAGTTGTTAAGTTGTTAGATCAATCTTTAAGTTTTAGAAGCTTTATATAATCCTCCTTTTTAGAATTTTAAATTTTATTAAATTAATGTTGACTTTTTCAAATAAGCTAGACTTTAATTTCCCTCCATTTTCCTTAATTTAAAATTATAAGTTTTATTAGTTAACTAGTTTAGATTAATCGTTTTAAATAAGCTCTAATTTCTTTTTCATTTTCAATGTTTTTAAATCTTGTATTTCAATATAAATCTTAGTCGTAGAACTCAAAATCGAACAATGACTACTGCTTTCTTAGTTTAAATTAGTTTCGTATAAACCAACGATAAGAACAATTGAGAAACCGATAGCCGATAACATCCATCCTCGAGAGACAGGATTCGGGAAGAACTCGTCGCCCTACAACTGGCTCCATACTCTTGCGGAGACGGATTCTCAAATTAGAGCGTTGAGAATCCATCGATCAAAAATTTGGCGCCGTTGCCGGGGATGGATTAAGGCCAATGGTGTTCTTAATTACTCTTATCGTTAACGTAGTTCGTAGTTAGATTGGTGCGTTGTTTTACATTCGATACGCGTAATCTTTTGTCGTTTGTTGTGTATGCAGGGTAGGTCCGACGTCCCGTTACCTCCGCTATTATCACCAATAATCGAGGAGCGAATGATGGCAACTCCGTTCGAGAGCCCGATTCCGCCCGCCCACACTCTAGACGATAAAAGGATGCCTCCGTCGCTTAATTGATCCGGCCGAAGATGGAAAACTACCGAGCTAGTTTGCCATACGACAACCCTTACATCCAAACTCCCGAATATCCAACCATACACCACTCCCGAATATGACGACCCGTATGCTTCGATCAGCAAAGAATGGATCTACTCTTCCGATCATTATGACCCAAATCCTCCACATTCACCTCCATTTTCATATCCCCATAACCCGAGCATAGATCCGTATGCACCGACTCGTGATCCTTTTGATCCGGGTTTTGACGATCCATATGTTCCACTCGCCCTTCCTTCGATCTACGATTCTTACAATCTACCCACCTCGAGCTCGTATACTCCGAGCGATGACCCTTATACCTCACTCTTTCAAGATTCGTCTACGTCCCAACTCCCGGACGTGGAGTCTCTCTTAGCCGACCTCATTGAACGCCTCGCTCGCATGGAGACTCACGCAAAACAAATTGCCAATGACGTGGACGAGCTTAAGGAAGCCGTGCCTTGACGAGATGCCCATCTTGGATGTGGTGGTGCCCACGGTCGTTGATGGAAATTCGAGATTTGACGATCTTTCGAAAGAGGAGCGCTATGAGGTGGATTTAGAGGACGAGGAGAATGGGTCGGAAGACAACGTAACCCCTCTCGGGTATTGTGAAGAGGTTGTAGTGGAAAGTGACTGGCAATCTCGGATTTTGGCCTCGCCGGGTTCGTCGGGGGAGCACGTACACCTCGTGGTGGGGTGAGGTTGGTGCTCTCATGTTTGCCCATCAAGACGTGGGCGAAGAACTTGTAGGCCCCAAGTAGAGCCAAATCGGTGATCGCCGACGCCGAGTATCGATCCCGGGTACCACGTCCGCCCGTGATACTCCCCCAAAACTCATCCGCATGAAAACCACTCACCTGCGTGTACGAGTACTACTGGCAGTCAAGCCCGAGCACCCCTTGGAGCACCCCCTGATCGATCCGGTGCTCAATTCCCCCACAACGGACATTAAAACCCCCGTCATCGGTCTCTTGGTACGTGGTGAAGAACTCGAGCACTAGCTCCCGATAAGCCGGTGCCCGGAAAGACGCGAACATTCGGCCGTTCATCGCGTCGATGAAATGGAGTAGTCGGGTGCCGAATCCATCAACGTCCCCGTTCGCCACCCATTCGTCCAAACGCTCGATATTGATAAAGCGTGGGGTAGCGAAATGTCGCTGGGACAGATTTTGAAAAAGTTCCCCCTCGTATGTGGAGTAGACGGGGAAGGGGGCACCGTAAGTTCCGGCGATATCGGGGTATTGGGGAAGGTTGAAAATTTCATCATCGGAGTGGCCATCCATGGTAAAAAGGTGAAATAGGAATGAAAGTAGACGGATTTTGTAGTGGAGGGTTTCAAAAATCGAAACGAACGAAAAACGACGGAAAAACGAGGAAAACTCAAATCGAATGTTCTTTGGGGCAATTTGTCGAACAGTTTGGTGGGCAAGTTTTTTAAGGAATGAAAATCAAACAAGAAAGGCTCAAATTTCTACCCACAAACACAACCAACA
>BMAC01000492.1:472804-504679 GCA_014905375.1 Phtheirospermum japonicum
TGTTGGTTGTGTTTGTGGGTAGAAATTTGAGCCTTTCTTGTTTGATTTTCATTCCTTAAAAAACTTGCCCACCAAACTGTTCGACAAATTGCCCCAAAGAACATTCGATTTGAGTTTTCCTCGTTTTTCCGTCGTTTTTCGTTCGTTTCGATTTTTGAAACCCTCCACTACAAAATCCGTCTACTTTCATTCCTATTTCACCTTTTTACCATGGATGGCCACTCCGATGATGAAATTTTCAACCTTCCCCAATACCCCGATATCGCCGGAACTTACGGTGCCCCCTTCCCCGTCTACTCCACATACGAGGGGGAACTTTTTCAAAATCTGTCCCAGCGACATTTCGCTACCCCACGCTTTATCAATATCGAGCGTTTAGACAAATGGGTGGCGAACGGGGGACGTTGACGGGTTCGGCACCCGACTACTCCATTTCATCGACGCGATGAACGGCCGAATGTTCGCGTCTTTCCGGGAACCGGCTTATCGGGAGCTAGTGCTCGAGTTCTTCACCACGTACCAAGAGACCGATGACGGGGGTTTTAATGTCCGTTGTGGGGGAATTGAGCACCGGATCGATCAGGGGGTGCTCCAAGGGGTGCTCGGGCTTGACTGCCAGTAGTACTCGTACACGCAGGTGAGTGGTTTTCATGCGGATGAGTTTTGGGGGAGTATCACGGGCGGACGTGGTACCCGGGATCGATACTCGGCGTCGGCGATCACCGATTTGGCTCTACTTGGGGCCTACAAGTTCTTCGCCCACGTCCTTGATGGGCAAACATGAGAGCACCAACCTCACCCCACCACGAGGTGTACGTGCTTCCCCGACGAAACCCGGCGAGGCCAAAATCCGAGATTGCCAGTGCCACCGGGGCATGAGCAGGATGAGGCCGGCGACGTCCCGAACACCGGTTCACGGCGCGCACCACGGAGCGAGCACGAGCCAAGCGGCAGCCCCGCAGTACGGAGGTCCGAGCACCGGCTCGGGTCCCGAGATGGGTTGGAACGACTTCCAACAGGCCGTGTTTTCTTTGCCCGTTTCGACCAGCTCAGCACCCGTTTTGACCGGCTCGACGAGGGGCAGGCAAGAAACGACTGAGCTTTCCGAGGCCTCCATAACCGGCTCCATTTGGTCGAGAGTCGGATGCGTCGGGACGACGACGACGATGACGGCGGCGACGGTGAAAACGAGGAGGAGGAGGAGGAAGACGAGGCCGCGACCCTCCGTGCCCGACCTAGGAGACGTCGTTAAATCTCCTAATTTATCCTTTGTTTATTTTTATTTGTTATTGTTTTTGTGTGTTATTTTATTTTATCTTTCGATTATGTTCTTTTATTTCTCGTCTCGACTCTTGTAAAAATAAAAAAAAAATAATTAAAAAAAATAAAAACAAAAATAAAAAAAAATTAATAATAAAAAAAATCCTTTTAATTGCTTTCGTTTTTTGTATATAGTTTATTTTCATTTTCTTTGAATATATTCTCAAAACATAAAACAAATTTGAAAAATAACAAAAATCCAAACAAATTAAAAATTCAAAAAACTCAAAAATATTTTAATTTTTGTAAATAGTTTGTTTTTGTTCAAATTTCCACATTGCCTTACCTTGTAGATAGCTTGTTGCTTACCTCGGCTCCCGGCGATGACTTTTCCACAACCACGACGACACAAGCTCGGACATAGGGGCATTTTCTTTTCCCTACACCTTTTTACTGCTTTTATTATCTTAATTACGCAATGAGGACATTGCTAGGTTTTAAGTGTGGGGTGGTGGAGTTCGTCCTAGGTTTTTAATTTTGTCGTGTGCTTGCTTGTGTTAATTTGAGTAACGTGTGTGCTATTATTGCTTGGACCCTTGGCGAAGTGACGCGGTTTTGATGATTTGTTAGGGTGTTTAAATTTTCGATCGAATATAGTGGACTTAGGTGGTTTATCTTGTTGGGATCTCCGTTCGGTCTTAGCTTCGTGCTATCCTTGTGCTCGTTTAGAACTAGTGCCTCGACTAGACCTCATCATCAAACGCTCTCTATAGGTTTTTGTTTTGTAATTTGGAGTCGTCAATTGCTCCACGTGCTCGATCGATAAGTTTGTAAGTTGCTAGTAGCAACGAATGATCGGAGTCGTTGAAAGCTTCGTATTTTCATCTTTATTTACCTTTAAAAAAAAAGAGACGAATAAACAAGGATAAGTTATAAAATCCTTGAAGTTGTTGAGTAGTTAGTAGCACGTTTTTCCCTTTTCCGTTTTTTAGTATATATTTGTTAAAGAGAAGCGTAGATGATTTTGGCTAGTAGGGAGCCGATTAACGGTTCGAGCGTGGATAGACCTTAGACGGGGCGAGGACGGGGGGGCCGACTTGGTGAATTGCTTAAGTTCATTTAGGGTTCGGAAGTCGATCTAAATTTCCTTAACAATGCACATTGACGTCCTTTTAGCCAAAGCTAACAAGCAACGTAGCGTACGACGTCTCGAATTATTTTGTGCATTAGTTTAGGGTTGGTCGGGGGTAATTTTGTAAATTTACGTTAGTTTTGCTTGAGGACAAGCAACCGTTCTAAGTGTGGGGTGGTTGATTTGCATATTTTTGTACATATTTTTGCTATAATTTTTGTATCACGTTGCGTGTGTTTCACTTGCTTTTAGGTGTTTTAGGAGTCGAGTTGGCTGTTTTTCGTTATTTCTAGGTTTTCTTAGTTTTTGTACGTTTTTGATTAGTTTTCGTAGTTTTTCACCCTTTTCGATTTTCTATTGGCCGTAGGACGTCCAAGCGGGGCCCGCGCTCATTTGGGATAGTTGATACTCGACTCGGGAATGAACGGACAAAGCAAGGGAGCGCAACGGACGAGGCTCGATAAACTGGCGGACGTGAAAAAAATGAGAAATCGAGCCGGTTGCAGAAATCCAGTCGACCGACTGGAAGTGCAGTCGATCGACTGCAATTCTAGTCGATCGACTGAACTCCCAGGATCGACTGCATTCCAGGGAGTTTTGGCGTTTTGGACGACGCAGTCGATCGACTGCCTACTCAGCCGATCGACTGCTGTCGATCGACTGGGTCCTCCGAAGATCGATGGGATTCCAAGGTCTCAGGCTGTTTTGACAGTGCAGTCGATCGACTGCTGACATGACCGATCGACTGCCAGTCGATCGACTGCTTTTTCAGTCGATCGACTGAAAAGCAGATTTTGAGATTGAATAAGTAATCAGACGTCTTTTCCAATTTGAACAACTTGCAGGCTGAGGACCTTTCTTCTCCAAGGGAGCTCCTTCAACCAAATCTTCCCCTTTTTCATTTTATTTTTGAATAAGATTCATGTTCTAGTAATTAGTTTTAGTTCTAGTTTAGGGTTTGATCTTAATTTGCTAAGTTGTGGAAGCACATATTCTTCAAGTTTCGGATTTCCTTTGTCAAGCTTCCAAGCTTTCCCTTTCAAACTTTTGTGGAATTCTTAGTTTGGTAACTCTTTCCATTAATATAGCTTTATTTCCTTGTTATTTCATTTAATTGTGTGTTGATGTTTGATCGTAGTTTAGTTGTTAAATTGATCATCAAAACTCTTATTTTCATCTTTCAGCTTTCTAGCTTTTGAACTTATACTTTTAAGTTGTTAAGTTGTTAGATCAATTTCTAAGTTTGTAGAAGTGTTATAAGATCTTCCTTTCTAAACCTTTGGATTTTGCTAGGTTAATTTTGTTGACTTTTTCAAATAAGCTTGACTTTAATTTTCCCTCCATTTTTCTTAATTTAAAATTATAAGTTTTATTAGTTAACTAGTTTAGATTAATCGTTTTAAATAAGCTTTAATTTCCTTTTCATTTTCAATGTTTTTAAATCTTGTATTTCAATATAAATCTTAGTCGTAGAACTCAAAACCGAACAATGACTACTGCTTTCTTAGTTTAAATTAGTTTCGTATAAACCGACGATAAGAACAATTAAGAAACCGAAAGCCGATAACATCCATCCTCGAGAGACACGACTCGGGAAGAACTCGCCGCCCTACAACCGGCTCCGTACTCTTGCGGAGACGGATTCTCAAATTAGAGCGTCGAGAATCCATCGATCAGAGATCACTAAAAGTTTGAAGATTATGCCGAGCTGAAGTTCTGGGGACTGAAGTTTAGTCTGGTCTGGGTGAAAGACCTGATTGATTCCTCTAAGGAATAGAGCTCGTCCTCATTATAACAAGATTTGACCTGTTGAACGGCAGTGACACAAAAGGAAAGAAGAGCTGGATCTCGACAGTTCTGGTTCCTTGAATTCTACTGGAATCCTAGAGAGCCGAGATAATATGGACTGACGAAGACCTGGAACAAGGAAGACTTGACTAGAGTCAAGTCTGATATTAATACCGAGGTAATACAGGAGAAGGAAATAAGGAAGGCCTGGAACAGGGGAGACCTGTTTCCTAGATTCCCGGCAAAGAGACAAGTGTGACCACTTGTCAGAATTGGTTGCCAAAACGGCCCTTAATTCGCGGCATGTGCTCCTGAGATCCCGGCTGGGGTCCCCACTAGGAAAAACTATAAATATCTCAGCCCCAAGGCTGAGAGAGGTATGTCATTCTCTTGAAGCATTCCTTCTTATTTTCTGGAAAAACACCTCAAACGCTTACTGACTTAAGCATCGGAGAGGCTGAGATAACTATAATAAATCATTCCCACTTTCAAAAGAGGCACCACTTCAAAATGACTTTAGTGAAATAGAAAATATGATGCATTTCGAGCATTGAAGAAAATCCTATTCATTTTATATTATTGTAGTTAATGTGATACATTTTTAGTTGCAAGTATCTTATTAGAATTTATTTTATGGTAATTAATGAGGATATAAATTAGAAAAATTACTGGTAACAAAGTGAAAACCACACATTAGTTTTTTATAATTTAAACCAAAAACAAATCAACCATAGTCTTCTCAAGATTTGAAATATTGCAAAGTAAACATGATAATAATCATTCCACATTAAATATGGAAAATCTCTCCTAACATGCAGTAATGGGTTAATTACAAAAGGCAACCTTGCAGTTTGACCTAATAACAAAAATAAAAAATCATGTAACTTCCAAGATTACAAAAAATACCGCTGATTTTCTTCTGTCTTGCGTTTACCTTCTTCATAAGCTAAAAAATCTTGTAATAATACTTTTTCTTTTATAAAAAGTATGTCAATGTGATTGGTGAGAGAGAAAATAAGAGTAAGTAAATAGTGTATGTTTGAAAATTATGGTAAATAATCACTTTCAGGGGTCAAAAGATTTTCTCAAGCGGATCGAAAATGAAATAATATAGAAACCAAGTGCAGCCTAAGATTTTCCTAATTCACATCTTTTAACGTACAAGAAGATAATCGAGACTTAAATACAAAATGAGAATTTGTTGATAAGACTACTATTTTGAAAGAATGTTTTATTTTGAAAGAAGACCGTTTCAATTTGTTGATAAGACTACTATTATAATCTCTCATGAAGATAGCCTATGAAGATATAATGAAGGTTGAAATATCGATCGAACATTTCCATGGCCCTCTCAATCTCTTACTGGCCACAAATTGTTCTGAAACCCAAGCTTTCGACTTTGATTAGTCTCTCTTTTGTAAATAACCTGTAAGGACATAAAATATCACCAAACAAAATAGGCTCAATCATTTTCATCAAACCTCTACATAACCCCAATCCTTTTCAAATAAAACATATTGATAAAATTGGATCATTTGTCGAGAAGCTAAATTTATACCTCACCAATCTTTTCGATTATCATCATCACTGTCTGTGTCATTATCAAAATCGTTGCTTTTTTGAGAATCTTCGTCACTGGTGCAATAGTCAACTAAAGTGTCATCTAAATCATCAACATCATCTAAGTTTTGTACCTCAACAACTTCAGGTGATCTTGTAATAATCGCCCCGTCAACTTCCTCCACGTCCATTTCATCCCTGCTTAATGATTGTATTTCACTGAGAATAACTTCAAGTGGATTGTTTGAATCATTCTGTTGATATACTTCATTTTCCATAGATAAAACATCGTCGAAATCCATTTCATCATCATGCATCTCACTAACATCATAAACATGCCTATGCTGGAATGGTGTCACAACACGCCAATCATGTCCTCATTTAGGATCATTAGTGTATAAAAATTATCTTGCTTGATCAGCTAATATGTAAGAGTCGTCCTCGTACCATTTTCCAGCAACTCGGACATTCACGATATTTCCAGCTTTATGTATCCCTATTTTTTTTTCTTCCAAGATCAAACCAATCACATTTGAATAAAACAACATGCGTATCTTTGACATAATCTAGTTTAATAATATCATTTAACAACCCATAAAAGTCAATGATATCATCCCTGGTACCCTCCACTACAATCCCACTATTTTGAGTTTTTCGACGGCTATCACATTGTTCAATTAAAAATCTTACTCCATTCATGATGCAACCAGAAAACTTTCTTACACACTTGTGAGGTGCACATGCTAGTGAATTTAAAGATTCATTTACCTGAAATGGTTCCCCTTTATATAATTAGTCATCTGGAAAACAAGAATAAGAAAAATTAATAAGGAGCTGATAAAATACTTTGCATTTACTTTAACTATAACATTACATGTTTTTTTTAACCATGCGGGAAATTTCTCTTTATGTTCTTGGACTAAATTCACACAATTGCCAAACAAAAGCTCTTCCTTGTGCTTCCTACAATTAATATACATATGAAATTCAGATTTATTAAATAATTAAAATTAATCTGAATGTGTAAAATGTTACTATACAATACTTACTGAAGAAATGGTTCAACCTCTTTGCAATTTTGGCAGACAAACCACTTATTGCATCGGAATCTTCCTCAGATAAATCTACAAGTCTTGTTGCTCCATGGCGACATTTTTGTGAGAATATGATACACTATCATCAATTTTTTTATCATTATTCCACTCATCTCAGTTAAATCTAGTTTCAATTTCCTGAAAGCACATCGAGCAAAAGGTTAAACACTCTTTTGCGATGTATGCTTCGGCCACTGATCCTTCCTGATGAGCTTTATTACGCAAATTCTGCTTCAAGCCACATAGAAATATATGGTAAAAAAAATTCAGCATGATGACAAATATAAACTTTGATGCAATTATAAATTTCTTAAAACCAATGTAAAAAATTTATAATAATCGGCATGGTAGAAATATGTTTTGATGCAATTAAAGATTTGTAAATAATATTATTTTACCCTTCAATGGGATACATCCACCTGAATTGAATTGGGTCACCAAGCAATGCCTCATCTGATAAATGAATAGGGAAATGAACCATGACGTCGAAGAAAGGGGGATGATATATCTTTTCAAGTTTACACAAAATCAAGCAAATATCTTCTCTCATTTTCTCCAATTTACTTTTTTTTTTCAACTTCTTGTAGCATAAGTGTTGAAAAAAATGACATAACAAGGTTAGTACCTCACACACTTCCTTATTTAAAGATCCATGAGTCCCTAGGAAGTAAGTGATAATCATGGCTTTTCATCCCAGATAACTAATAACCGCTTGAACTAACACAACGAGAGATATTGGAAGCATACCCGTCCGAGAATTTATTAGACTTTATAAACTCACACAATTCTTGTCTATTTTCTTTGTCATAACATAACAAGCATCCAACATCACACATTTTCCAATACTTCGCCTGATTAAGTGCAACTCCTCACGAATTTGCATGTCCTCTAAATCGAGCCTAGCCTTCACTGTATCTATTATTTTCCCATCTACACTCATCAGGGTTCCTAATATACTCTCACATATATTTTTTTCTATATGCATTACATCTAATTATGCTTTAATTTCAACTTACTCCAATAGGGCAAATCGAATAAAATGCTACGCTTGGTCCAATTTAACTCCTCAGGCTCCCGCTTACTTTTCTTGTCGTTTCCATGCTTCCCTGTTATTAGAATTTTCAGTCTCTTTAACCGTGCTAAGACATCCTCCTCGGTTAAACCTCTAGGTGTCTTCCTTTTTCTCATTAAACTTCTTACTTTTCCTCCAAGCATGATCTTTCGGTAAATCGCGACAATGTCCCATTTAGTCGCACGGAATAAGTTTGGTTATTAACTAGACAAGCCATGTACCCTTTAGTACTCCACCCGGACAGGTCTCCATATGTTGGAAAGTCATTAATTGTCCACAAAATTGAAGCATGCATTGAAAAGTTTTTTTACAAGAAACGTCGAAGGTCTCTCTGCCCCCTCAACGAATAATTCTTCCAAATCTTCGATTAATGGCCATAAGTAAACATCAGTATCCTTTCCATGTGAATTATTGCTTGGAATCAGCAAAGATAAGAAAAGGAATGGGTCTTTCATGCAATCCCAAGGGCGACGACTCAACAGGGCTAGAATTACTGGCCACATGGTGTAAGTGGTGCTCATGTTTCCAAATGGATTAAAACCATCTGCAGCTAAATCTAGTCTAACATTCATAGGATCATTTTCAAACCAGGGAAACTCTCTATCGAAGTGTTTCCATGCTAATGAATCTGTCGGATGCCTCATATGTTCATCATCAACTTATTTTTCTGTGTGCCACACCATCTTTTTTGATGTTTTTTGGGACATGAAAAGACCTTAGAGCTTGGTTTCAATGGATAATACCTTAAAATCTTGTAAGGTAACCTCTTCCCCACACCATTGGTGACTTGCCATCGAGAAGTCTCACAAATAGGGCAAGCCTCCGATTTTTCATTCTCCTTCCAAAATAAAGCACAATCATATTTACATGCATGAATGCATTCATATCCCAATCCCAAATCGCGCATAAATTTTTAGCTTCATAATACGAACTTGGAAGTGTCTCACCATCCGGAAAGCATGATTTTATCAACCGCAAAAGCATATCTATGGTTTTATTACTCAACTTATTATACACTTTCAAGTGGAACAATTGTAGAATAAAAGATGTCTTCAAAATCTTCTTACATTCAGGGTATAGTTCCATTTTGGGACCATTCATCAGTTCCTCGAAATATGCCGGAACACCACCGATATTTGTATTACAACCACCATTAGTATCTTCTTGATCTTATTGTTTTTCGAGGTCGAACAACATGTTATCAACACCATCATCTTCATCGTCTGTCGCATTTTGTTCTAACGGCTCGTCGTCAATTTCAGCATCCTCATTAGTATGTGTACTCCCTCGACTACTTTCATTTGATTCACCATGGTAATACCATGTTATGTACCCGGGATCTATCCTCATTAGTAACCCTTTATTTTTTAAAATAAAAATAATTGAGTTTATAATTAATGAATAAAAACTATGTTTCATAATTTGCCAAACTTAATAGGATTATAAACGAGTCAAATTGAGACAAGTGCAGTAGTGTTCAACCTTGTTTGAAAATTTTATTGAGCTTAATATTTATGTTTGGATTTGTTTAAATTTTATTTGAGTCGATTCGAGTGGAACACGAATCGAGACAAACTTTAGATTTTATCAAAACTAAGAATGTGTTCAAAATTCTTAAAAAAAATTGACTAGTCAAGCTCATACGTTCCTTTAAACAACGAACTCAACTCAAATAGCGGATAGTTTTGTTTGAGATTTATTTCAGTCGAGTCAAGTAGAACACAAATCGAGACAAGCTTTGGTTTTTATCAATACTAAGAGTGTGTTCAAGATTTTTACAACATTTGGACTAGTCGAGCTCATACGTACTTCTAAACAACGAACTCAAATTGAATAGGGGATACTTTTGTTTGAATTTTATTTGAGTTTAGTCGAGTAGAGCACGAATCAAGACGAGCTTTGGTTTTTATCAAAACTAAGAGTGCGCTCAAGATTTTACAAAATTTTGACTAGTCGAGCTCATACGTTCTTTTAAACAACGAACTCAACTCGAATAGTAGATAATTTTGTTTGGATTTTATCTCAGTCAAGTCGAGTAGAACACGAATCAAGACGAGCTTTGGTTTTTATCAAAACTAAGAGTGTGTTCAAGATTTTTACAAAAGCTTGACTAGTCGAGCTCATACGTTTGTTTAAACAATGAACTCAACTTGAATAGTAGATAGTTTTGTTTTAATTTTATTTCAGTCGAGTCGAGTAGAACATGAATCAAGACGAGCTTTGGTTTTTATCAAAACTAATAGTGTGTTCAAGATTTTTACAAAACTTTGACTAGTCGAGCTCATACGTTCAAACAATAGCAACGAACTCAAATCGAATAGCGGGTAGTTTTGATTGAGTTTTATTTCAGTCGAGTCGAGTAGAACACGAATCGAAATGAGCTTTGGTTTATATCAAAACTAAGAGAGTGTTCAAGATCTTTAAAAAATCTAACTAGTCGGTCGCATACGTTCTTTGAAACAATTAACTTAGATCGGATAGCGGATAGTTTTGTTTGATTTTCAATCGTATACTTAATGTATACGTATACTACAAATTAACAAACCCAATATTTATATGTTATCCATGCATCATATTGATAGTAGGACTATAAATTCTATGATAGATTACACTCAGAGTTCGGATATTCGGGATATCCACAATTACCGGGTTTACATTTTCAGCATATATTAATTTTTAGTCATATTATTTTATAAAACATATGCTTGAGATATATCAGTTGAAACTTACATATTATATGTCTGTAAGTTATTAGTTATAATAAATTTATAGAATTTAAAATTGTAGTTATTCATTCGGTAATTAAAGTTAATTAAAATATTTGTTTTCTATTTATCTTTAAATTATTAGACATAAATGAACTCATGACCACTACTAATTTGTATTTTGTGTCACTATTGTACAAAATGCAAATTTTTTAACCACTAAAAAAATACATTCAAACAAGCTTGCTAATCTATGTTCACTAAAAGATTTTTGTTTAACTAACAGATTCAAGAGTCTGCCCGACCAACCTTCTCAAATATAATTGAATATCATATGTAATCAAAAATCAAATGAACAAAATACAGTTAATGAAGTTCAAAATACATCACCAACTAGATACAATAATTGACATTCTTAAAGCATAATAAATAGACAACATAGGGAATGTTGGTCTTGTAAAAGAATATCATTAGATTTAATTTTAGAAGTAACAAAACTTTATAGTTTTGTCTAAACTATATGATTTCACTGGCATAATAGGATCATAGAAATAAACGTCTGCCTTTTATGAGATACCGTTCAAAAATAATGAGTCGATTTAAACTGTGAAATTCCTGCCATCTGCCTTGGAAGTCAATCACCTCGTCGCATTTTCCACTATACAAAATAATTCACTAATAATATTAATAACAAATACATTTATAAATATGTTATAAAATATTTTTTGTGTAATTAATTAAGAGAATAATATATTGCATGTTGTAAATAAAATCCTTCATCCACTCAATAACAATTACTATAAGTTATTTTCTCAATACCAAACTTAACATGAAACTTATTTTTAAATATTAATATTATAAAAATTCATCATTTCAGTTTTCCAGTTTTAGTTCTTCAATTTGAGACCCAAGCCAAGTTGGTGCAACCCAATTCATTTATCAAACACGCATAATATGAAATCAGGGTCAAATTGGCAAGATAACTGACCTTGACTCTCACAAACCTCCGACCACACTCAGCTCTCTATCTCTACCATTTTCACCAAAGCCCAAAAACTCCTCACGAAATTCCGACATGAATTCTACCAGATCCTCCGCCCGTCTTAAATTGCTCGCTTGCACCCGTCCTACCATGCGAGATGTTGACAATCCAGAAGAATACTATGAACCCTCTCCTCGGTGGCATCTTCGACGAGAAAAAGGACAAGCCAATTGCAATTTTGAGTTGCTCGATGTGCAACTCTTCAAACGCATCAGTGTTGAGATTCTCGAATACCGTTTATGTTAATTAACCTAATTCTTTACAATCTTTTCCTGGAATTTAAAATTTTAAGAATAATTTGTTTGATAATGCCTGAATTTACTTGGATTTTGATTTTTCTTACCTAATTTTAATTTTGTGTTGGATTTTCTTGCAAGTACGAACATTGATCGTATTTACTGGTGTTTTGCATGTTAAGGACAACCCTATTTCCTATTATTACTGAATTTAGTTGAACATAAATATTTTGATAAATAATAATCAAATCCTTAAAATAAAAATATTTCAAAGTCGTCTCAATTCTTGGCGGGTCATTTTTTTTCTTTTAGCACTTAAACATCAGTTTTTTTGGTAGGTTCTTATCTAATTAGGGTAGAGATGCTAATTATTCGCATCTCTCTCAATCTCTAATGTATAAGGAATGGGTCAATAATAACTTCTCCAATATAAGTCTATTTTTTTTCACTTGTGGTGCATAAGCAGTCAAGGTAATGCATCATTTCTTTAAATTTATTCATCGAAAATTCAGAGCATTGCTAGTTGCTCATGTGTGTTTTAAGTGTTTGACACTTGGGTTTGCTGGTTTGATGACTTAGGTCTCATGAATATGAAAAATATATGAATTTGTATGTGTATGTATGAGCGGTAATTTTTTTCTGTGTCAATTGATTTAGATAAATGGTTGAAATTTTATCCGCGACGAGGATGTGAATAACTTGTTGTGTTTGAAGGATTATATGATTTTATTAAAACAAAACAATTAAAACTAGAAGATTAGGTCTTGGGTGAGACCGGTCTCATAAAATGAAACCACTTTTAACCATATCCATATAATCCATCGAATAGAATAGAACCCGGCCAACAGTGTGACCCGCTCCGCGTTAATAATAATAATAATAGACTAATAGTAGTAAATCAATATAAGAGTCTCGTGTTCTTCTGTGCTTGTTCATCAGCATCTTCTTCAACCTGCCGACCACAATTTCCCACCACTTTTCACCGTCAAGAAAATTTAATAAATTCTGCATCTATTAAATCTACAGGTCGTGTTCGTTCCAAATCCGAAGTTTGATTCACAATCTTATTTCTCGATCAATGGCAAATCGCCGATTAGATCTATTAATCAATCAAATATGAACTCATGTCTACGACTATTTGCAGCACCAAACCCCAATCGGCCACCGTCATTCACATCCACATGTTGAACTCTACAGGACCACATTTTTTTAAACCGATGCAAGATTGGTACCGAGTTGGAGCACAATCTCCTCTTTTCTGCCATGGCCACCGGGAGGGAAGGTGCTCCACCGCGTCGTCACTTACGGTTGTGCAGTGTGTTCATGTAATTTTTTTTGGGGTTGATTGGGGGTGGAGTCGCTAGTGGAGTTGGGGAAGATAATAGTGATGGGGATAAAAGCAGAAGGAATTTGGGCAACTTTCAAATTTCGTGCTTTGTGGGGTGTGGTTAATATTACTTGACTCAATTAATTAGTCTTTTCTCTCTCATTTTGTTATTAAGTCTATTTAGTTTGGGTTTTTTTTTTCCAGAACGAAACTCAAAGAAACAACAACCAATTGGTTATTTAATTGTTATTGCTTTTAAGTGACTTGCTGGAAGTTGAAGAATTCATAATAAGTGGCAGGAATTTTATTTGTTTGTTGTTGTCCATAAGATAAAAACATCAAGTGACAAGCTTCAATAATTGTGTGTTGATGTTGAATACTGAACAATGAAGACAAATAGGAGAAGTCATCATTTAGATTCAATTGGAGACTTGTAATTATAAACAATAGAAATCATACATTAGAAATTTGTAATACATTAACAACTTTTTGATAATATATATACATATATATATAGTTGTAAGTTAAAAATAAATACATTTCAGAAATATGTAATACCTTAAGTATATTTTGTGATACTTTTATAACATTTTGTAATACTCTAACAACCTTTAATGATACTTTAACAATACTTTGTAATACTTACTATAAAAATATATAGACGTAAAAAATTAAATATAAATATAGACGAACTATATTTTGTAATATTATAGTTATATTTTGTGATACTTTAATAACACTTTGTAATACTTACTATAAAAATATATAGACGTAAAAAGAATTAAATATAAATATAGACGAACTATATTTTGTAATACTATAGTTATATTTTGTGATACTTTAACAACACTTTGTAATATTTACTATAGAAATATATAGACGTAAAATAATTAAATATAAATATAGACGAACTATATTTTGTAATACTATAGTTATATTTCGTGATACTTTAACAACACTTTGTAATACTTAACAATATTTTGTAATACTTTAACAATATTTTGTGTTATTTTTAATTTACAGTATAAAACTATAATATATAGTATTTAAATACCATAGATGTAAATAACATAATCAAGTATCTAAAACTTGTGATACGTTAACTATATTTTGTGATACTTTAACTATATTTTGTGATACTTTAACAATATTTTGCAATACTACCATTTATTATACGAAAATATATATATGTGATACTTCAAGTATCTATATATTTTTTTACAAATATTAAAGTGTCATAAAAAGGTTGTTAAAAAATTGTACAATATAGTTAAAGCATCACATATTTTTATAATCTAATCATCTACGAGTTTTACACTTAGTTGATTAAATGTATTACAAAAGGTTGATAATGTATCAAAAAACATAGTTAAGGTATCATATATTTTCTGATACTTTTAGTTAATTTTGTGATACTTTTAGTTAATTTTCTAATACTTTTAGTTAATTTTCAGACGTTTAATTTTATGATACTTTTAGTTAATTTTCTAATACTTTAACAATATTTTGTGATACTTAAACAACTTGAGTTAAAAATATTACTTAACTATACTTTAATTAAAAATATGTATAAAGAACTTAAGATATTTTAACAATCTTATTTTTGATACTTTAACAATCTTTTATGATACTTTAACAATGTTTTGTGATACTCAAATAAATTAAGAAATTTAGCAACAAAATTGTCGAGGCGAGAATACACCTTTCACCATTCCCACTCAAAAAATCGGTATCAAAAACACGCAAAGATCAACAAACCAAAGACAAAAAAGGAACTATCTTTTAAACTCATCAAAGAATTTAATTGCAATAAAAGATTCGTACTTACAAGCATATCTTTTAAAGAACCAGAAACACCCACATAAAGGGTACATGAAATACATCTTCAGCTTCGGGCATCGGGTGAATGATCAAAAATTAGAATCGATAGAAAATGAGTCTGTCCAATTCGAAACATGGAACGAGACACATGGAATTCACTCACTCTTAGCCCCAAGCACGGAGAAGCCATCGAGAACCAACAAGTCCTGTTCAGTCAGAAATTCGGACCAATGACCAATGACATCCCTACTAAGCACCCCATAGCAAATCGTGAACTCTCTTTGTTGTGGCCTTAAATAGGAAATACTCCGTTGTGCTGTACTGCCACTTCCTCGGTTCCTCTCTTCCGCACTAGGCCATCGATCTGTCCACCTCAAAATAAACCGAGTTAGAATAGGGTCCAAACCAATTCAAGACCAGTCAATCCAAAACAGAGATATTATAGACCTCCATCCTAAAACCAAGGTCCGTGTATGGACACAAACCAAAATCCGAGATAGATACGGCCCGATTGATAATCGTTGCGATGTTCTTCGTAAAATCTGAAGGTCTATGGTTTTGAAAATAAGTCTAAGTTTTATGATGTTGTTATCAATGTTAGCCAACACTGACTACCAACATCAACCAGAGTTAAAATAAAAATATGCAGCGAAAATAAAACTTAAGAACACAAAAAATTAAATTCAGTTCACAAGTAAAAATACTTGTGAACTTGGGTGTACAAACCCGAAAACTATATTACTTTCTTTGTTCACGATCAATACAAAAATATGAAGTAATATACGGAAACTAAAATATCAAAAACTTGATACTAAATACTTGTCGCCGTGATAATAAGATCTTCTCCGTTGGTTACGCAACTTCGAAGAACTTCTTGATCTCGAACAATGGCTCCAAGTAGCTATCTTGTTTGTGTTCTCCCTTGATGCTTTGCGTCGCTCGTTCCTTGCTTTTCCGTGCGTCTTTTGATTGTGGCAAAGATTAATTTGTCTTGTGTCCTTGTGTTGTCTTAAATAGACAAGTCCTAAAGTCCTAGTCTTGATAAACAAGGAAAATAAATCCTAAACAAAATCTAGGAAACTAATTAAAGTCCTAATCATAAACTAGGAAACAAATAAAGTCCTAAATCTAGTTCCCTAATTTATTTTGAGCCCAAGAAAGGCAAACAACTAAATAAGAAATTATTCCCAAGAATAAATCCGCAACAATCTCCCCCTTTTGCCTTTCTGGACAAAATACCCAAGACGCATGAAAATGATCAAAAGACTAAAAACTCCCCCTGAATTAGAAACTCCCCCTAAATGAAGAAACCATTGTTTAAAACAAACAAAAACGAACCATATTCACAGCAGAGTCTTCTACATTCTTCTCCCCCTTTTTGTTCTGAAAGCAAAAGGACCTCAACAAACGAGTCCCGAAGCGCCTGATGCTGTGCAACCTGGTTATCAAACAAAGTAATCTGGGCTCAGACAAACAGAGCAGAAAAATGAACCATGTTGGTACTGATGTTGGGAATACCAGAACCAACATCATACATGACACCAGCTCGAAGAGGTACCTGGGTGCCTAAAGAAGGCAATCAGATTCTGCTTCACGAAAACATCAATGGGGATTTAGCGCTCGGCAATCATGCCTCGATTTTGAAATCCCAAGAATATCTCTTCATCTTCACCCATCAAGAACCTCGTGGAGATTGGTTCCATGTCTTCAATCTCGATGGCTTGAGACGGAGCCTCATCAGAGCTAGCAGAGTGGTCGGAGGCAAATGTTGACATCGGTGCACTGGAAGATGGAACATTGTCATAATCGAAGATCAGAGCAGGATTGTCTACAGGGGATGTTGGTTTTGGTGACACAACACCAGAACCAAAATGGGCTGACACGGCAGCTTTAGACTTCTTCTTTTCTCTCTTTGGGTGGAACTTTCTTATTAGCTAGACGCACAGTCTATTTCCGGAGCTTTGTTGGGTGATGGTGAATTCGACATTCTGCAAGAGAATTGGAAATAACCACAAACACAAAATCGAGTGCCGTAGGCAGTAAAATTGAGAGAAAGCAAAAGTAAAAAACCTTAACTTGTCAATTTGGGTAAAGATGACCGGAGTAGGGAAGGAAACGGGTAAATAAAGAATAAACTTAATAAATAACCCCCCACCACCAATTTTAAAACCCAAAATTTTTTTCTCAAAATAAGACACACGATCTCTATGCTTGAATAGCCCACTATCTCTTAATTAGAGAAAAAAAAATCACAAATCCCAACTACAAATTAAAACCAAGATAGAGTTAGATTTTTATAAACCATCACCATAGTTGAACAAAGCCTTTGCAAAGCAATTCTTAACTCACGAAATCAATATCTTTATTACCTGTCCAACCGTCCGATTACAACTCCACTGAAACACGCGGTTAGCAAGATTCAAAACAAGATTAAGAGAATTCAAGATAGATACGAACACAAATAACAGAACGCACAGCAAGGAGGCATCTTCTTAAAGTATGAATGTCCTACGGAATGCCTAAAAATTATGACCTAAAAGATTAAAATTATTCACATTATGGTTTTAGTGAATTCGATCAGTGTTGCTTTTTATTACTGACAACATTATTAACCAACATTGCCTCAGGCGAATTCAATGGAAACTTACCCCTTAACCCAAGTTAATGACTACGTTAAAATCACTCAAGAAGGTGAAATTTAAAGATTGGATCAGTTTGTATCCAGATTTTCTTCATCTTTTTAGGGATTTGAAGAGAAATAACTTATCTTCAGCAATTGTTGTTAACACCTCTTGTTTTTGGACCTGGGAGAAAACCAGTTTCTGCGGGCAAGCTCCACAATCACCTAAATGAAGATGTTAGTCTTTTTTTCATCACTTTTATTGTAACACTAGACCTTATCTCTCTTTCAACCAAACTCAATGCATTTGGATTATGTTATGAATAGAAAAAGAAAAATGCATGCATAATTATATAGATGTTGTGACTGATGTTGATATGGTGTGTCACAACATCACAACCAACATTGGCTTAGACAATGCACATACCGAGATCTCTTCTCAAACGAGAGAAGGTCTCGAAATCTAATACCTTTGTGAAGATGTCAGCAAGCTGATTGTTTGTTCCTATATGCTCAAGACTAACTATCTTCCTCTCAACCAAGTCTCGAATAAAGTGGTACCTTATGTCAATGTGTTTGATTCGAGAATGCTGGACGAGATTTTTCGAGATATCAATAACACTGGAATTATAGAGCACAGTCAATGTTCTTCTATGTAGACCGTAGTCCTCTATCATTTGGTTCATCCACAATAACTGTGTACAAGCACTTCCAGCTGCAATATACTCGGATTTAAGAGCATCCTCTACTCGCTTGGGCTCTGTTTTGGAAAGAGACATAGATTCTCAAGTTTTAGAACAATTAGTAAACAAGCAAACAAATCTTACCATCTCTTTGAAATTTATTTGTCGCTTTCTTATGGTTCTTTCAGCGAGATCTCCAATGATTTGGCTCATAGTATGATTCTTCTGAATTCTTGAGGGGATATTTCTCTGATGTAAGTCAATGGGTTCAGSTGGATTTTCCACACTTGGATCAGAATCTGATTCTGGAGCAGTTTGAGTAGGTGTTGGGTTTGATGTTGTGTTCCCAGAACCAACACCGATACCAACATCACTCGTCTCTCTAGTTTCAACACCTGAACTTTCATCTACACTAACCGTGACATTATCTTGAGGATTTTGATCATAAACCAGATCATCATCCTCAGTAGGTTTAAAACCACTCATCAAATCATCAAACTTGACGTTAACCGCCTCAATCATGCAACGCGTTCTAAGATTAAACAATCTATATGCATGACTATTTCAAGAGTATCCCATGAAAACACATTTATCACTCTCTGAGTCAAGTTTTGCAAGATGATTTCTTCCATTTAGCACATAACAAATGCCCCCAAAAATATAAAAATAACTCAAATTTGGCTTTTTATCCATCAATAATTCATAAGGAGTAACACAAGACCCTGGTCTAAAATACACCACCCTATTAATTATATGGCATGCAGTGTTTATTGCTTCTGTACAAAAACGTTTAGCAACCCCATTTGAAATAAGTATAGTCCTAGTCATTTCTATAAGAGATCTATTTTACGTTCGACTATCCTATTTTGTTGGGGGGTAATGGGTGAAGAGAATTCATGAGTTATACCAACTTTGGAACAATATTTTAAAAAAGATGCATTATCAAATTATTTCCCATGATCAGACCTTATTCTATCTATACTCACACCAAAACTTACACACAACCTTTTTTGCAAGTTTTGTAAATGCTTCGAAAGTCTCAGATTTTTCTTTTAAAAACTCTACCCAAGTAAAGCGGGAAAAATCATCTACAATCACAAGAACATACCTTTTACCACCAAGGCTCTCAACTTCAAGTGGTCCCAAAAGGTCCATATGAAGGAGTTCGAAACAATATGAGGTAGTGAGACTTTGTACTGTTGGATGTGGCACCCTGACTTGCTTCCCTTTCTGACATGCTTCGCAAACAGGAACGGTTTTAGTGTTGAGCTTAGGTAGTCCGATCACAGCATCCTTTTTGACCAACCTATCCATCGTCTTGTAATTGACATGCCCAAGTTTTTGATGCCACACCTCAACATTACTTAATTGAGACAGTTTGCAAAGAGCATCGCTATTGATTTGATAGCAATTATCTGAGGTCCTCCGACCACTGAGGATGCAAGCTCTATTCTCCTTATAGACATCACATTTTTTACGATTGAATTTGACACTAAAACAACCGTCGCAGAGTTGACTTATGCTTAACAAGTTTGCAGTAAGTCCTTCTACCAGCAATACATTTTTCTAGCTTTACAATGCCTGGAACATCAAGAGTTCCTTGACCAATAATTTGACCATTTGCACCTCCACCATATTTTACTTTTCCACCTCGAAATTTGACAATATTGGAAAGTAGATCTTCAGATCCTGTCATGTGCTTGGAGCATCCACTGTCGAAGTACCAGGCTCCAGGGACGTGGGATTTCAGGGAGGTATAGATCATGTTGCACTTGATATCATTTTTCTTGACTCAAACCTTTTTGAACCTGGTGTTGGTTTTGGTGTTGGTTTTCAGGAAACCAGCATTTGATTCAACAATCAGCTTTAACCTTTCAAAATGAGTTTGCTTGCCAACAAGCTTCCAACAGTATGGTCGTATATGACCTGGTTCACCACAGTGATGACACACGTATTGTCTTCTTCTCCTTTTGTGGAGTTTGGTCGACTTCACCTTTTGACTTGAATCTGGCTTTTGAATAGGTTTGTATCCAATCCCGTGTTTTGAACAATTCGGGATACTCGATTCCAGAATCTCATCCACTGTGACCTTGCCCTTGTTGAGGTTTGTGAGGGTCCCTTGGACCTTCTTCAACTCGTTCTAGCTCGTTATCCTTTTTGGTGAGGGATGACTCCAATCGGACAATCATATTAAGTTGATCATCCTTTTCTTTAGTCAATTTGTCCACCTCGATTCTAAGATCCTTGACTTTGAGTACTTGTTTTCCCCAACTAGCATATATTGTTCATACTCAATACTCAGCTTCTCGTACTCGTCAAGAGATTCATCAACCTCATCATCATCTTCAATGTACTCTGTAGCAATCAAGCTCTTCTTCCTCAGAGTATCCATAGTACCTAGACAAATAAGGATCAGTACTTAAAAGGTTAAGTAACCCGCTCTAGATGCCAATTGTAAAATTTGAAGGTCTATGGTTTTGAAAATAAGTCTCGGTTTTATGATGTTGTTATCAATGTTAGCCAACACTAACTACCAACATCAACTAGAGTTAAAATAAAAATATGCAGTGGAAATAAAACTTAAGAACACAGCAAATTAAATTCAGTTCACAAGTAAAAATACTTGTGAACTTGGGTGTACAAGCCCAAAAACTGTATTACTTTCTTTGTTCACGATCAATACAAAAATATGAAGTAATATACGAAAACTAAAATATCAAAAACTTGATACTAAATACTTGTCGCCGTGATAATAAGATCTTCTTTGTTGGTTACTCAACTTCGAAGAGCTTCTTGATCTCGAACAATGGCTCTAAGTAGCTATCTTGCTTGTGTTCTTCCTTGATGCTTTGCGTCGCCCGTTCCTTGCTTTTCCGTGCGTATCTTGGTTGTGCCAAAGATGAATTTGTCTTGTGTCCTTGTGTTGTCTTAAATAGACAAGTCCTAAAGTCCTAGTCTTGATAAACAAGGAAAATAAATCCTAAACAAAATATAGGAAACTAATTAAAGTCCTAATCATAAACTAGGAAACAAATAAAGTCCTAAATCTAGTTCCCTAATTTATTTTGAGCCCAAGAAAAGTAAACAATTAAATAAGGAATTATTCCCAAGAATAAAATCCTCAACACTCTTCATCGTCGTGCCAATTAGGTACTCAAAAAATCTTCCAAATATTCCTTTCTGCAACCAAAAAATGAATTCAAACAAAAATCAATTACATGTGTCAACCACAAAAGATGAAGAAGATTGAAAGAGAGAGAAAGAAGCGGGTGGGCAAACATAGCTAAGTAGCAGTCTTTTGTGGAGGGTCAAACATCAGATTAATCACTACTTGAAATTAAACAAGAATGGGTGTATTTCTAGTTTCAATCTAATTCAACATCAACAATAATTATAATAATATAAAAACATGAAAGCCTAGATGACTTCAAAGTAGAGACTTAAAAACATGTAGTAGCATTATATTACTAAATTTAAAATTTAAAAGGAAAAAGAGAACAATTCAGAAACCAAAAATCCAGAATTATTACAGATATCAATGTTGCTGCTCTCATCATCTGCCGGATAAAGAATTCCTAAAACTCTTTAACTAAAACATTATAGACTAACTTACAAACTTATTTTACTTTCAAAAAAAATACTATATAATTGATAAAACAGAGTGTATGATTGGAATGGGACCTCAGAAATAGACCTCAAGAAGATTGAATTGGATTGTCGGATCAAAATCAAACCCAACTACAAATCACCAACAAACTAGAAGGAAGCATAGTTTCAGACCACTGGATAATTGGAATCCCACGAGAAATACGACCAATAATAAATAAACATCTGGACAAAAAAAATAGTTTTGATATACACACATGTGTAGACGTGTTGAACTGATTATTAACCGTCTGGTTAATAACCGCCGGTTAATTTAACCGATTCTTCGTTAACCGTAACCTAACGGACGAGAACCGCTTAAGGTTACGGTTAACTGGTTAACCGCCGGTTTTTATTATTTTTATTTTTTAAAAAGCAGTCGATCGATCGCCCGGTCGACTACTGGATCGACTGAAAGACAGTGACTTTTATTTTTCGAAGGCAGTCGATCGACTTAAATGTTTTCGATCGACTAACACTCTGTTGATCGACAGAAATACAGCACTACATAATAGTCGTTCATTTTTTGTGGAAAAAAACAAGTTTTAAAAAAAAAAGGACTTGATTTTAATTCTAATATCAAAAATTAAAGTTTTAACTTTTAATATTAGAATTAAATTGCCTATGTATCCTCGAGAAGGAATCAAAGTCCACGTAGTTCTTTTACTCCTCACTTACCTACTTACCTATTCGTCGTTGTCGTTGCTTTCCGAAGTGGTATCGTAAAAGTCACTCTCTTCACCTTCGTCCAATTGTATTTCTTGTTCTCGTTTTTTGGCTTTCACCCAATCGTTCATCAACATTTGATTTTCAAGATTTCTGGATGTTAAGGTAGACCGACGCTCATCTAACATATAGCCTCTCGTGCTGAAGGTCTGTTCAATAGAAACTGTCGAAACAGGAACGAATCTAAACTAGTCGTATTAGCGGCGACATTATCAAATGAAATTGAAAATTTTTGTTAGTTAAATGATATTCGGACAAAACAGTGGAGATTTTTTTCGAAATATTCACCGTCGTATGTTGGCTATCAAACTTTTTATATGCAATTAAACGTTTTTGCAAAGTCCAAGAATTATCAATCCAATGGCAAGTAATTCCCATATAATTATGATTTTTAAAAGAATCCGTCCAAATATCCGAACATATAGAGACACAATGAGGCAAACTATCAAATATTGAAATCAATTCAATTTATACTCACCGACCATTTTTTCAATATCGCGAGTTAATTTATTTCGTGAAATCCTTTGGCTACATGGATTAAATGCACCCCTAGTATAATCTTCATAATGACTACTATGCACATGATTAAAAGGAAGACCCAAAACGGAAACAAATTTTGCAAGAAGTTTCCTATGATTACTTTCGGTATATTGAAATAAAGTAGAAGAACTTGTACCTTGGCCGCCGGTCCCGCCGCCGGCGGTAGATGAAGATGAGAATTTTAGTTGTGTTTGAGAACTACCGGCGCTGATTTGTCGGGATGTTTCTTCTCCATGTGGTATTTGAGCGTTCCGTAGCCTCTATTATTTTTAGAACCGAAGGCGTAATTAGACGACCAATAATTGCATTGCGCTCAACTTTCACCGTTGATCGTCGTTTTTTGTGAAATGCAATCGGAATAAGAAGGAAATAAATTCCCTTGGTTTTGATTGAGTCGGTGGCATATCATCCGCTCGCTCCTCATCTTCATCCAAATTGACGGCGTCCGCCACTTCTTCTTCTTTGAAGCTCGGTAATTCCTCTTCAAAATTAGTTTGAATTGCGAGTCGAAGTTGATTTGGTTATATAGGTTCTCAACTTCTTCCGCCGTCATCTCATTGGAAACATAATCTTCGGCAATGGCCGAAGATTATCGTCGAGATCCTCGACCTCGACGAGAAGAGGTTGGAGTGTTGGTATTGACATTACGGAAAAAGCTTGCCATAGTGATATTATAAAAGAGAATTAAGAATATTATTGATATTATTTTTGGAACAAATTAGCAACTTGACTTGAAACTTGAAAATACAAGATAAGAAGAATAATAAGTAGAGATGAATTAGGGTGAGATTTGGTGTTGGGGAGTGGGGTATTTATAGGTGTCAAAATGTGTAAAAAAAAGAAAAAATTTGAAAAACTAGCCGTTTAACTGGTTCGGTTAGACCGGTTAACCGCGGTTAACCGGCAACGGCTAGTTTTCCCATTCAAATCTTGGTCGTCGATCATCAACGGCTAGTTTATCTCAGTCGTTGATTTTCAACGGCTAATCCAGTGACCAGTCGATCGACTAAAAACCAGTCAATCGACTGGTCAATGGTTTTTTAAATTTCTGGTTAACTGCTGGGAACCGGTTGACGGTTACGGTTTTAACCGTGACCGCCGATCAATGGTTAACCGTAACCGATCAACCAGTTACGAACCGGCGATTAACCGCCAACCGCCAACTGGTTCAACACCCCTGCATATGTGTATGTTGGGCATTTAGGATTTGGTGGCCATGGGAATTCCAATAACTGAACAGAATTAGAAAGATCAAACCTTCAATAATCAATCTATTTTTCTATTCATTTTTATTTATATGTGTATGTATCTATTAGTGTTCATAACTCAATATCACTCACAAGGAACATAACCATTATTCATATATCAACAACTTTTATTTATTATTCTTTTTTTTTGGGAAAAAAGAAGACCTAATCCCCAAATTTAATAGATTCAACCATGAATCGTAGAAGCATAATTGAAATCCATTATTCTCAAATCAGTCTATGTACTACCTAGATCTCCTCAAATTGTCTGAAGAACTCCTTCACGGTCAGCTTTGCTCTCTCTTGTTTAGGCAGTAACCATTAGAAATCTTATCAGACTCAACCACTAGAAAAGCTTCGATTTGAATAGAAACCATTGACATCATCTTTAATTTTTCGATTTGCCGGAGGAGGTTTGGGGAATTTTCGGCGATGGAGATATTGGGGAGGAGATCTTTCAGCTATGAGGTTTGGGCTTTGTTGCGCACGTGTGATAGATGGTGTTATATTACTATCTATCTATTCTCACGTGTAATGGGCGGATTGATGGGTTAATGGGTGGGAATCCAGATTAATCTACTTAAATGGTAAAAAGTGGTCTCATAGTATGATACCGGTCTCATACAAGTATTTGCCAAACTAGAATAGTGAATTACTAATTATTGTTAATCTATACACTATATGATCTGTGATGGAATACTCAATATAATTACACTCTGTTATCCTTTTAACTTGTCCAAACTCGAATTGCAATAGCATTGTCAACTCTTATTTTATTTACTTTATGCACAAATTACTTGCTTCAAACAACTGTTCCAGTTATCATGTTATGAAACCTTAATTTATTTCGACTAATTAACTACAATAATATACACACACACACACACACACACATTGCATGTATTTTTCGGACTACTCAGCTTATTCATTATAATGCTATTAATGTATTTGTTCTTGAAATGGTTAATCCCTGATGTTATTTATTGTGTTCTTGTGTAGTCGGAGAAATGGCACTAGGAGGTATATTGAAGAAACAGAAAGTCAACACAAATAAGCCTCGACAATATGTCGCAAACCACAGTTCCATTAACGTCTCCACACCCCGTAAGAGTATAAGAAAGTTCGACGGACTGAACGATTCAAGCCCCAGTAGTATGACCCACATACCACAAAACCCTGTAGTCCCTCCTTTTAAAGGCCCTCAAACTAAATCAACCGGCCGTCAAACCCAATCACCTGTCACTCAACCCCAACCACCAGCCACTCAAATCCAATAAACTGTCCCCCAAACTCAATCACCTATCTCCCAAACTCAACCTCATGCCCCTCAAACTCAATCACCTGTCAGTCAAACCGGACCTAATGACCGTCAAACTCAATCTCATGCCCCCCAATCTAAATCAACTAACACTCAAACTGATTCAACTGGGATTGAAACTGAATTAACTGGCCCTGGACTTCAAACAACCAATAACACTGAAGACTCATCACATGAAGAGGATGACGACATAGGTTTATGATGTTTACATTTCAATTTTTGCCTCTTGGTAACAATCTTGAATCTACTTCATATGTTTTATGTGCTTTGATGTATACAAATTTGATACCTATAGTGATTTTTGTTCTTGGAAAACAATTGTAAGTCTTTATGTTATGATCATCGCCTAAATGTCGTGTTTGACCTAATGTCTGATGTTTTATATTTTGTGCACTTCATATTGTTTTAATTTGAAAGACACTTGTGAGTAAATTAATGACACAAAGTCCAGAATGCTTAACTTAGAGATATTTTATACTGAAATTCATTTCACTTTGTATTTGGTAGTAGTGAAGATTTCTAAAACACATATGGTGTATTTATAAATGATGCAATCGAGATTAGAAACCTTATTTTCACTTTTTGTGCCATCAATTGAGATTTTCCTTAAAAGCCCTCTAGTTATATGTCCCATGTTCATAGTGCACAATATTTATCAAAATCAACTAATGATGTTTATATATATACTAATTAATTGATGTGCCGGTAGGGGCTACCGCTAGACTTACCGTTAAAACTCTTTGTTGGTGGTTAGCGGGAGCCTTAGCGGTTGAACTACCGCTAAGCTACCGTAAAAACCTCTCTGTTCGTGGCTAGCGGTGGCCTTAGCGGTTGAAGCTACCGCTAAGACGTTGTTAAAAGCTTTATGTTCGTATCTAGAAGTAGCCTTAGCGGTTGAAGCTACCGCTAAACCATTGTTCAAAAATCTTTGTTCGTAGCTAGAGGTGGGTCTAACGGTAGGGGCTACCGCTAACCTACCGCTAAGTGCCTGAATTTGGCAAATCCAACCGATTTTCTGCACATCAACATACACATATACGCACCACAGCAAATGACTTAAACTTAACAAAATATATATAGAAAATAAAAGAAAGAAAAATCAAAAGAAAATAAAAGGAAAATGAGAAAGAAAACAAACGCTTGGGTTGCCTCCCAAGAAGCGTATCTTTTAACATCGCTTGCTCGACGAAACCTCTAGCGATCAATCTTCGGCCTGAGGTGGATCCACTAACTCCACTACTTCCTGATCTTGCTTTGTCAACATCCCATCGTGATAAAGTTTAACTTTGTGCCCGTTGACTTGAAAAGTCGAATCCTTACTCTCATCGTACAAAGTGACCGCTCCAGATTCATTTATCTCTTCAATCAAAAATGGTCCACTCCAACTTGAGTTGAGCTTGCCTAGAAACAACTTAAGTCTAGAATTATAAAGCAGAGCCAATTTACCAACCTCTAGCTGCTTATCTACAATTCTCTGGTCGTGATGTTCTTTCATCTTCTTCTTTTGTCTCCACGTTCTATCATACGCCTCATCTCTGATCTCTTCTAACTCAGTCAGCTCTAGCTTCCTATAATCACCAGCTTCATCGTAAAAATATATTCAATGTACGAATGGCCCAACTCGCTCTATTCTCTAACACCACTGGCAAATGACATGCTTTCCCGTAAACAAGTCGGAAAGGACTCATCCCTAACAAAGTCTTGTATGCTGTTCTATAAGCCCACAATGCATCAATAAGGTTTATTTCCCAATCCTTCCTGTTCGGCCTCATTGTCTTCTCGAGTATGGCTTTCAGCTGACTATTACTAGTCTCGACTTGTCCCGAAGTTTGTGTATGATATGGCGTGGCCACTTTATGCCGAACCCCATACTTCGACATCATCTTCTCAAAAGCTCGGTTATAAAAATGACCACCACAATCACTGATTATTAATTTCAGGACTCCAAATATACTGAAGATATTTCTTGTAAGAAATTAAGCACTACCTCAGCATTTGCCTTGCGAGTGGGAATTGCTTCCACCCACTTGGACACGTAGTCAACTCCAACTAGTACATACTCGAATTCGCCACTCTTGGGAAACGGTCCCATGAAGTCTATACCCCAAACGTCGAAGATCTCTACTACCTGATTAGGCACCAATGGCATCTCATCCCTCTTACCAATATTTCTGGATCGTTGGCGGTTATCACAAGTCTTACAGTACTCACGCGCGTCAGTAAATAAGGTTGGCCAATAGAAACCGGCTTGAGAAATCTTAAATGCCGTCTTCTGAGATCTAAAGTGCCCTCCAAGATCATGGAAAAAATGCTAGATACTCGCCTTCTCTTCATCAAGAACACATCTTCTACTCAACCCATCCTTGCATCGTTTGAAAACGTATGGATCATCCCAAAAGTAACTCCTGCATTTATGTATAAATCTCTTCCATTCTTGGTAGGATAAATGGTTAGGCACAATTTTACACACAAGAGAATTTACTACATCAGCATACCAAGGAGCATCAATAATCTGAAGAACATTCTCATAGGGAATAGATCATCAATCATAACATGTTCATTCAAATCATTATCTATCACCATCCTAGATAAATGATCAGCTACAACATTCTCACAACCACGCCTATCTCTAATTTCAACATCCAATTCTTGTAGCAACAAAATCCAACGAATAAGGCGCGGTTTAATCTGAGGCTTAGCAAAATAATAACGCAACGTAGCATGATCAGTATGAACAATCACTTTCGCTCCTACGATATATGATCTAAACTTGTCTAGCGAAAACACAACAGCTAGAAGTTCTTTCTCAGTAGTGGATAATTACGTTGGGCATCATTCAACATATATCTAGCATAATATATAACCCTAAGAAATTTATCCACAAGTTTCCCCAACACAGCCCCCACTGCCTCATTAGACACATCACACATAATGTCAAAAGGTAGAGTCCAATCAGGGGCAACAACAATCTCGACACGGCGAATTCCACCAGACGCATCACACATATCCGTCGGTCTAGATACCTTTGAGGGTGTCGTTCCACCAGACAGTAGTCTTAGACTACGGCGGAATCGATGAAAAACATCTCGACAAGGCGAATTCAGAATTCTGATGCAGAAACGACACCATACGAGACATGGATTGGGAAGCCCAAATCTGGACCTTTCATCAAGCATTTTCTCCGAATCACGAGATTCTCCGCCGGAGTCTACTTCTGGTTTGATGATGCAGCTGGTGGTGGCGATTGGAAGATGACGGTCGGTGGTGGTTGGGAATGGTGGGAGGGGGTTGAGTCGGCGAAGCAGACAGGGAGTATATGATTTGTGGATCCATTTTAGGTTTATTTTTTAATAAGAAAAATCGAGTTTTGAGTATATTTTAATCCAAAAATTATATGACATACGAGAATGACTTTTTAAAGGCGTTCTCAATAATACTTTCCAAAACGTCATTTTTAAAGATGTTCTAGATATTTAAAATACCAGAATGACGTTTTTAAAGACGTTCTAGATATTTAAAATACCAGAACGTCTTTTTTAAAGATGTTCTGGATATCTAATATACCAGAACGTCTTTTTAATGACGTTCTAGATATCCAGATATCCAGTATACCAGAACGTCTTTAAAAAAGACGTTCTGGTATGTGACACTTTTATTACAAAAATACCACCGCCTGACATTTAAGAACGCCGCCTCGTGAGGCGTTCTAGAATGTCTGTTCTAGAATCCTATTTTTGTACTAGTGTATTTTTTTCGTGACATAAAATTTCATCACCTTTCATAGTAAATGGTGACACCTTGGTTTGTCATTGTAAATATAGTTGTTCAGTAACAGTCAATATTGCGTCACTATATAACAAATCTATCGTGATGAATTACATTATATTTGACAAATGTTTAATACAAATTACGACAATATGAGCGTCATTATAAGTCAATGAATATTGTCACTATAATGATGTTTGTCACGGAAAGTTAAATGTTTTAATGACATAATAAGTGCTCGCCATTAAAAATGGTAACATACGGTGACAATATAGATCTTTATATGACAACTATTCAATCACATAGGTGACGACTTCATCGTCACCAAATAATATCACCTATGAAGACAATGTACATCAACGTCATCAAAAGTGAACATTTAGTGACGCGTTTAAAAAAACTGTCACTTTCACCTAATATGACGTTCATACCGTGACGACCTCTGTGACGCTCAAAACTTGTCATTGATTATTTTCAGTAACGAAAAAATAGATTTTAAATGACGAAATATATAATCATTGAACCTCAAATTTCTTGTAGTGTAATGTGGGTGCGTGGAGAACCATCAGCATTAAGGAAACGCTTACGAAGAACAGGGAAGGCCAAAGTGTCCTTATTAAGCAAGTTAGCCACAAATTTGAGGAGAAAAGGCGAGTTGGCCGTAATGATAGAACGAATCCCAAGATAGCTTTCATCACGTGGGGCACAAAACCGAGCCCAGTTAATCATGCACCTCTTATGCTTAGAAATGTTGCCAGATCAAAAAAGGCCTTTTACAACGGTCAATTAACAACGGCTGTTAGATAACCGTTGTCAAAGAACATCCCGCTGTAAAATTTACATCTTATTTTCAAAACCGATGTAAATGGTCTAACGACAATGTTTAGATGTACAACTGTTGTAAATATCCGTGGTAAAATTTATTATCCGATATACTACAACAGCTTGTTTACAACCGATGTAGATAAACGTAGTAAAATATATTAGTTTAATTAAGTAAAATTAATTAAATTAAAAACAAAAACATGACTGGTGAAATAGCCGTGGCCGTTCCATCTATGATAATACTTACAACACATCCAATGTGACAAAATCCATCCCACCCACCCCCCCACCCCCAAACTAGGGGTGTTGATCCGGTTACGGTTAACCGGCTAACCGCCGGTTAATAACCGATCAACTGGTTACGGTTAACTGTTGACCGGCGGTTAGCCGGTTAACCGTAATCGTCAACCGCCGGCCACCGGTTAGGTTACGGTTAACCAAACCGTTAACCTTAACCGTCGCGGTTAACCGATTTATTTTTTAAAAAAAAAATAAAAAAATTTGTCGTCGGCGGTTTAACCGCCGGTTAACCGCGGCGGTTAGTAGCCGTTGATAATCAACGGTTGAGATGAACTAGCCGTTGAAGATCAACGGCTCGAATTTAAAAAAAAAATAGTCGTTGGCGGTTAAACCGCGGTTAACCGGTTTAACCACCGGTTAACCGGTTTAACCGCCGGTTTACAACGGCTATTTTTTTTTTTTCAATTTTTGACACCTATAAATAACTCACTCTCCAACACCAATTCTCACACCAATTCATCTCTACTATTCTTCTTATTCTCTTATATTTTCAAGTTTAAAGAAGTGAAGTTTCTAATTTCAAGTGTCTTATATTATCATTAATATTCTTATTCTTCCTTCGTAATCGTGTTTTACTTAATTATCTATTATAATATCAATATGGCAAGCTCTTCCCATAATGTCAATACCAACACTCCAACCTCTTCTCGTCGAGGCCGAGGTTGAGGATCTCGACGAGAATCTTCGGCCGTCGCCGGAGATTACGTTTCCGATGAGATGACGGCGGAAGAAGTTGAGAACCTATATAATCAAATCAACTTCGACTCGCAACGAACGAATTTTGAAGAGGAATTACCGAGCTCCGATGAAGAAGAAGCGGCCGCCGTCAATTTGGATGAGGATGAGGAGGAAGCGACGGGTGATATGCCGCCGCCTCGATCGAAACCGAGGGAACTCATATTATATTGTGCAAAGAAAAAAGAAAATGAGAAGAAAGGAGCAAAAAAATTACCTCAATTTGGCCCTGAAGGAATCTAATGTAGCCAATGGCTTCTGGAAAGACAGAAGCAGTGTCAGTCTTGCAAAAGAAAAACATTGTATGCCACAAATCCATTTTTTGTTATAACTTTCTTCTTTAACTGTGTCAAAAGCCAAGCATTGATGGACTAAGCTAAGTAGTCCTTCTCATGATATTTGATCTACGAGATACCTTGAGCCAGCAACTTCTT
>BMAC01000492.1:509391-534392 GCA_014905375.1 Phtheirospermum japonicum
CTTGGCCGCCGGTGCCGGCGGCGGCGGTAGATGAAGATGAGAAGTTTAGTTGCGTTTGAGAACTACCGGCGCCGTACTTGTCGGGATGCTTCTTTTCCATGTGATATTTGAGCGACCCGTAGCCTCTATTATTTTTAGAACCGAAGGCGTAATGAGAATTGCAATAATTGCATTGCGCTCGAGGTTCACCGTTGATCGTCTTTTTTGTGAAATGCAATCGGAAGATGGGGGAAAGTAAAGTTTATCCTCAATTATAGGCTTGTGGGGTCTTGGTTATCAGTTTTGAAGCAATTATACGGTAAACAAATGGGTTCTCCCACACCACAAACCACCACACACTTGGTATTTACCCCCTTTTCCCTTATTCCAGTTCTTTTTCTCCTTTTACCCCCCTTTTTAAGAACATTTTGTTTATTTTGGCCTTTTATATATTATTATTTCTTGTGTGTGTGAACTTTTTCTTTATTATAGTAAAGTGCTTGGTTGTGCGCAGTTTTTAGGTTCTGGGTTTTTGCTTGGAAAAAGAAAAAGAAAAATGGGAAAGAAGGGGGAGAAAAAAAGAAGAAAAGAAGAAAAATGGAGAATGTCATGCTGTGAAAGAGAGGGGACTGAGAGAAGAGGAGCATGGGACTTGCTCTGAAGAAGACAAGGATTTCTAGTTGATTTTATTACAGAGGCATGGGGCAATGGGACTTGGAGAAATCTTCCTAAACTTGCAGGTTTTAATTGTCTTTTTTCCTTTTTCTTTTTTTAATAAAAATTAGGTTTTGCCCATTTGTTATTGTTTTATTCTAATTAAATGTTCACCTAATGGTCTGAGCCTTTATTTATTTGACTTATTTTTTGTTTGTTTGGCGTTTTTAGGCCTTTATGATGCAATAGGTAATGGGTTTCTGTATGTTGTAGCTAAGGATCAATGGGCAAGAACCACCTTTATCACCCAAAACCCCACAAAATAAAAAATGGGATAAATGGGGTTGCTTGATAGTGGCAATAATTGGAAAATGAAATAGTACTTGCATTGAGATAAATGGGTTAATAAATACTGATTCACTTTTTTAATGGGTATTGTTTTCTTGTTGGTAGGACACTAGTTTGGCTGCCTTCATTTTAGTGAAATCAAAATTTACTCCCCAAAAAATTAGTATGAATCATCAACTAAATCTTCTTTCTTTTTTTTTTTTTTTGGCATTTCGTTGATGGTAAAAGTTTGTCTAGGCGATTATGCCCAAATGGATGGAAAAAATCGTCTCGGCTAAAAATTGGAGTTACTAGTTAATTAAGCATCCTAGGCAACCAAAAATCGACCAAAAATAATTGAAAAAATAGTAGTGTTCCTAGGTGCCCGACTAACTACTAGCAATTTCTGCGACATTGGTTATGGACTTACGAGATATGTTGATTTATTTTATCATTATTATTATTATTATTATTATTATATTATTATTATTATTATTTAAGTGCCACCAATTCCCTTTTTCTCTTTCAATGAACAATTCAATATGCGTTGAATGCAAATAATGCTTGCTGAAAATTGGGCCATGGGATAGAAATTAAAAATGGTGAGCTTAAAATCAGTTTGATAACAATATAAGATGGAAGGTGGGTTCGGATGTGTTTACAAAGGTCGACTCGAAAGCACATGACAGGTTCGTTATCATCATTATAAAAAGGCAAAAACTTGAGTACACCCGAACTTTTTTTTTTCAGTGTTTTCTTTTTTTTTTTGGTATTTTTTTTAAATTTTTATTCGGAAAAAATAATAAGAATCATTTGGTCTTAGGATTTTGTTAATCTAATCTAGTTTCTCTTGCAAGTATTTACTGCGAGCTAGATAAGAACCAAAAGAAAGTGTATGATGGATAGTTCGAATCCTGATCTAACACTTGAGCTACAATGCTCGTTATTGTTATGCATAGGTTGGACGTATGTATACTCGATGCCAAAATTGCATTATTTTAGGGTAAAAGTTGCGACAAAAATAGATTTTTGAATTTGTACATAAAATTACATTTCATTTTGAGTTGATATGAATAATCTCATGTCCAGAGAAATAGTAGGGTTAATAATAAAAAAAATACCCTCCAAGGGTTGGTCTAATTTTATTTTAAAAAAATAGTTGTTTTTAAAAATTGTATATACTCCCCCCTCATTTGTTTCTAATTTACAAATTGCATCCTCAAACGAGTTCGTTTGTAAAGGAAAAGGGTAGTTTTTGAAATATAATTTGTTTTTTATTGGGTAATTAAACCAAATTCAATGGTGTTTGTTTTAATCAATTTCTTTAATTTTTGCTTATTTTCATTTCTAAATAGGACAATGGGTTTGAAGCTGCTGGAGCTAGAAAACCAGCCCATGGTTCAACGTCGACAAAGAGATCTCGTGCTGCAGAAGTTCACAATCTTTCTGAAAGGGTTTGTATTTATTGAAGTTTCTTGATTTGAACGTGCGAATATTTACCGAGAATAATTGCTCATTTACTTAAAATTGGTGTTACTTTGTGCAGAAGCGTCGAGACAGGATAAATTAGAGAATGAAGGCACCGAAAGAACTCATACCTCGATGCAACAAGGTTTGGAGAATGTATTTTAGATATTCATTACATGTTTTTCGATTGTCGTTTTTTAGATTGAATGTTCTAATTTTGCTCCCCTGAGAATCGGCCTTACAAAGCTTCGATACTGGATGAGGCTATTGACTACTTCAAATATCTGCGGATGCAAATACAGGTAGATTTTAATCTTATACACTGATAATATTTATTTAATTTATTTTTTTTGGGTAAACATCAATTTGTTCCTCATTTCCGCCTTAATGCCATCCAAGATACATTTATCTAATTATCTAATATAATGTAAAAAGATAAATTCTTATCTATCAGAATTTTTTTACAGTTATTCTTTATTTTAAATTTTATTTCATGATTATCATTATATACAAGAAAGTTCAATTTTATGTTCTCTATTACAGGTAATGTCGATGGGATGCCTCATGGTCCCAATGATGTACCCCGGCATGCAACAATACCTGCGCGCAATGGGTTTAGGCATGCACATGAACCGGCCCATGGTACCATATCACACGTCTATGCTACCAAGTTCGTCTATGCCAAATCCAGAACATATGGGTCCCAGATTTCCAATGCCAGCACCGTCTATGCGCGCAATGGGTTTTGATGAATTGTACTTATTGTTTGGTTGGGCTACATGAAAAAAAAACAGTTACAAACTTCCGGGTTGAGAATTGCCTAGAACGGCTTTTTTTTTTTTTTTTTAAATACCATTTTCAATTAAAAATCGATGTTAAAACAATGCAATTTTACATCGGTCTTTATATAACCGATGTGTATATCGGGTTATTCATGTTTTTACATCGGTTTCTCTAGAAACTGATGTATTATAGTCAAGGCTTACATCGGGTATTTCACGTTTTACATCGGTTCTAAAGAAACTGATGTAGTTAATTCCAGTCTTACATCAGTTCTACAACTGATGTAAAGATTGTGACATTTTACAACGCTCTCATACATCGGTTGAAAAATCGATATCAATATTTAAAAATAACCGAAAAGCCATTTTTTTGTAGTAGTGAAGCTTACGAAGAAGTTACGTTGGCCATATTATGATGAGCATAGTGCATTGTGGACCTAGTAATAACCAAGTTAACCAAACAAATACGCCTCACCAAAGACAGAGAGGATCCCTTCCACCGCCCAAATTTAGCAACTACTGTATCAAAGATCGATCGAAGATTAAAAGTGCGAGGGCTGACGCGAAATATCGGGACTCCAAGGTAAATAGCGGGAAACAAACCCACTTAAAAGGCTGAGACCCGGCAAACACGTCTGTTATCAGGGATGACCAGAGACCCATAGATCTTAGATTTGTCAGGACTGAGAAACTGTCCAGAGCTATCTCCGTAACGACGGAAATTGTTTAAAATGGCACGAGCATTCAGAGTTGAAGCCAGGCACATGAAAAGAATATCATCGGCATAAAGCAGGCAAGTCGTGAAATAAAGAGAACTACTCGCACGAAATAATGACATGTTGTCGGAGTCCGCAACAAAGCAGAGAGCGTGTGCAAGGACATCCTCTGCAATGCAAAATAGAAGTGGAGAGTGCGGGTTGAAATATACAGTAGGACTATCGTTAGAGTAAACGGAGATGCGAACAGAGTGAAAAATAGCCTCAACCCAACCAACAAAAATGGGAGAAACCCAAAATGATGCAAAACAACATTCTAAAAAATCCGATCCAGCGTATCGAAAGCTTTGCGAATTTCGATTTTCATATTCATGTTTTTGCCAAAGGTACATTAGCTAAAGCAGTTAAAGGAGAATTTGTTTTCCCGGTATGAACACAAACTGAGAATTTGAGATCAGACCTCCAATGACTGTGTCGAGTCTAGTCACATGATCATAGTAATAATTTTCAAGGAGAATTCACTAAGTAATCCAGAAATTCCAAATTTTCAAAAAGTGTTAAAAGAGAATCCAAAAATTCCAAATTTAGATTTTTCAAAAATAGTTTTTTAAAATAAATCACTTTTCAATAATTAATAAATATAGAATAACTATCAAACATATAAATATATTTCACATGAACTTCTAAACTCAAAAGTAAATTTAGAATAAGTTTTCAAACCTCCCCTGAATCAATTTATGTGTCCCAAACGAATGAGTAGATAGAACTACAATGGCATGTATTGATTAAGCGAAAAAAAGGAAAAATTTATAATGAGACCTATGAAATAATTATTGCTGTACCTATATAGCTTCAACAAGATTCGAACGAATAATCACTTATTTCTTTTTAATCGATGGGAAACTCAAAGTATGCAAACTATGAATTAGTACTGACACAAATGTGGGCATCCACTGGACCCAGTTGCTACAGTCCACATGACGCTCGTCAATACGTAAAGTGCAATTTGATGGAGAGTATTCTGTCTGTTATTGGCAAGTTGGCCAAATTGCCAACTTGGGGAAAAGGTAAATGCACTTAATTAGTTGACTTTCTTTATTTTATTTTATATTTACGATTTGATGGTACCTTAATTAGTCATTTCCTATGATATAATACATTATAAGAGCATCTTTAATGTGGGGTTTTGTTGGGGTTTGGTTGGGGATTAGTTGGGTAGGGGTAGAATAAATGAGTTTTAGTTTGGGTTGGGGTTTGAGATTGGGGAGGGGGATATCAAGACGGGAGGGGAGAGAAAAAAGGAAAAAAACAAAAAGGAGAGAGGGAGAAGTGGGGCGGCAGTCGCCGCCCCTGGGCCAATCACACGGCGCGTGCAGCGCACGCGCCAGAAGAGAGAGTGGGGCAGTGGGCCCCACCTCTGAAAAGTTGCAGCCCTTTTTTTTTTTTTTTTTTTTTTTTTTTTTTTTTTTTTTCTTTTTCCTTTCCTTTTCTTCCTTCTTCCGTCATTTCTTTTCCTTTTTCTTTTTCTTTTTCTTTTCTTTTTCCTTTTTAATATATATATATATATATATATATATATATATATATAAATTAAAATAATTTACTGTAAAATAAATAAATTTTCATACATAAAGAATTTAAATTTTATTATTAATTAAAAATTTAAAGTATTTACATGAATATTAATTATAAATGAAAAAAAATTAAGAATAGATATATAAATAAAATAGAATATCACATATTATCTCAAAAAATAAAAATAAAAATTAATAAAATATGTTATCACAACTACAAAAATTAAAATTATATTATTAATTTAATCATAAACTCATGGTTAAGTAGAATTACTATATTTAATAGATTAAATAGTTTAAATAGATTTAATAGATAAAATATAATAATATTGGAATGTGAAAAATAAGAATTAAATTGTTGAGAAACATGTGGGGTCCATAAAAAGTAGGTTTGAGAGTTTGAAGGATAAATGAGATAAAAGGGGTTGGGGAGGGAAATAAAATGAGTTGGTGATGTGGAGGTGATTTTGGTGATGTGGCGTGTTGGGAATTGAAAAAGTGGAGAGGGGATGGGGTTGTGGTTAAAGATGCTCTAAGTACTCTCATTTTCAGTTTATACGATGCAAAACAAAAATTAATTAATTATATAGAAAATAGTGTAATATCATATATGGTTTTATATGGTACTGTGTCTTGATTTTCATAATTTTCACACTGTCGATAATTCTCACGTAAACCTATCCTATAAATATGTCTCTTATCCCTAGGAGTCTTCCTCAACTAGCAGGTTAAACCTATCCTGTAAATAATATATAGGAAATGACTATGCTACCGTGAAGGTACCATATCTCTCAATCCCCCTGCATTTACATCCCTTGATCTTATCATTATTCATAACCAACTTTGGATTTAAGAGTTCTGATTAAATGGGGAATGGTACCTTCACGGTATCGTAGAAGTCCCCTATATCATAATTATCGTAATGTTTAGTATTATTGGTTTTTGGTTAGCATCGCACATATATAAAAATAACAGTACATGTAACGTAATGTAGCATTGTATTTGGGCTAGCACAATTCTCACACTAGAATATAGTTCTCATTTAATTCAACACCTATGCGGGATTTAAAAATAAGTAATACTCATTAAAATATTTAAAAAATAAATATTATTCTTTTTCTATTTACAAGAAGATTATTATTCACGATAAATAATTTTACACACAAATTGGAGTATTGTTTGTTATAATTACAATAAGATTGGTTTTCAAAATAAAGAGTTTTTTATTATTTTTATCCGAAAGTCACGAAAATAGTTGTAAGATATAGCAAAATACCCTAAATTTGAGAGAAATTCGTAGAAAATTGAGTTTGTAAAAATGTAAAACATACAACACGCACATGTCGCATGTGAATTTGTGATATAAAAAATTAAAACCTAAGGAACTGACAATTCTATTAAAAACATCTTATATCTAACTTGTAATATATGTAATTTTGCGTAAGACATTAATTTGTTCATGTAGATATATAATGTATATATCAAGGCATTATATAGGGATTAGATAAGAAGGTTTAGAATATATTTAATATTTATTTTCCATGGTGTAATAATTTATTATTATTAATAATAGTTTTTCATATAAATTTTTAATGGTATTCTCAATACATTATAGATTAGATATACAAATTTATGTTTATATTTTATTTATTTATTTTCTTTTTGTAATAATTTTATATAACTCTCCTAATTTTTTTCGTCCTTTTTGAACCCCCGCCGGCCTCACGGCGTCTACTAGCCGCCAGACGCATCTTTTGCCGGCGATCTCTCAGAGTCTCATGGCTGACCATTATTCCTCAATTGCAGCCACAGGTAGCAATAACTAGGTTTATGCAGATACAAATAGCACCTTGCATCTTCTGCAAACTCTACAGAAAACTACTCCAGAGGATTTTTCAAGACATACACAACACTCACCGTCACAAACTCTGGCGGATTTTTCACAACACACTCAGCATCACCCACCGATTTTACTGAAGCCTGCGGTTTCGCCAATTTTATTTTCCCAAACGCAGAACCCTCGGCCGGCGGCCTACCCGGGTTCAACAGTTGGTAACCTTTCCGAGGTGGCCGGAAATTGGTCTAGATCGCAGCCCCTCCTACAACAGCCGCCTGCTGATTTCACAACTCCTCTCCCAATGCCTCTTCCGCAAACTTATTCCAGATCGGCTACTCCCGTGACGGTGGGTTCTTCTTCAAATTCTGGTACAACCCACTTCCCGGCGTATCGGACTACGCCGTTCTTCCGTTTTCCACCGGTATCTTCAACATCTTCGTCTTTCACCACCGTTCCCGTTTCTTTTGGTTCCCTGCCAGCAGCTCGTGTTTCAACTGTTCCATCTGTCCCTCCGTTTAACGCCRCCGCTACGCCTTCATTGCCGGAGATGATTTTGGTCCCCATGGTGAATCCCGATTTCTCCTCAATTTCTTCGGCTGGAAATCTTTCGCCGAAAACTACTGAACCAAGTGCGATTTTTTCGGCTGCCATTATCCCTAATTTTATGGAGAATCCCGTTTGCTCTGCCTTTACCAAACCGTTGACTCCTCACGTACCTTTTCCGGACCAGCCTCTTAAACCCAATATGGACTTTGCACCTCCTAAGTCCTTAACAAATAAACTTGCGGCCCAAGATGCCTTTAAGGCCCAGCAGGTTTCTCAAGTYCAAGTGGACCGTGAACTCCCACATTTTAATGCTACGGATTTGGACAATTCACATGAGCGGGCCGTCCCCAACCCACTTGGCTTTGGTGGCCCACCCATCAATCCTGGCCCATTTTWCTTGGGAGGCCCACCAAATTTTTCAGGCCCGATGTTTAATCATTTGATTACGACGGGTCAACCCTCTTCCGGCCTTCCAAAACCAACATCGACTCCTATCAAAAAAGGGGATTATTTTTCAGTCACAATAAATGAATCCCTTTACCAATCTCGTGTTGCGGTCTTACGTGGGTCTCTTATTGGCCGACTTCTTCAGCCCAAAGGTTCCAAGCCTTTCACGATCGCTGCCATGAAAGAGTTAATGTCTACTGCTTGGAGTACCAATGGCAACTGGAAATGTGTCCCACTTGGCAAGGGCTTTTTTAGCATATCCTTCAATCTCCCTGAAGACAGAAGTCGAGCGTTTAGTAAGGCCTCATGGAAGCTAGGCTCTTCTACTCTCAGACTTTTTCCTTGGACTCCGGATTTCAACCCATATAAGGTGCCGTCAGCTTCCTCTCAGGTTTGGATCCGTATTTATGAATTGCCTATCGAATACTGGGATCGTACTTTTATTCTGGACATTGCTAAGGTTGTTGGTACACCCTTACAAATTGATGAGCGTTCCCTCAATGGCTCGGTCGGTCATTTTGTTCGTATTTTGGTTGAACTTAATCTTGAACATACCCTTCAGGARACGATCATGATTGAGCGTGAGGGGTACTATGGTTATGTTTCGGTAGGCTATGAAAATCTACCCGATTTCTGCTCAGCTTGCAAAATGGTGGGGCACCTTGTTGGGTCCTGCCCTACTCGTAAAAATCGCACCACCCCGAAGGTGGATAGTGATGATTGGCAAACGGTTAACAATAGACGCACCCGGAGGCGTTCTAAATCTAGAGCTCGGCCCCGCACCCGTTTGGAACATCGCCAGGTTGCTGCCCCCGCTACTTCCTCTACTTTGACRACTTCTAATGCTTTTGAAGCGTTACAGTCCGACCATGGCTTGGAATCCCCACCTCTTTCGGGTCCTGAACCTTCCTCGTCTGCTCCTAAGACTGTTACGATTACTTCCACGTTGGATGCGAAAAGACCCAATTTTCCTTCCCCTCGACCCTGATCCATCTCACCGTCGACAGTACCCTTTCCAGAGGCGCTGTGCGTGGTACCCCGGCTATTGAAGCTTGACCTGTATCGCCCCCTGATGATAACCTCCCTTCTACTCCTTCCCCCAGGGCTTCTAATGATCRTACACTCGCTTTGTATGATCCTAATACCGCGTCCAAATCACTTTTGCAAAGTGCTAAGGATAAAGTCAAAGAGTGCAACCCCACTCATGATTTTACGATTGTTGAGGCTGGTTCGTCTACTCCGCGCCGTTTAATGTCCATGGCTGCCAATCTCAGGTGGTCAGAGCTTGACGACTCCGATGCTAACTTAGCGTCCCTCGATAATGAGTTCTCTCATTTAGACCAATCGGACAGGAGGACTCGCCACCCTTCCACCTCTACGTCTGATTAATGCGTTTCCTCTTCTGGAATATTCGAGGGATCGGCAATTCGGCCTCTCGCTTAGTCCTTAAGGATTTATGTTGGGCTCACCGTCCCGATTTTCTTGCTATTGTGGAACCCATGGTTTCCTTTGATAGTATTCGTGCCTCTTTTTGGAGATCCCTTGGCCTCACTCTTATTGCCGAGAGCTTCCGCAGCAACGAGATCCCTGACATCTGGATCTTCTCGAACTCCACTGTCATCTCTACTGCTGTCCTTTTCTCTTCTGATCAGATCATCCTCATTCGAGCTGTCTTAGGGGATCTGGATCTTCATCTCGGATTCGCTCATGCCCACAACTCTTATCTGGAGCGTCGTCCTCTCTGGAGGGACATCTTGAGCCTCTCTCTCCCCCGTCTGTTGATCATTGGGGACTTTAATGCGGTTCTTGGCGCTCACGAGCGTCGCGGGGGTAGTYCCCCAAACGTTACTTCTTGCTCTGACTTTCGTTCCTTCTTAGATGCTGGCRATTTCTTACAGGTCTCCACCGATGGAGGTTTCTTCACCAGGGTTAGCCACTRCCATTCGGARGTTCGTTTTGCTCGTCTTGATCGTGCGATCTATACTGCTGACTTGTCCCCTGAGTGCGGGCATATCTCTGGCACTCTCCTGCCTCGTACTCACTCTGACCATCATCCCATTCTCCTTGATTGTTCTAAGGATTCGCTCTCCACTACGGGTCCTCGGATCTTCCGTTTCTAAAACTGCTGGACTTCACAGCCTGGTTTTCGCCCTCTTGTCACCTCTGCCTGGGCTCTCCCTCATCAGAACGCTGATCCTATCATTTCTCTTATGGCTAAGCTGCATTACCTTCGAGGAGTTCTCCGAGCGATCCTATCATTTCTCTTATGGATAAGCTGCATTACCTTCGAGGAGTTCTCCGAGAATGGAATGCTCAAATGGTTGGTAATGTTCATCATCAGGTCGAGTCTTCCCTCGCCGATCTTTTAAACTTACAGTCTCGTTGCCTGGACACGGGATACTCTGAGGCTGACCTTGAGGCTGAGATTGCCCTCCAGGTCCAGTACTCCTCTCTGCTTGACACTCAGGCCAGTATCCTTCGCCAGAAGAGCCGGGCTGAGTGGCTCACTGATGGCGATCGTAATTCGGCCTTTTTCCATCGTAGCATTAAGGCTCGGGTCACAAAGTCCACCATTGGTTCTCTTCTAATTGATGGGGTGATCTGCCGCTCCCCTGATGCGATTCAGGGGAAGGTCATTTCCTTCTTCTCTGATCTTTTTTCTGCAAATCATCCTCCCTAGGACCCTACTTGGATTAATGAGTTTCTGCACCCTTCGGCTGACATCCATTCTCGGGATTTTCTCTCTTCTATCCCGAGTGATGATGAGATTCGTGGGGCTGTTTTCTCCTTTGGCCCGAGCAGTGCCCCTGGTCCGGACGGCTTTAATGGGCATTTCTTCCAGGAGTGCTGGGACATTGTTGGACATGATGTTTGTTGGGAGGTCCGCCACTTCTTCGTTTCCTCCTCCCTCCCTACTGGCTTTAACTCCAGCTTCATGATTCTTATCCCAAAGGTTAAAGGGGCGATGCGTGTGGAGGATTTTCGCCCGATCGCTCTTAGCAACTTTTCTTTCAAAGTCATCACTAAGATTATTTCTACACGTCTGGGTGTAGTCATTGGCAAGGTTATTTCGGACTCACAATTTGGGTTTATTTCGGGCAAGCAGATTCATGATTGTATAGCTCTTGCTTCTGAGTCCTTTAATTGCCTCTCTTCCCGTACTTATGGTAAGAACATGATCATGAAGATTGACATCCGCAAGGCCTTTGATACCTTGGACTGGGGCTTTCTTTTTTCGGTCTTGCATCGCCTTGGATTCCCGTCTATCTTCATTGGTTGGGTTGATTCCATACTTCACTCCGCTCGCATTTCTGTGCTTATTAATGGTAGTCCCGCTGGCTACTTTAGTTGCTCCAGGGGTGTTCGCCAGGGGGACCCWCTTTCTCCTCTCCTCTTCTGCCTTGCRGAAGACGTTCTCGCGCGTGCCCTTTKCTTTGCTGCTAACCGTGGCACGATTTCTCTTTTCYAAGCTGGTCGCTCGTTGTATTTCCCGACCTGCCTTCTCTATGCTGACGATATCCTTGTTATGAGTCAGGCTTCGTCTCGTAATGCCAGAGCTATTTTAGATATCTTCCRTCGTTATGGTGACTCTTCTGGGCAGATTCTCAGTCCGGGAAAACCTAAGATCTACTTCGGTTCTTCGGTCACTCCCGCTGTCACTCGTCGCATCTRCCATATCTCTAGCTTCTCTGTGGGTTCGCTTCCTGCCCACTATCTTGGTGTYCCTATGTTTCGTGGCAGCCCCCGTGTTGCTCATCTTCGCCCTATCCTTGATAAGACTTTGGCCAGATTTGGCACCTGGATAGGCTCCTCTCTATCTCTTGCTGGTCGTATTTGCCTTGTTAACTCGGTCATTACCAGCACTACTGTTCACTCCATGCTTCTTCTTAAATGGCCGACCTCGCTTACTCGCAGGCTGGAGACTGCGATTAGAAATTTCATCTGGTCAGGTGATATTTCTAAGCGTAAGCGTTGTACTGTTAATTGGGCCCGCTGCTGCTGCCCTCGGGAAGAGGGTGGTCTTGGCATCCGCTCCATCACCATTGCCAATTCCTCCTTCCTTCTCAAGTTTGCTAACAATTTGCTCATTAAGGACTCCATGGCCTTTCGCCTTCTCCGTAAGCGCTTTTTTAAGATGGATGGTTCTCCCCGTGCTCATGTCCCCTCGTCCTTATGGGGTGGCATCAGGAGCCACGTCCTTAGCATTTTGGAGAATTCTCGTTGGATTCCGGGCAGCGACTCTAGAGTTAGTTTTTGGTGGGATAATTGGCTTGGCTATTCTATCGCTTCCCGCATCGGAATTCCTGAGAATTTCAAGCCTCGATTTTCTCAGTCTATTGCCGACTACTTTTACTCTGGTATTTGGCACTTCACGGAGAGCTTCTTGGTTACATTCACTGATATTGTCATTGACATCCTCAGATTCCCCATTGTTCCATTCACCGAGGATAAAAAGAGTCTGGTCTCTTTCTCCTTCTGGCGACATCTCGGCTAGGATCGCGTATGACCATCTTCGTCTGAAGTTTCTTAAGGTTCGTTGGGGTAGCTGGATTTGGTCTCCACATATCCCGGTGCGGCGTTCTATTACTGTTTGGAAGGCTATCTTCAACCGGCTCGGCGTCTTCGACGTGATCCGCAGGCGGGGGTTTATTGGTCCTTCTTTTTGTTGCTTTTGCTTTGAGAGCTCTGAGACGGTTGATCATATTCTCACGCAGTGTCGTTTTGCACTTCATATCTGGAGCTGGATTGAGGATGTTTTTGATATCCAGCTTCCCCTTTCTGGTGGTTTTGATAACTTTTGTATTTGTGCTATTGACTGTCGTTTTAGTGTGCAGGTACTCTTCCTTTGGAAAGCGACTGTCATCTCGACGATATGGGCGATTTGGCACCTCAGGTGCAATTTCGTTCACAATGGAGTTAACCCCTCCACCACGGAGGCTCTGATTCTCATACGTTCACTTGTGCTAGAGTCTTCTACTTTTGATAGCGGATCTATGGCTAACACTATTTCGGACCTGATTTGTTTGCGTAAGTTGGGCGTTCGGGGTAGACCCGCGAGCCCACTGACTTTTACCCCGGTGTCTTGGCTGCCCCCTTCTCCTGGTTAGATTAAGGTTAACACGGATGGCAGTGCTTTGGGCTGTCAGGTGATTGCAATGCGGCTGGCATTTTCCGCACTTATCGGGGCTTTGTTAAAGGCGGCTTCTCTAGACCGCTTGACCGGGGTTATGCCTTTGATGCTGAGTTGGAGGCCGCGATTATTGCGGTCGAGGAGGCTGATCATAGAGGTTGGAGACGGCTTTGGCTAGAGTCTGACTCGACTTATGTGGTGGAGCTCTTTGTGAAGCGTAGCTTGGATGTTCCTTGGCGTTTCCTAGCTCGTTGGCGACGGACTCTTTTTATCACTACCTCGATCGAGTTCATGGTTTCGCATGTTTATCGAGAAGGCAATCGCGCTGCTGATGCGCTTTCCAAAGTCGATTCTCCTCGTTACGTCTAGTTCACGACACCTTCGGTGTTCCTCCTGGACTTGGTGAACGATGATATTTTGGGTAAAACGGTGTACCGTTCATCAAGATCTTGATTTCAGCCTCTCGGATGGCAGTCTAATCTGGGTCTGGCAGAGGACCTTGATATTGCTGCTTTTTGGATCACGACTTGCTTGTTGTAGCTTATTTCATTTCTTGGCCGACTTGTGGCCCATAGAGTTATCTTTTGCTCCTTTCTGTCCCTTCTACCTTCGGCATGGGGAGGGTACTCTTCCCTCTGCGAGGGTTTTTCCCACAAGGGTGGGTTTACCTCGAGAGGTTTTAATGAGGCCTGAACAGATGCCTTCGGTAAAGGAACAGACGTCGTGATCTTACTCTGTATTTTTAAACTTTCTACCTATTAATAAAATTTCGAAATTTATTAAAAAAAATAAAAACTAATTCAACTTATATAGATTTTTCTAATTAAATATTTTTTTTATATTACTAGAATAAAAGTAAGATATTGAATTAGACAAAATAAGATAAAGAAAATATTGAAATAGGTAACATATAATGAAAGAAAATATTAAATTAGGAAAAATATAATAATAGAAAAATATTAAAATAGGTACAAATATATAAAAGGTAAATATTAAATTAAGTAGCTATTAGGTTCGCTGACACTGAAGCACCAGAATTTTCTCTGAGGCTAACAAAGCGCGGAAGCAGATACATAGAATATGAGGATTCTACTTTAATATATAGGGGATACACACACACACACATGTATTACACGAGATTTATATAAAAGATAAATATAAAAAAAAATTAATAATTACAAATCTTTAAATCTAAAAAAAAAATCAAATGGTGTATTCTAACCATGCCTTGTACATTTCTAATCTATTTATTAATTATTATATTTATATAATATTTTATTTTAGTATTTTTAAATTCGTTAATAACTTTATTTACATAATTTAAAAAATTTAAAATATGTCATATTCTAAACTCGTGTCTAATCTCTATTAATTTTTAGATCAAGATTATTATTAATTATTATTTTTGTACTTTGAAAAACTCAAAATATGGCACACTCTCAACTCGTGTCGCATTGTATCGATATATAATTAATGTTAAATAATTAATAATAATTATTATATAATATTATATTTTAGGTTTAGATTGAATTGCTTATTAATATTTAGTTAAATATTTATATTATTGCAAATAACTTCTAAATTTATCTATATAGAAATATAGAGTATTATTAATGTATTTTAATAAATTTGTTGAAATAAGTAATAATTTCTAAATATGAAACTTCTAATATATTTTAATAAGTACGTATGTTATGGAAGTTCTAATATATTATAATAAAGGGCAACACTCTTGTCAGGCCGAACTAACGGATCATCTGTTAAGCCAAAATTTCATACCGATACATTATAGTACAAAAACCAATACATTATAGTAAAAGTCAATACATCATAATACTAATACAAAAACTAATATATCATAACACTTGTTAGATATTTATAAAAAATCAATACTTATGAGTAAAAAACCAATACATTATAGTTCAAAAACCAATACATTAGAGTATCGGGTCAAATGGCCTAACGGGTCACGACCCGTCAATCTGGCCTAATGCAAGTCTTTGCCTATAATAAATTCGTAATATAATAGTTATTTCTAAAAATATGTAAATCCTAAAATATGGAACTTCTTATTATAATATTTGTTTCTATATTAAAATTCCTATACTCTTATAATTATTATTAATTTTGGTAAGACTCCGAACCACCAAAATTCGCCAAGTAAGCGTCTGAACCATCAAAAATTTCACGGCATCCCGAACCTTCCTAGGCAGACACATAAGATAAAAAACTTTTCATTTGGTATATAGATGGGATATATATATATGATTAGGTTCAAATGAGAACCATGTCCCTATATGTGAACCTAGGGTCAATTATGGGCCTTAGATCTAATTAAATGGATGGATCAGATTTTTTGTATATTTTCTCATTTAATTAAAAGTATCATGATTGTATAATAAAAACACTAATGGTGTATATAACTGAAAATATTAATAAAGCACTGTGATTGTATAATAAAAGCACTGCTGGTATATAATAAAAGCACTAATTCGCAAGTTAGCATATAATGACATGGTTCTATTTGAACTCACCCCTATATATATATATATATATATTTATGAAAATTATAAAATTTCAAATTTAAAATAAAAAATTGAAAGGATGTGTTCTCAAACTGTGCCCTGATCAACCACGAGCTTGTAGTTCAAATGGTATCACTAACCCTTTATAAGGGTGTTGACAAGGGTTGGAACCCTAGACCTCTCAAATTATTTGAGATTTATCTTTTACTTTCCAACCACTTGACCCAACTTATTAAAAAAAAAACTTGTGCCCTGATCAACTTATATATTATTTAATTATTAATTAAAATTATATTTTAATCTTTAGATTAAATCGTTAACAGTTATATTTACATACTTATAAAAATTCAAAAGATGTCACATTTTCAACCTGTCTCTAATCTATATTAATTAATTATTATTAACTCATTTTATATTTTTATGTTTAAATTAATTTTGTTAATAATTATAGTTACATACTTTGAGATATTCAAAAGGTGTCATACTCTCAAACCTTCTCGCATTGTGTTATTGTCTAATAAATATTAACTAATTATTATTATATAATTTTATTTTTTTATATTTTGATTGAGTTCCTTAGTAATATTTATTTTGCATGTAATTGTGGTGTTTTTTTCTCGTATTTTTAATTAGGATTTTATGTTGATTTGAGTAGTTTTGAGTCACGAGTTGTTAGGTTTTTCGATTGATTTTCTTGTTTTATTGTTTTCCATGTTTCTTTTTGATTTAATTTTTAATTCGGTTAAATGGGTTCAATTAATTTGAGGTTTGGTGAAATGCTTGGGTTTTTATGTTCAAAATTCTTATTTTCATAGGTAGAGGCATTTAAGGCCAAAATCCTAAGCCATGTATTGCCGAAGATCCATGCCAAGCATGATGGCACTTGCCAACATCAGTGTTTTAAAAATCACTAGGCGGCTGGTAGGCGTCAGGCCAGCGCCTAGCGCCTAGGACGCCTAGGCGGGGTCTAAGCGGGGCCTAGAATTTGAGAATAAATACCCTAATTTACAACTTTACATCCAACCATTTAATATTTCAACATACTACCTACTACATAATAAAGTCTATGACAATTCAAAACTAAAAGTAATAATCACAAGTTACAATTTACAAGTTTAAAGCTATTATTCGATTCAAAGTTCAAAACAACATAGATCCCTAAGTTCATTAGTTAAATAAAAATAACATAACATATATTACAAAATCAAAATAATCAAAAAATACGCCCAAAAATGATGTCGTTTCAAGACATAATTAAAAAAAAAAAAAAACTAGCCTGGCGCCGAGGGCGCCTAGGCAGCGCCTAGGGCGCTTGACGATTTCTTTGACCGACTTTTGAAAATCGTAGGCGGATTGGTGGCGCCTAGCGCCTAGGCGCCGCCTAGGCGGGCGCCTAGGCCGATTTTTAGAACAGAGGCCAACATTAAAGCCAAAAGTTGTGCCAAGGAGGAGCTCAAAGTGGCAAACTCTCTGCAATAACTGCCATCCCTTGCCATCAGTTGCCATCTTCAGCGCCAAGACATGGCGCAAGCCAAGGCAGTGCCCAACCACCTTCAGCGCTGTCATCTCGCCCGCAAGCCAATGCAGCGCCCAGTTGCCATCAGCGCTGCCATCCGTTGCGCCAAGCCCCTTGCCATGCGCCCATTGCCATTGCCATGCATCTTGCCATCCGCCCGCCATCCGTTGCGCCAAGCCCACTGCCGCACCCCATGTCGATCTTATGCGCGCCCGGGCTTGGCCATGGCCAAGCCATGGTCGAGCCACCCCGAGCCAACTTGAGCCAAAAGGGCTAGCCACGGGTCAAACATGGTCAAACCCGGGATTTCAAGCCCATAAGGCTATTTTGACCATTTTAAAACCCAATCTAACCTTTTATAAATGGTAGACTCCTCTTATATTTGTGATTATCACTCAAATTTCCCAAACTTGCATGGGTTTTGTAATATTTTCTCTCTCTTGTTCTTAGTTTAATTTTGAAGATTGTCTTGGATTTGTAAGCTCAAGATGAATCCAAGTACTCCATTGGATTTTTACTTTGATGCAATTTAATTCAAGTTTGTACTCTTCTCTTTTAATTCAAGTAAGTTTTCTTTTATTTTTATGCTTGTTCTTAAATTTATGTTTTTTGCCTTAGATCTTTAATTTCTTGCTTGATCTTGTGAATTGACTATAAAATCTAGATGAGTGACACATCTAGGTCATAGATCGAGTCCTTGATCGTATTTATTTCAAGTCTTTCATATGCTTTATGTTGATTTTTGTTTTCATGCATTGTTTCATGCTAAATCTTAGATCTATGCTTTGTTGCACTACTACAGAAACAACTTTCTAAGGCTGTTAATTAAAGGCGGTTCACTGAAAACCGCCTTAAAAATACTTTTAACGGCGGTTATGGCTAAAACCGCCGTTAAAAAGGTCATTTTACGGCGGTTTTATAACAACCGCCATAAAAACTGGGGGCTAGTTTAATTTAACATCGGTTCGAAAACAACCGACGTAAAAACTTAGACATTTTAAGGCGGGTCTGTGATAACAACCATAAAACTCCACATTCTACAACGGTTATATAAGAACCACCGTAGAATGTTGTAGCATTTAACGGCGGTTCTATTCGAACCGCCGTAAAAAGTAGTCCGCCATGTCATCGATCCTCGTCTTGCTCAAGCAAGTTATTTCAACCGTTGATCCGTGTTTCATCCGACGATCTGGATTAAATATTAAACCAAAAAACAATAAATATTAAAAATGATAAATATTAAACAAAAAACAAAATAATAAAATTGATAAAAATTAAAACAACAAAACCCTAGCCCCTTTGGTCCCAATGCATCACAAACCCCGTCTCCATAGATTTCATCGCCAATGTCCTGCGGCGCGTCGCCGGCGATGATTCACTCCGTCGAGGAGATTCCCGATTTCACGCCCAAAACCCATCGCGCTCTACGTCAACGTGGGGACACTCACCCCGGACTGGCTACCGGTGATGAAGATGGCTGCCCAGGTGGTGAACAACCGTAACAGGCCTTGGGTGTTGGACCCGGTGGCTGCCGGAGCTTCCGGTTTTCGATTGGCGGCCTGTTTGGAGCTGCTGAAATTGAGGTAGTGCCTAATTTCTCCTGTTTCTTGAATTTTTGTAATTATTTGCATTTTTATTTTTTCCATCAATTTTGAACCAGGCCCTTAATTTGATGAATGCTCAGATACGGATTCAAAAAAGAATTAAACCATGAAGTTTTATTTTCTAGTTTGGGGCTTTTATTTTTTTTTATTCAATTTTTAGCTGTTCTCTTTTGATTGACAATATTAACTGTCCTTGATAGGAGGGCAAGATTGCGTTGCTTGTTGGGACGGTTACTGATGATATCCGTTTGCAAGATGAAAATCCCTGCGATGAAGGTTACAACTCTGAGGTTAACAATAAGTCAAATCTTCCGAGCAGGGCATTGCTGGATTTGCTATTGGTCTCGCAGCTATGGTTAGGCCTTTAAGATTCATTTGTTTGCTCAAACTTGTTGAGTCAATAGATATATGAAAAAGAAATTCATAAATTAATTAATTTATGAATTTAGGGCTCAATCCTTTTTTGTTTGTTTTCTCATGTGTTTGGTAAATGGAGTCTGAATAAATTTAGGGTTTTCTGTTTTGATTGATTGGAGTTTTTTTCCCTCTGTGAGTGCTGCATTTTATTTGTGTTATGCTGTTATTATCGCCAAACATGGTGCAATTGATGGTATTCTGTGTATATTATCTAGTAGATCTAATGGTTAGTTTTTTGCAGTTACTTTAAATATGGAGATTAATTGCGGTTCAGTTAATAGATTTTATCTTGAAATTATTTGCAGTTAGTAGATCTGTGTATATTTGGTTTAAAATTATTTAATAGATTTTATCTTGATTTTATTTATTTTTGTTGTAATTAAATTAGGGTTTAGTACTTTGTTATTTATTCATAGTGCTTAACAAAACCCGTCGTCGCCAGCCATTACACTGTCCGCCGTCGGATAGTGGATTTCTCATTTATGGGCTTGAAATAGAATATATAACAACAATTACAAAATTTTTCACCAACTTTTATTTCCAAAGCAAATTGCAGTTATTTCAATTTTTGTTTGGGGCCATATTTGTGAATCTTTATTTTGCTTTTCTCTCTGATTTTTTTCTTCATCTGATTATTTCAGGCATGCGCATTATGAGTTAGGAAATACCCCGTTGGTACTAGTCTGGAAAGATGAGAATTGTAGTCAATATGTTCTTGATACAGATAGTAAGGGGCATATTCCAGATCAACAACAGGTATCCCTTTTTTTCATAACAAAAATAAAGAAGCATATTTATTTGAAAAGCATTTGTAGAATTAATGTGAAAGAAGCATAACTGAAGGGTACCCTTGTCTATCAACCCTCTATATTATTTGCATCTAATATTTTCTTTATGTATATATTCTCATGGGTGCTTATTGTGAACTATTTAATATTCTTCAGATGTTATTTTAATTCACATGTACAATAGACCTCCATGTATATTTAATTGTTTTAAGTAGTAATCCAAGTATGGTACAAATTCTGATATTTCACTTTGTTATACGATCAGGTAGTATTAGAGCTACTTGATGATGGGAGACTGGCTACTTCAGATGATCCTCCTGTTATATTTGGTTGCTTGGATAGGTACTTCGTACAAAAGGTTTGTTCATAATATTTGTAATAAGAAAATTATATCGCATTTAAAAAAGTGGAAAAGCTTACATGCCAAATTTTGGGGCTTAGTTTCTATTTTGGATCTATCATGTTGAGGAAAGAGCTTTTGCACGTAATGAAATCGAGAATGCCAGAGCAGCTGTGCAGAGAGTGGAAGAGGCTCTTCAGGAACACGAATGGATGTCTAAAGTTACAGGAAACCAGGTAATTCTTAAGAGCCATTTCTTTTATTAAAAAAAAACTAAAACTAAAAATAAATATTAGAAAAGAAAAACTGAATTTTAACACTTTCTCCGTTTATGAATACAATCTTTTTCGTAATCAGGATTGAGATGAATTGATGAAGGAGGTTTAAGAGGCTAGACTAGTTAAAATGCTTCATCAGCCTAGTAGGGCAAGTTAGAAGCTGAGAATCAATAATTTTAGTGTTTGCAAACACTCCTTAGACCTTAAGAGTAGTCTTTTTTATCTTCCCTTTATTTAGATTTTTAAAAGACATTTGATTTTAAACTCCTATTTCAAAAAAAAAAAACTTTTTTTTTCTATTACTAACATATTTAGCATACCTTCTATCGAGTTAAGAAACATTGTTTTTGCAGGTGATGGACATGGAGCATGAAATTAGTGCATTAAGGACTCAACTTGCAGAAAAAGCAAAACGTTCATTGCAGCTTCAAAAGGAGGTTTCTCTCTAGTTTGGTCAAACTAAAATATCAAATATTACTTAAACCAATAAAAATACTATGTAGAAATAAATCAGGTCCTTTTCGACTTTAATTTTATTAGACCATCCGATAATTTGTTTTGGTAAAATGATACCAATGCCCCATTGGTTTTCTAATTAATCGATTTATCATTTATTTTTCCATTTCACTGCAGAAACTCTTCACAGAGGCCATTCACAACGGGACTATGGAAGGTTTTTTAAAATTGATTTCTTATTTCCAGACACAATCTGAACCTGCATATTGTTTTGGCTATCATTTCAATGGTCTTGATGAATGCCCATGTTATTGACCCTGGTAGAATGTGGAAAGGTAAATGTAACTATAACCCATACTTTGTTGATGTTTCAGCTAGTAATTGTATACTTTTTGAGTTAAATCAATTGAAACTCTGGGGAAATAGTAATTTAGTTTCTCAATTTAACTCCCTGTCCATCTTTCTAATACAATATTTGTCAGTGATGCAAAAGACATTGTTGTGTGTGTGAATCTCGATTGCAGGCACAGGAATGGTCAAAACAAGTGAGCTCCAAGATTTCATGAGAATCGCAGAAATGGAAACCAAAGCCTGGGAAAAAAAGGCCATAGAAAAAGGAGCAATCGCCGTTGAGTGAATGCACAATGTCTCGATTGTTTAAGCAATTTTATTTTCCTTGTAATAAAGTTTTGAGTCATGACTCGAAATGACCTAAATATCTTATTATATCCTATTGACACTTATTCGTTTTAATAGAAAATATTGTTTATCCTTACTGAGAGTATTAGTTTTTTATAATTGTATTTGTATTTAATTTGTATTTTCATTTCTTTTTTTCTTTTAATTTTTTTTACTACTTTCTAGAAGGTATTTTCAAGAACCGCCATAAATTGTCTGTTCTGGAAAATAGACTTTGTAGAAGGTATTTTTCAAGAACCGCCGTAAACACCGTCTTTACGGCTGTTCTTAAACCGCCGTAAAAGCATCACTTTTTAAGGCGGTTCTTTAAAAACCACCGTAAATATTTACGGCGGTGGATACAAAGGCGGATCAAAAACCGCCTTAAAAAGTGAAAAATAACCGCCTTAAAATCCTGTTTCTGTAGTAGTGTTACTTGTGATTTTACGTAAAGTTTTAAACTTTGACGTCAACTTTCATTGCTCTTTCTATCTTTGCTTTCAATTTGTGCTAATCTTCATTATTCAAGTTTTTATGTTCATGCAAGCATGGGTGCACCTTGAGCTTTCATAGTTGTACTTGGTGAAACATGGCTTGCTCTTGCTTGATTTCCATTATTGCTTGTATTTTCAATTAAGACACACGACCGAGGCATCCGACCAACATGCTATTTCAATTTCTAGTTTAGATTAGTTAGTTTAATTGCTTTATTTTCATTTTATTTCGTTTCTTCAAGCTACAAACACATAGATTCTTACGATCGAATCGATTCCCGATAATATCAAGTCAAAAGAACCTTATACCTTCAAAATCACGAAAAAATATAAAATAATATTTACTTACATATTCCAATTATTACAAATATAACATAATTTACCTATACAGAATACTTAAAATTACAAAAGTAAAATATTTCAACATTTAATATAAATACAATTTATGTAATTATTTTCATTAAATAAGTTTTTTTAAATTATTTCATATGTAATTTGTCTTTTAATTAAAATAATTAATTTAATTTTTTTTTCTACTAATCAGATATGACATATTTATATTTTTATATTAGAAGTATAAAAAAAATTACTGAATTAGAAAAAATATAATAAAAGAAACTATTAAGTTAGGCTAAATATAGTAAAAGAAAAATATTAAATTTGGCAAGATACAATAAAATGAAAATATCAAATTAGGTATATATTAGGCTCCAATAACATATAAGCAATTAAAGCACTAAAATTTTTTATTATTCAAGCAAAGCATACGAAACAGACACATAAATTAAGAGGATTTTACATTAATGTATACTTGTTTAAAACCCGTGTATTACACGGGACTTATCAAAAGATAAATGTAAAAAGTATTTGTGATAGTTACTGAATTTTAAATCTAAATAAAAAAAATTAAAATAATGTATTCTCAACTCGTGGCTTGTACATGTCTAATCTATTTATTAATTATTAATAATATTAAATAATCTTGTATTTGATGTTTAAATTAAATTTATTAATAATCTTAGTTACATACTTACAAAAATTCAAAAGGCGTCACATTCTAAGCCCGTGTCTAATATCTTTTTTATTAATTATTATTATTAATCATTTTATATATTAATGTTTAGAATAATTTCGTTAATAATTATTAGTTAAATACTTTTAGATATTCAAAAGATGTCATACTCTGACCCGTGTCGCATTGTACTGATGTCTAATCAATGTCTATTAATTAATCCTATATAATTTAATATTTTTATGTTTAGATTGAGTACATTACTAATATTTGGTTACATACTTAGATTATTGTAAATAACTCGTATTCTACCTATATAGAATAATTGAAACTCCAAAAATAAAATTATTTTAAATTCTATTATCAATTAAACTTATTTGATTATTTTCATAATAAGGTTTTTTTTTATTGTAATTAAAATAATTTCATATATAGTTTGTCTTTTAATTAAAATAACTAATTTAGATCTTATCTACTAATTATAAATGACTTACTTATATCTTTATATTAGGAGAATCAAAGAAAAGTATTGAATAAGGAAAAATATAATAAAAGAATTAACTTAGGTAAGTTACAATAAAAAGAAAAGTATTAAATTAGGTAAATATTAGGTTCGGATGACACATAAGCTAACGAAGCACCGGGATTTTTTATTTGCCAAACGAAGCATACGAAGAAAATACATAGGTTAGGAGGATTTTGCATTAGAGTTGATTCAATAAGTCCACTTCTTATAATGAGTATGTAGACACAAATTTCAATCATCCAATAAGTTAGATTCGATGGTGTAAATTTAGAGGAAAAACTATATATCAGTCATTTCTAAATGTGTATCAATAGATTATTAAATATGCATAACTATGTTTAAAAGATAAATAACATTGTTAAATGGATATAAAGTCTCTCCTTTTTCCATTCTCTCTCCTCCATCAATATACATTTTCCATTAAAACATATCTATTTCTATTGAGACATACAAATATTTTTGAAATAAAATACATCGTGTTATTTCTTATAACCTACTAAACAAGACGCATACCATTTTGCCCTATAATATTCTAATTTAAGAATTCGATTTGAAGTTATTTCATAAATCAATGAAATATACAAATTTTAAAATAATGCACATTTAGATGTTTGTTAATGCACATTTAGAAGTCAATTGATGCTCACTTAGATAAACCGTGTCACTCAATTACATACTTTTTTCAAACTAAGGTAATCTCTAACAATATCACTGCAAGTTTTAAAGAAAATTATTACACGTTTAGAGGTTCATTAATACACATTTGGAAGGCCATATAATATTATGTGTTCTTTAGTTAACAATCTTCAAATAATTTAAACCCATTAAATCTAAATTTAATGGGTGGATGTGATTTGACATTAAAGACCCATTTTAAGAATTGGACTCATTGAATTATATATATATA
>BMAC01000492.1:559349-571779 GCA_014905375.1 Phtheirospermum japonicum
AGCATAAATCAACTCGCATATATAAACTAAATTAACCAATATCCAATATCCAAGTGTAAAATATTTAAACTAATTAAACTAGAATTAACTAAGAATTAACTAAGATATTAACTACAAAATTATCTAAGAGTTTAGAGTACTTATTGGAACTAGTGAAAGCAGTAAAAAGCCTCCAGCTATTCCGGAGTTGCACGTCGATCTTGGGCGAAGATTGAATGCGAATTCGATGTTTTGGACGCTTCGCTCTTCGATCCTTGATCTCCGTCTTCAAATCTCGTTATGAGATGTTGGATTATTATTATTGGAAGCTATGGAACCATAGATGGTCGTGTCTCTGGTGTATCTCTTCTTCAAAATCCGAAATATGGAGGGTTTATATAGATATTGCAAGTCTTGGCGCACAAGAAACCCTAAAATCCGAATTCTGGGCCGTCGCGTCGACGGTGCGTCGACTGACGCGTGCTGGTGCTCGACGTCGGTGCAGCTTGGGCGTGCGCGTCGGCTGGGCGGGTGCGTCGACTGACGCGGGCTTGCATCGACGCTTCAGAGAATTGCGTCGACTGACGCTCCTTCAGTCGATGCTTCAGCAAGTTGCGTCGATGGTGCGTCGGCCTTGCGTCGACTGACGCGGATCATGGTTCGCGTTGACGGAGCGTCGACGGAGCGTCAGTCAACGCGACAGAGCGTCTGTCTCCGTCTCTCGATCTTTTGCTACTCGTTTCGCCGGAAAGCTCGTTCTCCTAATCTTGAACATTGAACTTCGTCTACTACGCGTTGAACTCTTCCGGTTACTTAGCTGTAAGGTGAACACAAAGAAATATCACCTATTTGCATCAATTACGATTAAAATACGGTAAAATAAGTCAGAACTATAAAAATACGGAATTAAGCTTAAATCGTCCAACTTATACCATAAACAAATAGAAAAACAAACTAAAAAGCTAATAAAAATAAGGACAAATCTACTCTAATCAACTACCCCACGTTTAATTGGTTTGTTCGTCCTCGAACAAACCATAAACTCAAAGTATAATTAGAATTAAAACCAGTTAAAGCAAAGATTCATGCTATGCTACATACATAATTTTGAAAATATAGGTACAAGTTACGCAACGTCAAACACTTGACCATTATTACATTATTGCTTCAAAGCAAAATCATGCTTCCTCACGAAGGATAATTTATATAAGTAACGCTCAAAAGCACTCAAGTATTTTCTGCATGGGACGTGTATACACTCAAATCATACAATTACATGCACAATAAATAAGCACCGAGAATCAATCTCTTTTCAATCGCAAATTAAGTGTGCTATCACTACTAAGAATCAGAAAAGGTCTTCACGGTTTGTAATGTAAGGCTTTTTGGACGGGTATGGTATATATAAGTCGTGTGGCCTAACTCATGATCAATAACTCACTCAACCTAACCTAAACACGAAGCAATGCTTCACCTTGTTCAAAAATAAAAACCTCACTAAACACTCATAACGTAGCCTTTAAATATAGGCTATTTCCCAACTCGTAAACCGTAAACCGACTTGAAGCTCATAAACCACTTAATCACAACTCTTTTGCCTTCTAAACATAAGGCCTCATAAAAAAAAACAATTAGACTCAAGCCTTTACAAGCGCGTAGGCAATTACTAACACAAGACCCACCATCTTTCTTATCATTTTTTTTCTTTTTATTTTATTTTATCCCCCTTTTATTCTTTTATGAGGTCTTTATTATTTTTTTCTTTGGATGGTGGTCTTTTATTAAAAAATTAATAAAATCATAAATTCCTAATAAAAATTCCAAAATTCAAATAACCAATAAAAATAAGAACTCCTACCCCACGTTTTTAATGGGTTAGTAGGGTCGACTCAATAAAATCACTCATGGCTAAAGGCATGGATTATTTGGCTATGATTGGGTCATTCGGAATTTATAGTGGTTAAAAATATATGGATATGGCCGGAATAGGGTTTTATATGCGCCTTAACTTCATTTTCAAAGTCGACTACACACAGCGGTTTCAAAGAGATATCAAGACTGAAACTTATTCAAGTACATGCAAAGATGATAATCACTCAGGCTACTCACTGGCTTTTTGCATGAAATTTTTTTGAATTGACGCTGCTTTTAAGGTTTTGCGAAATCGACTGCGTCCAAGTACCATTTTATAATATATAATAATAAATTTTGAAAAATTATGCACTTATGCACGCTCAAAGACGAAAACAAATAATCATACAGAGTCAACTTCGACAGGCATGCCATACAAACACAATTAAGCGTAGAAATAGCAATTAATCACGTTTAAGCATATAATTATTACAGGCCAAGTATTAAATAAAATTACACAATTAATCAATACAAATCACACTCGACCACCCCCCTCTCTAAAATTTTCGGCAATCTCCTGATTGCCACAAATACATCTAAAAATCAAAAAAAGGAAGGAAAAAGAAAACATCCCTGAAATAATAGTAGTCGTCGAGCCGCTATTCGTCGATTTGTGTAATTGGACACTTCTTCAACGTACGTGATGTGAAATGCCCTAAGAAAAATAAAACAAACGAAAACAAAGAAAATAACAATATTTTTGGATTTTATATTTTTCATTTTTTTTAAATAAAGTGTAATAAAATAAAGATACAAGATTTAGAACTCGCGGGAATCATCATCATCGGAGTTCTCGTCGACATCCATGCTAGGTGTGGGGTATGCCGCCTCAAATCGCTCCTCGAGCTTCGAAATGCGAGCTCGAGACGTTGTAAAGGGCATGGCGCGAAGGAGAGAAGTGGCGACTTGCTTCCCGGATTACCTTTAGTGACGTTGTAAAGTCCTAGCAAAATTAACGGGTACAACCGGACTTGACGACCATCAACGAGGCATTGTAGAACATAAAGCTTGGCTTTAGTCGCGTAATTAGCCTCGTTCTTGCATAAAATAATGTGCCCGAGGATCTTGTAGGCAACGTAAAGGGCATCGTCTTGAATTTTCGAGCAAGGAAAACGCTTGCAAATGCTTGTAATTGTAAGAACCACATGATAAGCTTCAATTGTGATTAAGTGGTTTGTATGTAAGAAGTTTGAACGAATTTTCTGGGTTTGTGAGTGTTGGGGTGCTTTGAAATTTGAAGAAAGTGAGAATTTGTTGAAGGGTGCAAGAATTTTGAAATTTTTTTAAGTTTAGAAGAAGAAGGAAGTGAGAAAAGAAAGGGGGAGGGGTAGGGATGATTTTAAAAGCTGTTTTCTGGGCCAATCCCGCGGGTCAAGACGGACACGGGTCGGGTTGTTGGGTTTAAATCCAGTTTTAATGCTTCTGAGCTGGGTGCGTGGCTAGCGTCGACGCCCGCGTCAGTCGACGCGACAGAGACTGTTTTCTCGGCATTTGGCGTCGATGCCGCATCGACTGACGCGAGCATCCTCGGCGTCGACGCGGGCGGAGTCCTGGGCGACTTTTTCTTCGCTCGTTTGATCAATCCTCCTCGTCCGAGTTCTTCCATCTGTTCTAAACAAATAAAAACCAAAATAAAACGGTCCGACTTCATCATACAACGTGACCACGCCGTACTCATCTAATCCTTTTATCGAAAAAGGTCCGCTCCATGCAGCTTCTAAATCAGCTGGGTCATATTTATGCTCATGATTATATAACACTAATTCTCCAACCTCAAACTTCCAGTTTTTAACTTCCTTCGTGCGAACCCCTGTTGATTTCTGCTTCTCCCTCTCCCAATCGTCGAAATATGCCTCGCCCTTGTTCTTTTTGCGTGAAAATTTAAATTTTTTTGTTAGGGTCGAGGGAATCATGACTTGGGCGACCTATTGGTGGTTTATGCGGTCGCTCCACATCGAAATCGTCTCCAAATTCTTCTACGATATCGCGTATGTCAATACCTAGAAGCTCGATCAAGTCTTCTCCACTTAAGTGCATATGATCCTCAAACTCGTCGTACTCTTTGCTTGAATCAACTCGTTTATCCCCTCCCTCGGTAGAAAATCCAGCGTCGTCCCCGTCGCTCAGTTTGTTCAAAGTAGCGATTTCTCATAACTCGTTTACGCATGATGTAACGGGATCAACGAATGAATCATCCTCTTGCATGACGGGGGAGGGAGTGTTCTGAATATATCTTAAAGAAAACGTCACTGTTTCTCCAAAAACTGTCATTGTCATCCTCCCTTTATGAACATCAATTAGAGTATGGGAGGTAGACATAAACGGGCGTCTAGTAAAATGGTATGCTCAGTGCTTTCAGCCGATACCTCACCAACATCCATAACCACAAAATCAACCGGAAGTACGAGCTCTCCAACTTGTACTAAAACATCCTCAACTATTCCCAAAGGTCGTCGGGTTGAGCGATCGGCCAATTGTAGGCGCATGGTTGTCGGCTTAAGCGGTCCAAGATCAAACGCTTGATAAAGTGAATATGGTAGTAAATTTATCCCTGCTCCAAGATCCAACATTCCCATTGCTTTCTGCCCATTAGCTAATGAAATAGTGATGCAGAAACTTCCAGGATCGCGTTCCTTGGGTGGCAATGGCTTCTTAAAAATCGCTATAACTTCCTTCGGTAACGGTACGTATTGATTCATCGCCAAACGTCTCTCTTTCGAAGCAAGTTCCTTAAAGAATTTTACGTAGGCGGGCATTGTTTTGATTACCTCCAATAGCGGTAGGTTGATGTTGACATTCTTCAAGAGGTTGTATAGCTCCATGAACCTCTTGTTCTCTTTCGCTGGACACAAACGGCTTGGAAAATGAACAACATCCTTAAATTGCATCGTTGATTGCTTCGGCAGTGATGGTTCGTCTTTGCCAAGGTTGTTGTTCGGAATCGTCCCTTGAATGGAACCAGGCACGTATCTATTGGTGGATTTATGTATCTTGTCTACTGGTTTAGGCACAATTTCCTCATCCTGGTCCACTATGCCATTGTCGATCTTCTTCCCATTGCGAAGGACGTGAACCGCCGACGCTTGCTCTGGTTGACTTGGTAGCTTGTCCTTCTCCTTATTTGACTTTGCAATGTCAGTCGCTAGTTGTCCCATAGTTGTTTACATCCTTTCCATGTTTGGAACTTGAACAGTACAACAAAAAATTTGTAAATGAGAAACATCAGGTTCTCGACCAAATACAAGTTTCATGGGGGAGTGTTGGTGATAGGCCGTTGGCCTAATACGAATCAATGTTGCTGCATGTAATATGGCATGACCCAAGCAGATGTGGGTAATTTTGACTTCATAAGTAATGGTCTAGTAATAAGTTGAAGACGTTTAATTAATGATTTCGCTAAACCATTTTGGGTATGGACATGAGCAACTGAATGTTCAATCTCAATCCCAATTGCCATACAATAATTATTAAATGTTTTAGATTGAAACTCACTTGCATTATCAGGACGAATTTTCTTGATTGTATGATCGGGAAATTGAGCTCTTAGTTTTATTATTTGAGCAAGTAGTCTGGCAAATGCTACATTTCTTGTAGAAAGTAAACATACATGAGACCATCTAGTAGAAGCATCAATCAATACCATAAAGTATCGAAATGGTCCACAAGGTGGATGTATTGGTCCACAAATAGCTCCTTGAATTCTTTCCAAGAAATATGGAGATTCAGTATTAACCTTCGTGTAAGAAGGTCTAGTTACTAACTTGCCTTGTGCACAAGCATTACATGGAAATTCATTTGTTAAAAGAATCTTCTGGTTCTTTATATTATGTCCATGTGAATTATTAATTATTCGGCACATCATTGTTGCTCCAGGGTGCCCAAATCTATCATGCCAAAGTATAAAGCTTTTTGTGTCATTGAGCTTCGGGTTCATGACATGATTTGCTTCAATTGCTTTTATAAATGTAAAATACATTCCAGAAGATAAAGTCGAGAACTTTTCTTTTATCTGCTTATGTCCAGATATAAAAGAACTTATACAAAGATATTCATTACTACCTTCTTGTATTGTCTCAATGTGGTACCCATTACTGCGGATATCCTTAAAACTCAATAAAGTTCTTCTAGATTTACTAGAGTAAAGTGCATCTTCTATAATTAACTTAGTATTATTTGTAAAATAATACAAGCATCTTCCGGAGCCTTCAATGATGTTTGATACACCTGATATGGTATTCACATTATTTTCTGCCAATGTTAGTTTGAGAAAATATTTCTTTTCTTGCAGAATGGTGTGCGTACTTGCACTATCAGCTAGACAAATATCATGTGAGTTCATCTTTTGTAATTCTGTAAAAAAAAATCGAAAGAATAAAGAAATAAAATTTTAAAAGATGCAAATAATTATGATTTTAATAAAAGTTCAAAAATTATTCTCAAGCAAACAAAATGTCTCAAAAGATAAGCAACAATATTTTGTGGCAAAATAAAAATCAAAAGCAACAACGAGAAGTTCAATCGATGTTTTCTAGCACACCACCCTCAATTAAATGTCCAATATCTCCTTTTGTATCGGCAAAGAAATCAGAAACATCCAAGTGGGTTGCATCAACTGGACCGTCATAATTAATGATATTAGTTTCACTTTTCGCTTTCCCCTTGATTAATTTTTGATAAATATCCACAAGATGCTTTGCCGTACGACAAGTGCGTGACCAATGCCCAGTCATGCCACAATTTTACATGCTTCTTCTTTTTTGTAAGGAGAATAGCTGTTGGATGTTTTCTGTTTTTTTTTAATATCAATTTTATTATGTCCGCGTCCACGTCCATAATCGCGCCCACGTCCACGATTGTATCCACGACCACGTCCATTATCATGATTGAATGTTGCATTAATTGGCTTCAGGCAATGCAGTGGAACCAGTGGGTCGTAGCTCGTGATTTTTGAGGAGCAACTCATTATTTTGCTCAGCAACCAACAAACAGGCTATAAGGTCACGATACTTTTTGAAACCATGCTCTCGGTATTGTTGTTGTAGGAGCATATTAAAGGCATGAATTTAAACAAATTTTCATGTCATCAGGATATAAATATTATACTTTCTTTATACAAGTATCGTATATAATGACATGTGCTAATTCAAGAGCACAATTTTTTTTTTATCAACATTCTTCAGAAATATGGATTCGATGGTACCGTCGCGCAGCGGAAAACAAAAATTTTTAAAAAATTAAAATAATTGAATCGAATTCAATTGACGACGGTCCAATTTTATAATCAATTAATTAAAACAATGTTTTTATTTAACAATTTGATTTTCATAAAATCGAACGAGCATGAACGGTTTCTATTAAACATATATATATAACAATTATATATATATATATATATATTAATATATTAAACTTATATATAATAATTATATATTTATTAATATATTAATCATATATTTAATTATATTATATACATATATCATATATACATATATATATATATATATGATCCAGCATGCAAATTGTATATATCATGCATGCAGTTTACATTAAACTTACACACATATATGCACACACATAATATATATTTCATACAAAACATTACARCATGCTTACATATAATATATATTACATAGAATATACAAAAACACACACAGCACATATATATGTCATACATATATTATATATATACATCGCAGCACACTTATATAACATATATATACTTAGCAGATTATATAAACTCATTTCATACACATCATGCATAAATATATATGTATATCATATACACACATATATCACTCACGCATATATATATATATATATATATATATATATATATATATATATAAGGTGATTAACCATTTACCTCTCGTCACAGCAAAGTAGGAGCGACGAGATGACTGGCGGTGGTCGGCCCGGCGATAAAGCGACGCAGCTGCGATCCTCGGCAACGGCAACGCAGCAGCAGGCGCTCCGGCTACGGATCGGCGGCAGCGCTGTCGGGGAAAGCTGCCAGTTTCTCTTGGCGACGGCCTCACAGCAGGTGGCCGGCTTGAACACCGGCGAACAGCAGCGGTCCGGTGCGAACTCCGGCGAGATGAAACAACAGCAACACAGCGGCGGAGAGTCGCGGAGGCCGAGCTATTCCGGCGGCGACGGTGCTGCTGTGGCGACAAGAAAACGGCAGCGGTTTCACGGCTCCGGCGCGGCTGCGACGGCGGTGATGCGGGGTGCGCTCCGGGTCTCCGATGAATCGGTATCACACACTGAATTTCCCGACGTCCTTTCGACGGTGCACTAGATCCGACGAGGGATTGAAAACGACGGAAACGAGAAACCGAGGACCGAATGATTCGGTAGTCGGCGGCCGGCCGGGCGTGGACGAAAGGGGAGTTTGTCGGCTAGGGTTCTACTTCAGGAGAAACAACTTGAATTAAAATTAATATGAAAAATAAAATAAGCCTAAAAAGAATTAAATTTAATAAATTAAAAATTGCTTCTTCTAGATCAATCATAGATCTCATAGTATTTTTCAGGAATACATAATAAACAATATGTTAAGATGGTTGTGTTTCTTCAGGAATCACAACAAATCATTGTTTTAATAATCTTCTAGATTATTAAGAATTGTTAGTATTCTTCAGGAATACATAATAAATAATTAAAATATGTTAAGATGGTTGTGTTTCTTCAGGAATAACAACAAATTATTATTTTAATAATCTTCTAGATTATTAGTTATTGTTAGTATTTTTCAGGAATATATAATAATAAATAAAATATGGTTGACATAAGAAAATACCAATATACAAAAAAAAATCACGATTATACAATATCGTTAAAAAAATGATAATCAAGTATTTAGTATTAATTTAATGAATATTTTGGTCAACATAAACTATGTTAATGCAAATCAATTGTTATGTTTTGGTCAACATAAACTATGTTAATGCAAATCAATTGTTACTATGGTAATTTGCAAAGTGGCGGAACTAATTGTGTTAACATGATTATTGATTTACATAATTCAAGCATGACTTACAAATTGATCAGAAAATAGATCTTACAAATTAAACAAAGATGTACAAATGATAATATAAATAATATATGATCTAACAATCTCTAATCTATATGAGTCAAAATATAGTATGTAAGATCACAGATTTCAAAGAAAAAGAAATCTATCATTGATTTCGGAAAAAGAAAATCCTAGTTGGAATAATAATAAAACTAAAACCAGATCTACTTATCACATGGCTAATTGATCATAAAGTCAAAAAAAATAAAATACATGACATATTTTTTATATACTCAACACAGTAAAGATTCATGAACGAGTATTTTACAAATTGTCATAATCTAAATAGATTAATTAAAATAGATCTACATACACAAGCAATCGACGAATAAAAAAAGATTGATAATACCTTGAGAAATAGTCGAACAATTGCTTGGGGAATTGGTAGAGCAATATTGCTTGGGAATTAGTGGAACAATAGTTCGGGGAATTGGTAGAACAATCATGCTGATAACGTGTTGTGAAACTAAGAAAAAAAGAGGAGAAAATGATCAAGAGACAAGTTTATTGTGGAGACTACAGTCCCTTTTATAGATAAAAGACTAGGGTTTAGGGGTAGGATGGTCATTCATATAATATATAATTAAGGCAATTAATTAATTACAACACTTTCATTATTTCTCTTTAATTATTCTATTGCCATAAATTTGTTTATATTTATTAAAATAAGCTAGGATAAAATTGGAATAAAATGGTAAAAGATTCTAAAATGACACTTAATTTGTAATAAAGTTGAGTTTCTAAAACAACACTTTTAAAACAGAGGGAGTATATAAGTAAGATATAATTATTACCTTAATCAACCGACAAACAAATTTTGTAAATTATATTACACGTAAGATTTAGTTTGAATTTCAATTATGATAAGATCATATATATTTTTCTTTTTATATAATTATCACACGAGAGCTACATATGTAGAATCATTATTTAATTGTCCATGATAATAAAGCTAAGTTTCAATTATATTTAGAAGCCTTTCAATTAAATGTAATATTACAATTATTTTAAGAACTAATTTAGTCGGACATGCTCTCCTGTTGGGGGGGGGGATTGGGTTCAAATGAGAACCCCCTCATTATATGTGAACCTAGGGACTAATCCTGGCCTTAGATCTAATAGTGCACATTACAATTATATGTCCAGGTTCATTGTGCTTTTTACACAGTACTGTAGTGCTAAAATCAGTCCAGTTTTTTTAATTTAATTATATATATATATATATATATATATATATATATATATATATATATATATATATATATATATATATATATATATATTTTACGTTTTAAAACATGCAATATGTATCTTAAATTGTAGATCTTGAGAATGTGATTAATTTGATATATATTTCATTCAAAACGAATAAAATTTGAAAAAGTTATGGTTTGTTGAAGATTTGAGTTTCATTTCAAATTTTTGAATTTGCAGTTTATATACGAAATTTGCGATACTTTTTGTATACAATCGTAGTGTTTTTTTTCTTAATCTATTGTGCTTTCTAAAGAACAATGTAGTGCTCTTTGTAAACGTTGATATATGTCCAAAATACCATTTTTAATTAATTAATGGATTTTTTTACATTATTTACCATGCTGACATGTCATGATCTCAACCATCAAGATTATCCAATCTAATGGTCAAGATGAGTCCCTAGGTTCACATATAATGACGGGTTCTCATTTGAACCCAACCCTATATATATATAATATATATATATATATATATATATATATATATATTATATATATATATATATATATATATATATATATATATATATAAAGGATTGGGTTCAAATGAAACCCACGTCAATACGAACCTAGGGACTAATCTTGACCATTAGATTGGATAATCTTGATGGTTGAGATTATGACATATCAGCATGGTAAATAATTTAAAAAAATCCATTAAATAATTAAAAAGGGTATTTTGGACATATAACGACGTTTATGAAAAGCACTAAATTGCTTTTTAGAAAGCACAACGGATATATAACTGCAAATTCAAAAATTTATATTAAAACTCAAATTTTCAACGAACCATAACTTTTTTAATTTTTATTCATTTTTAATGAAATATATATCAAATTAATCACATTCTCAAGATCTACGATTTAAGATACATATTGCATATTTAAAAATGTAAAAATAAATAAATATAATTAAATTTAAAAATCTGAATATTAAAAGCATTGTATATCACTATTTATAGCACTACACAAGTCTTCAGCAGGATTTTTTTTTTTTTTTATGTTGGCAGTGCTAGTTTTTTGGAGTGCTAGTTTTTAAGATACATATTGCATATTTCAAAATGTAAAAATAAATAAATATAATTAAATTTAACAACCTAAATATAAAAGCATCGCATATGACTAATTTTAGCACTATAGTACTTTATAAAAAGCAACATTATTTACGAATAAGAATTTAGATTTTAACTATATAACAAATGCTTTTATAATAAAGTAGCAATGTTTTTTTTATATGTCAGCAGTGCTAATTTATTTGGAGTGCTTTCCTTATATTATCGCGACGCTTTTTTACTATACTACCAGCTATTTTTTTCGATGGAAGAAGGATTCACGAAACCACCACCCTCACCATCACCCATGGTCCTAAACTTGCAGCCTCACAACAATGGCCTGAATCAGACCAACAGTCACCATCACCGTCGTTCAATTTCGAGAGAAAGGAATTGCTCATCATTTCGCGATAATAATAATAATAATAATAATAATAATAATAATAATAATAATAATAATAATAATAATAATAATAATAATAATAATAATAATAATAATAATAATAATAATAATAATAATAAAAGCATCATACTTTCAGAATGAAAAGAATTCCAGTATGCTCATATTAGACGTGTCCAGGCGGTTCGAACCGCCGGTTCGATTTCGGCGGAAACCTCCAACCGGAACCGAACCGTGAAACCGGACGGTTTGTGCCCGGTTTGCAAACCTCCGGTTCACGGTTTGGTCCCGGTTCGGTTTGGACGGTTTTCACGGTTTTTTTTTTAATTTTCACTCAGTCGATCGGCTGAGAAGAGGTCGATCGACTGGCAGTCGATCGACTAAGAGTCAGTCGAGTTGACTGCTTCGCCCAAATTCCCAAACTCTCTGTTCTCCAGTCGATTTGGAGAGAACCAGTCGATCGACTGATTGACCAGTTTCCAGTCGATCGACTGAAAATCCAGTCGATCGACTGGTCAATTAGACGATCGACTGGTCAAATAAAATATATTTTGAAGTTAAAATAAAAAGATTATAATAGAAGAGTTTTAATAAATTCAAAAAAGAAAATTAAAAAAGAAATTGGACTTGAACTATTTTCAAATATTTGAAGTTAAAATTTGAAATTTTAATTTCAAATAATTGAAGATAGTTGCCTACGTATCCCTTATCTTGGGAATCAAAGTCCACGTAGTTCTCACTTATCTTACTTACCTTGA
>BMAC01000492.1:574725-602440 GCA_014905375.1 Phtheirospermum japonicum
CATATAATGACATGGTTCCATTTGAACCCAACCCTATATATATATATATATATATATATATATATATATATATATATATATATATACATCCAAAAATTTGTCTAAAATCATTATCACCAATTTTTGTAGTATATTTAAAATTTAAAATCCCAAATATGGGAATAGTCATTTTATACATTAATTATTTACACAAAAACTTAGTTTTTGTTATAATATAAACTTTACATTTGACTTAATTTACATCTTTTTATTGGCATGTTCCTTTTATTTTTATATAGTTCTCTCCCATCAAAATTAATCAAAAAAAAAAACTTATTTTGTAAAATTTAATAAGTAATATGATTTAACATTTTCAAGTGATTGCCTATTTCCAATTGGTATAACTACTCATATCACTATTTAATGAAAGATGTAATAATTTATTTTGGTTCGTATGTTTCACTTTTATGAAATTCACATAAATATGCCTCGTTGGGTTAGTTGATTTTTTCTAACCTACTTAGTTCAAACGAGCTTCTTTGACTTGCGAACAGGTTCGTTTGAGTGAATTGGTTTGGGCTTGGTTTCAGATCGACCCGTTGGTCCACTACAAAAAAAACCTGGTATTGCTGACGACTTATTCTGTCGGTAAGACGTCGGTAAGTGATTTACCGATATCTTAGACGGATCTACGGCGTCGGCGAATCCTTTGTCGGTAATTACAATTGCCGACGGAATATCAGGCCATCGGCAAATATCGACGGCATTTGCGATGGGTACAGTCACCAGTAAGATGCCGTCGGGAATCTTATTTTCTTGAATTTGCCGACGGAAACCATGTCCGTCGGTAATTAATTAATTAAATAAATATAATAATTTAAAATTGCCGACGGATTTCATGTCTGTCTGCTTTATTAGCACAGTCAATTCCTTGATCGTCTTAACAACATCTGATTTTTTCGTGATTCAAATCCTCGATCTCTAAGCTCATTTTCACAATCATAGTACCATATTTTTTGCGCTTTATTAGTTACTCGAGCATCAAACGGATAGTTAATCTTATTATTAATTAGAGACTCATAAGCATGAAAATTTTAATTTAATAAAAAATCTAACATTTGGCACACAGTTGAAAAATCTGATTATAACAATTTCATGAGTTTCATTCTGGAATTGTATTTGGTGTTGAAAAGCTGGGTGATATGAAAACATGAGTATATTGGTTATTTAGTTGGACTTGTTTTAATTAGTAGTGACTGGTAATCCTAAAGTATGTAGGTTTCTTTTATATAATCTTTTATAATTTCATTTCAACTAATTCTTCGGCCCCAACTCATCGATGATTTTATTAGGCTCAGTCAATAATTCCTCGATCGTCTTTTTTAAAATAATTTTGTTTTAAAAACAATTAGAAAAATAGAAATGTAAACATATTAATGCGAGTCCTGCAGAACGGGCAAAAAAAGTAAATATCATGAAAAGGAAGCACAATAAGTGCTTTTTCATGGTATTTATTTCTCTGCTCGTGCCACAGGACTCGCACTGTCATGTTTACATTTACATTTTTCAGTTTAAAAAAAAGGGTTTTTAAAAAATGATTGAGAGATTATTTATTGAGGCTAAAAAAACCATCAATGAGTTGAGGCCAAAGAATTAGTTGAAATGAAATTATAAATGATTACATAAAAGAAGAGGATAAAGACTTTTTGCCCTCTAGACTATTACGATTTTCACAACTTACCATACAAACTTTTTTTTTGGACAAACCACCATCTGAACTATGCGTTTTTTTGCAACTTACCCCTCGAAACCAGAACTTTGGTGGTTTTGGATACCAAATCCGGTTTGTTAAGGGTTTTTTGGTAACTTTCAACTGATAAATATTAAATATATATATATATATATATTTATATATTTATTAAAAAGCCCTTTTTTCCTACCCCCATTTTTTCATTTCTCTCCCCTGTTCACGAAATCAATTGGAAAATCTGCCCCCTCCATCCCGATCCTTCACGGCGGCGACAACGACGGGAGCAACCGATAACCATGGCGACTGGATAATTAGCGGCAGCATCAGAATTACGACGATGGCAAGGCGACCTCATCTCCACGGTAGCGGCCCGGTGGAGTGACAAGGCGACGGCGACAAGCTCTCCGGCAACGACGACACGCAACGACTGTCTCTCCGGTGAAAACGTGCCGCGACAGGCTCATTTCATGAAGGTTCTCGTCTCTATATTCCAGCAACTAAGCAACGACGATGAGGCAATTGGACTTCGACGACTTTTCAAATTCAGCGGTCGGGCACGATTGAGAAGGTCGATCGTCGGCGTTGGTGACTGACAGGCGGTGGTGGTGGTTCTTGGCCATGAGTATCAAGTTCCCCGGGTTTGGAAAAAAATTCGGTGGCGATGGTGGATTTGATTCAGTTTTTGCTTGGAGTCATTTTCGGCCGGGATGGGGTGCTAGATGGTGTCGGCCGAAAATGGGGATGACGACTGTTGTGGCTGGGAAAATCGGCAGTGGTGATTTATTCAGGGTGTCGAATTTTCGTGAACGGTTTTGGATTTGGGTTGAATTTTATTTTTAGAAATTGGGGATGGCGACTGTTGTTACCTACTGTTGTTGCTTTCTGTTGTTTGCTTGATTCCAAAAAATGTTTATTGTTATTTGTTCGATTCCAGAAGGAAAATTCTTAAGTAGAAAAGATTTGTACAAAAGATTTGATATTTTATAAAGATCTTATTTATTTTTCATCTAAATAATTTTTATTTTTTAATAATTATATATATATACTATATAATATATATATATATATATATATATATATAATACATATACATATATATATAATATTTATCAGTTGAAAGTTACCAAAAAAACCTTAACAAACCGGATTTGGTATCCAAACCACCAAAATTCTGGTTTCGGGGGGTAAGATTGCAAAAAACGCATAGTTCAGATGGTGGTTTGTCCCAAAAAAAGTTCTGTATGGTAAGTTTGTGGAAAATTGTAATAGTTCCGTATGGTAAAAAATGTTCCTCCCTAAAAGAAACCTATTATTATTTAAGAATATCAGCCACTACTAATCATAACAAGTCCAACTAAAGAACAAATATACCATGTTTCCATTCACCCCATCTTTTCAGCACCAAAAAAATTTCAGGATAAATTCATGAAATTTTTATGATCAGAATTTTCAATCGTGTGCCAAATGCTAGATTTGTTATTAAATTTAATTTTTCATGTTTATGAATCTCTAATTAATAATGAGATTAACTATCCGTTCGATGCTCGGGTAACTAATCAAGCGCAAAAATAGGGCACTATGATTGTGAAAATGAGCTTAGAGATCGAGGATTTGAATCACGAAAAATCAGGATGTTGTTAAGAGGATCGAGGAATTGGCTGTGTCTAATAAAATTATAGGGTAAATATCGTTATTATTAATTTGGTTATATTATATTATTATTAATAATTCTATTTTTGGTTATATCGTTATTATTAATTTTATTTTTTTGGTATGTGAAAACAAAGAATTTAGGAGAATTGTTATGAATTATTGGAGATTTGATTATATTTTACTTAAGTATGTTAAATTTTTATTTTTGGTTATATTATTATTATTATTATTATTTATTATTTTAATTATTTTTTTTGTTTATTGTTATTATTTTATTATTTTGGTTATATTATTATTATTACTACTACTAATTTGGTTATATTATTATTATTATTATTAATTTTATTTTTTTGGTATGTGAAATCAGAAGATTTAGGAGACTTATTATAAATTATTGGAGGTTTGATTATATTTTACTTAAGTATATTAAATTGTTGTTTTTATTATATTATTATCATCATCATTATTATTATTGAGATTAATTTGGTTATATTATTATAATAATTATTATTACTATTACTACTATTATTATTATTATTATTTTATTATTATTAATTATTATTATTATTATCATTATTATTATTATTATTATTATTATTATAAGGTCTAAGGTACGTATTGTAAAAGGAAATATTTCATAATTAATACTTACAACAAAATTTAATTAAACTCCCTATCACGACATTAAAAACGACAATATTAATCAACAATATCAACCAGTCAATCACATGTATACAATATCAACATAATATAATTAAACATAATATTCAAATATCGATCACGACATTTCATTTCAAAACCCCCATCCCCAACAATTTCAAACTTTTAAAAACCACCATAATTTTTAAAAAAAAAACAAAAATCTTTATTGGAGGGACGAAACCTCCCGGTCGGCACCGTACACCACGTCATCACCGACGCCTACCCAACCAAACACAACATCAATCAATCATAATATATATAACAAAAAAAAATATCATACACGAAACACAACATAATTAGCCCTAATATAATTATAAATTAAACCCTAAAATAAAATCTAATTGCATAAATGGACCCTAAACCTAAAATTATTCACAAATCCATAAATCAAGCATAAATTCATAAATTGAACCCAATTCAGTTTCTCAAAACATGATTTCTAAATTCAAATTAAATTAAATCGAAACCATAATTAAAAAAAATATTAAATTTAAATAAAAAAAACAATATACCTTAATAGATGGTGTTGACGGTACTTCGACAGTGCTCCCACGGCGGCGGCAGCAGCTTGGCGACTCTCCGAGCCATAACCCTATTTCGGTTGTATGATGGTGGAATGAATCTGTCCACTGGGGGGGGGGGGGGGGTTGAAGGTATTTATACTAATTTTACAGACAGAAGAAATTTGTGGGTAATTCCGCAGGTAAAATGCCCGGTGATACCGACGAACAGTATTCCGTCGGTAAATGAAAACCGGCGTTGCCGACGAGAATATTTCTGTCGGCAAATAATATCCGTTTTATATTTTTTTAAAATATTGCCGATGGACAATTCCCATTGGCATATTTGGCGGTCTTTATGCCGCCAAATACCCAAGGACTTGCCGAAGGCCACGTACACCAACGGTAGTATTCCATCGGCAATTTATGTCGTCGGAGAAGCCATCAGTAATGCCGTACTTTTACCGATGGGCACCTCTCGTTCGAGATTGAAAATACAGGTATGTAGAAAACTGTGGGTCTATTGATAAATTCAAATACAATCGAATAACAAACTTATTTAACTGAATCCGGTATTTTCAAAATTAACATAACTTTGGCGACTAAAATAATAAATGTCAAACTTTTACACTTTATTGTTTAAATAAAATAAAGTAAATTAATGTATATAATAATTACTTGAAACTATATGTTTCAATTGAGTCAACAATTACTGATAATTATTAAATGAAAACAATGATTTTAAAAGTTTTAAACAAAAATGTGTGTTTTTAATAGTGTATATATTTAATTACAATAATTACATAATTAATAAAAAAAATTAAGTTATAAAATTAATTCTTGTTATGGTCATTTACTTATGCGGACAAACATATATGATTTAAAGTTTTTACCCGCATTTTCTCTCTCTCTCTCTCTTTCTCCAATATATATAACCCGTCATTATATGTGAACCTAGGGACTCATCTCGGCCTTAGATCTAATAATATGTGTGGACCAGATTTTTTCTATTTTTTCTAATTTCATTAAATTAGTTATATGGTAGGAAAGGGTGTTTATGTAATTTTACAAAGGCTATGAATCAAATTAAAACCCATTCCTAATCTGCGTCTCCACCCCATATCTTCCCTAAACCCACTGCTCCTTAACCCTAACAATTTTATCCGCTGCCTCCACCAGAATCAGAGGGTTGCCGAAGTAGTGGGCAGCGACGACCTTGAATCGGTTGAACCCACCGCCATAGTGGGCGGCGACAGCCTCAAATCGGCTGAACCCACCGCTGTCGAATGGTTTCAATTTGTGTAGGCGGTGGCAATTCAAGCGGCCGTATGTGTAGGCGTTGACGAAACCCTGGCGGCAGTGGTTTGATCGAACGAATCCTCGACGCTCTAATTTGAGAATCCGTCTCTGCAAGAGTACGGAGCCGGTTGTAGGGCGGCGAGTTCTTCCCGAGTCGTGCCTCTCGAGGATGGATGTTATTGGCTTATCGGTTTCTTATTTTCTCTTATTGTCGATTGAAATTAAACTAATATAAACTAGGAAAGCAGTAGTTATTGATTTGGTTTCAGTTTTTATAACTAAACTTTCAAATTGAAATAGAAGTTTTGAAAACATTAAAACACGAAAAGGAAATTAAAGCTTAATTAAAAACGATTAATCTAAATTAGTTAACTAAAAAGCTTATAATTTAAATTAAGGAAAATGGAAGGAAAATTAAAGTCTAGCTTATTTGAAAAAGTCAACATTGATTTAACAAAAATTAAAGCTTTAAAAAGGAAGATTATATAAAACTTCTAAAAACTAAGAAATTGATTTAACAACTTAACAACTTAAAAGCATAAGTTCAAAAGTTAGAAAGATATCAAATGAAAATAGAAGTTTGATGATCAAAATAACAACTAAATTACGATCCAAGCTTCAACACAAGATTAAAAGAAATAACATGAAATTAAAACTATATTATAGAAAGATATTACCAAGAGTATGATCCCCAAAAGCTTGAAATGGAAAGCTTGGAAGCTTCTTCACAAAAGAAATCTAAACAAAGCTTGAACAACTAACTAATAAGATCTAACACTTAACTAAACTAAAGCTAATTAACTAACTAATTTCTAGGATTTTTAATTGATCAAAAAATGAAAAGGAAAATATGAAGTTGAGTTTTTGGGAGCAAGAGCTCTGAACCAGGCCTTGCTGCAAGTTTGTTTTGAATGAAAAGACGTTGCCTTGATTAATACATTCACAGGGGCAAAATCGTCCAAAAACAGCAAAAATTCTGCTTTTCAGTCGATCGAGCGTAAAGTAGTCGATCGACTGGCAGTCGATCGGTCAACACTCCTGTCGATCGACTGCGATGTCAAAACGGCCAAAAGTCCCTGGAATCCAGTCGATTTTGGGGTTCCAGTATATCGACTACAGTCGATCGGCCACGTCGGCAGTCGATCGACTGCAGTGTCAAAAATGGCCAAAAGCCCTGGAATCCAGTCGATTTTGGAGTTCCAGTCGATCGACTAGAAGGGCAGTCGATCGACTGAACTCCAGTCGGTCGACTGGATTGCTGCACCCGGCTCGATTCCTTGTTCTTTTCACGTCCGCCGGTTTATCGAACCTCGTCCGTTGCGCTTCCTTGCTTGTCCGTCCATTCCCGAGTCGAGTAAAAAAGATTCCAAACGAGCGCAAGCCCCGCTTGGACGTCCTACGGCCAAGAGAAAAATGAAATAGTGAAAAACTACGAAAACTAATAATAAAACGTACAAAAATACGAAAACCTAGAAAATAACAGAAAAAGGCCAACTCGACTCCTAAAACACCTAAAAGCGAGAAAAACACACGCAACGTGATACAAAAACGGTAGGAAAAATATGTATAAAAACGTGCAAATTTTGGTTCAAACTGAAGGCGGCGCCTGCGAGGGCAGCGGCAAAAATGGGCGACCAGAGGCGAAAACGGCTGAGCCCGCTTCCAGTCTGGTGGAGGTCTGGCTCAGCGGCGAAAATGGGCGGCCAGCGGTGGTGCTCGCGTCCAAACGGTGAAGCCTTCTCCTCCGTCAATGATGATTCGCAACGGAGGTTGACGGAGGTGGTGATGGCGTTCGGGCCTGGAATTCGGGCCGCGAGTGGCAGCGAAGGTTGATAGAGGGGTTGATTCGGATGGCTATGGTGGGGCTGTCCCTCGGCGGCTTTGAATTTTTGTCGAACAGGTTTCGACCGGGGTTTTGGAATTGGACTCGCAATGGTGGTTGACGGAGGTGCGATGGCGTTCAGGCCTAGAATTCGGGCCGCGAGTGGCAGCGGAGGTTGACGGAGGGGTTGATTCGGATGGCCTGCGGTGGGGCTGTCCCTCGGCAGCTCTGAATTTTTGTCGAACAGGTTTCGACCGGGGGTTTTGGAATTGGACTCGTAACGGAGGTTGACGGAGGTGGCGATGGCGTTCGGGCCTGGAATTCGAGCCGCGAGTGGCAGCGAAGGTTGACGAAGGGGTTGATTCGGATGGCTGCGGTGGGGCTGTCCCTCGTCGGCTCTGAATTTTTGTCGAACAGGTTTCGACCCGGGGTTTTGGGGTTGGGTTTCAAACGGCGGAGATGGTGAAAATAGGCGAGGCGTTGAGGATTTTGAACGGCGGCGATGGTGAAACTTGGCGGCTAATGCTGACCGATTATTTTTATTCGAAAAAAGCAGTGTTTAGTGTAGTACGAAAGCACTGTAACAATATAAGAAAAGCACTCCAATTTTTGCACAGTGCAACTATATGTCCAGATTCATGGTGCTTTTTATACAGTACTGTAGTGCTAAAATTAGTCATATGCGATGCTTTTACTATCCGGTTTTTTTAATTTAATTATATATATATATATATATATATATATATTAAAACATGCAATGTGTATCTTAAATCGTAGATCTTGAGAATGTGATTAATTTGATATATATTTCATTAAAAATGAATAAATATTGGAAAAGTTATGATTCGTTGAAGATTTGAGTTTTATTTCAAATTTTTGAATTTGCAGTTATAGAAGAAATTTGTGATATTTTTTGTATATAATCATAGTGTTTTCTTTCTTTATTCGTTGCGATTTCTAAAGAGAAATCTAGTGCTCTTTATAAACGTCATTATATGTCCAAAATACCCTTTTTAATTATTTAATGCAGTAGTTTACATTATTACCCTGCTGACATGTCACGATCTCAACCATCAAGATTATCCAATCTAATGGTCAAGATAAGTCTCTAGGTTCACATATAATGACAGGTTCTCATTTGAACACACCCCTATATATATATATATATATATATATATATTAGCGTTTCTAAATATGTTTTTAAAAATTTTCTCCGCAAAATGACATGCTGAAAATAGAATTCATTTTTAATTAATTGAAAAAAATATAAAAGTCATGCATTTAAATGTCTATATTTGGGTTATTAATTAGATACTTATTAAATGATTATATATATATATATTTTTGAATCATATTAAATCTTATATATGACTTATATATCTATGAATTCACACATTTAATTATTTAGAAATATTCAACTAAAATCTACCACTAAGACAATCGTTACCAAATGCATATGTATTTATATAATTAGAAAGTTGATATGGTCATTTAAAATTATTATCTATAATTATTATATGTCTCATTCATTTATATTTAGAAATAAAACATATATGACTTGTATATAAATAATTTTTAATATATTTATATTCAAATATATAATAAGTAAATTTATTTATTTTTAAATGAAGTTATGACAAATTGAAATTATGATTAATAAAATTTACATATATCTATAACTATATAATGAGCGAACAGTATAATTTTTTTTTCCAATATTCTTATCATTATTAAATTCATGGTAACCATTTTTCTATATTCAATAAAATTTATTCTAAGGATATTTATATCCTACTACCCAACATTTTATCTTCATTGCTATAAAATTGTTATAAAATTAGGTTCTTTTTTATGTTTATGCATTGTAATTAATTAATTACTTTAATTATATATTATATGAATGACCATCCTACCCCTAAACCCTAATCTTGTATCTATAAAAGGGACTTTAGTCCCCATAATAAACTTGTCTCTTGATCATTCTCTCCTCTCTTTTCTTAGTTTTACAACACGTTATCAGCACGATTGTTCTACCAATTCCCGAGCTATTATTCCACTAATTCCCAAGCAATATTGTTCTACCTATTCCCCAAGCAATTGTTCGACTATTTCTCAAGGTATTTTTAATCTTCTTTTATTCGTTGATTGCTTGTGTATGTAGTTCTATTTAAATTAATCTATTTAGATTATGCCAATTCGTAAAATACTCGTTCATGAATCTTTACTGTGTTGAGTATATAACAAATATGCCATGTATTTTTTATTTGACTTTATGATCAATTGGCCATGTGATAAGTAGATCTGGTTTTAGTTTTATTATTATTCCAACTAGGATTTTTTTTTCTTCCGAAATCAATGATGGATTTTTTTCTTCGAAATCAATGATCTTACATACTATATTTGGACTTATATCAATTAGAGATTGTTAGATCATATATTATTTATATTATCATTTGTACATCTTTGTTTAATTTGTAAGATCTATTTCTTGATCAATTGTAGGTCATGCTTGAATTATGGAAATTAGTAATCATGTTAACACAATTAGTGCCGCCACTTTGCAAATTACCATAGTAACAATTGATTTGCATTAACATAGTTTATGTTGACCAAAGTATTCATTAATTGAATACTAAATACTTGATTATAATTTTTTTTACGATATTGTATGATCATGATTTTCTTTAGTATATTGGTATTTTTTTTATGTCAAACATATTTTAATTGTTTATTATGTATTCCTAAAGAATACTAACAATTATTAATAATCTAGAAGATTATTAAAATAATAATTTGTTGTTATTCCTGAAGAAACACAACCATCTTAACATATTTTAATTGTTTATTATCTATTCCTGAAGAATACTAACAATTATTAATAATCTCGAAGATTATTAAAACAATAATTTGTTGTGATTCCTGAAGAAACAAAACCATCTTAACATATTTTAAGTGTTTATTATGTATTTTTGAAGAATACTATGAGACCTATGATTTCTCTAGAAAAAGTAATATTTAATTTATTAAATTTAATTCTTTTTAGGCTTGTTTTATTTTTCATATGTATTAAATATATATATATAACTCAAGTCGTTTCTCCTGAAGTAGAACAACTAAGTATAATATTGCGGAAGAATATTCATACTAGTTCTTATTTAATGTGACAATTCAATATTTCTGAAGAATGTTGATATAAAAAAATAAAAAATTGTGCTCTTGAATAGCACATGTCATTATATACGATACTTATATAAAGAAAGTATAATATTTATGTCCTTATGATATTAAATTTTATTTAAATCCATGCCTCTAATATGCTCCTACAACAACAGTACCGAGAGCGTGGCTTCAAAAAGTATCGTAACCTTAATGCATGTTTGTTGGTTGCTGAGCAAAATAATGAGTTGCTCCTCAAATATCACGAACTACGACCCATTGGTTCCATTGCATTGCTTGAAGCCAATGCAACATTAAATCATAATTATAGACGTGGATGTGGTCGTGGATACAATCATGGACGTGGGCACAATTATGGACATGGACGCGGATATTGATATGGACGCGAACATAGTAAAATTGATATTAACAAAAAACACAAAGCATCCAACAACTTTTCTCCTTACAAAAAAAAGAAAGAAGAAGAAGCATGTAAAAAATGTGGCATGACTGGGTATTTGTCACGCACTTGTCGTACGACAAAAGCGACTTGTGGATCTTTATCAAAAATCAGGGAAAAGTGAAAACTGAAACTAATGTCATTGATTATGATGGTCCAGTTGATGCAACCCACTTGGAATTTTTTGATTTCTTTGCTTATCTAAAAGGATATATTGGACACTTAATTGAGGGTGGTGTGCTAGAAAACATCAATTAACCTTCTGATTTATTGCTTTCAATTCTTATTTGCCACGAAACATTGTTGCTTACCTTTTGAGACATTTTATTTGCTTGATAATAACTGTTTTTGGACTTTTTTTTTATTATAATCTTAATTCTTTGCAGTTTTAAAGTCTTATTTCTTTATTCCTTCAATTCTATTTTACAGAATTACAAAAGATGAACTCAAATGATATTTTTCTAGCTGATAGTGCAACTACGCACACCATTCTGCAAGAAAAGAAATATTTTCTCTCAAACTAACATTGACAGAAAATAATATGAATACTATATCAGGTGTATCAAACATCATTGAAGGCTCCGGAAGAGCTTGTAGTATTTTACCAAACTAATATCTTTTCTCCAGAAAAGAAATATTTTTTCTCAAACTAATATTTTACCAAATAATACTAAGTTAATTATAAATGCACTTTACTCTAGTAGATCTAGAAGAAATTTATTGAGTTTTAAGGATATCCACTGATTAGCACATATTTGTCCTTATTTTTAGTAGTATTTTAGTTAGTTTTTCTTGTTGTTTTTGGTATAAGTTGGATAGTTTAAGCTTAATTCCGTATTTTTATACTTCCAGCTTATTTTACTGTATTTTGATCGTAATTGATGAGAATGGATGATTATTCGTTGTTTTCACCTTACAGCTAAGTAACCGGAAGAGTTCAACGCGTAAATAGAAGAAGTTTGATGTTCGAGAGTCGAGAACGAGCCTTCCGGTGAAAGAGTAGCAGAAAGATTGGGAAAATGAGACATGCAGCGAAGTTGCGTCGGTCAACGCAGGCGTCGATGCTACGTCGACGCGGTTCTGGCCACGACGGTCGACACTACGTCGACGTTAAGCCGACGTAACTCTGAAGTATCGATCCATGGGTGCGTTCGTCGACGCACAAGTCAACGTAACTTTCTGTAGCGTCGATTCATGACCGCGTTGGTCGTCGCCTCTGCCTAGTTGACGCAAGCGCACCTGACGCAACAATGCCAAGCCCCTGTTCGTGTCGGTCGATGCGAAGTCAACTCGACGACCCAGAAACAGATTTTTAAGGTTTCTTATGCTCCAAGACAAGGGGAAACTATAAAACCCTTCTCTAAGTCCGTCCCAAACACACATGATACAACACTACAACCCTACTTACGTTCCTTCAACTCTAAAACAACGCACCATCACGTTCCATAACAACATCAAGGATCAAGATCGAAGAATCAAGAGTCACAAATTCTAAGTTTCGCTCGTTAGTTCGTGATTCGATTCTCGACCAGGATTCACGCAATATCTCCAGATTAGCTGGAGAATTTACCGCAATTCTTAGTTTATATAAGTATTCTAAACTCTTTATTTGCTTTCTTAGTTTAATGTATGCAACTAAGTAGACATTTTTTGATTATTGTTCTTGAATCATTTTATGTTTCAAACCCTAGATACTTTTGATGTTCGAATTCGTAATCGTTTATTTTGGTTTAATTAATGTTTGGTTATTGTTCACGCTTAGATAATCCATTCCGTTTATTCTACGCTTTAGATAATTGTCTTTCGATTATGCTAGTTGATCTTGTTTGAGTTCTTAGATTAATTTCTCGGAATTACATGTTCTAGTTGCTAAATTAGATAACATAGTTTTAATTAATGTTCATGCGTTTCAATTCCTTAGATAATCAAAACAATCACCCCCCCCATTTATATAAGTTACTTGATTGAACAAACTATTCGAGATCCGATTGTATGTTCCTCGAGAGACGACTCGAGTTAACTTTGCCAACCTACACGCGATCTCATTCTCTTGCGAGCAAGCTATTGAATTTCTGACAAATATTCATAAGTAGGCACACACAAAAAGCTTGAATCAAAAAATTGGCGCCGTTGCCGGGGAACATAGCAAAGGCTTCAAAAATATGTTTGTTCATTTTATTTTCTTTTTAGCCGTCTATTTGTATAATTATTTTCTCTAGTTGATGCGTTTAATTTGCTGTTGAGTTTATGCAAGGTCGAAGATCACTGAGACTCAAACTTGCACCATTCATTGATAATATTTATCGCTCCAAACAAGCAAGACCTCCTCAAATATCTGAAGACGAATCGTCTGCTTCCACTAAATTTATTTGTGACATAATTCCCGATACGATGTTGAGACGAGAAGACCTTGTTCACGATAACAATAACGAGCAACCACCAAGGAACCCTCCTATACGACATAGATACGAATACGGAAGCAAACCAATTCGCCACGAAGGACAGGCTCAACCTCGAGAATATTGGGAAAATATTCAACGGAATATGATGGACCAGAATAAAGAGCGAGGAGGAGGAAATAGAAATCACCATCACCACAACCAAGATGACTATTCTGAGAGATCTTATCCTGGAGACGAGCGGATTGCCGACTGGCTCACTAATAACCACTATAACGAGAGGAACGAGTACGATAGAAACTACGTGAGGCCTAATAATCAAGAGAGACACCAAAGGGGGGCGCGCGAGCCAAGACAAAGAGAGTTCACGACTCCTCAAGTGGGTCCCTATAGTTCTGCTATTGTGCTGGGTAGAACTACAAGAGACTTTGAGTTGAAACCTCATATAATCAACAACCTCCCGACATTTCATGGCCTCGCCAACAAAGATCCATTAACTTTCCTCAAGGAATTATATGCCGAAGTCAGTAGGATCCCATCTCCGGGACTTCATCACGAAGACCTTCAAATGGTGTGCTTTCCAAGCTGTATGAAGGATAAAGACAAATCTTGGCTACTTTCATTAGAACTGAGATCCCTGATCGACTGGTCCATGGTTAGCGATAAATTTATAAATCAGTATTACTCAGCTCAAACGACGGGCCAAATTAGGAGAAAAATAGCAAACTTTGTCCAGCAAGATGGGGAGTTGCTTCATGAAGCATGGGAACGCTTCAAATCACTTTTGCAAGCGTGCCCACACCACAACTACTCTTCCGGGTTGGTTAATCAATTTTTCTATGATGGTTTATTGCAGGTACACAAGGATTACGTTGAGACTGCATCTGGAGGAGACTTTGGGGACTTGATGGCAAGTGACGCAAAATCATTATTCGAGAGGTTGAGCGAGAAATCAAGACAAACTAATTCTCGACCACGAACGATTATGGCCAAAGAAGTCTTCGAGACGCCAAACGAGAGAGACATAAAGTTCGACGAGATGGCCAAGGAGTTGGCTGCCCTAAAAGCATAGATGGCGAATATGAAATTATCGAAGAAGACTGTTGAGTTATGTGCACGATGTGGATTGTAAGGACATTTAGCGAGCGTGTGCACAACTGTGTTTGATAAAGTGGAAGAGACGGAGGTCAAGGCTATTCAAAATTTCTAGCCTCAACCTCCAACGGGAAATACGTATCCTCCAGGACTTCCCAATCATCCAAACTTCAAATATGGCCCCGGACAAGCGCCTGCACCTGTGCAAACAAATAATCAACTTTTAGTATGGCAAAAAAATCAAGTAGCAGAGACTACGAAATCGAGAAGGACTCACACAATTAACTTCACAAGTGAATAAGCAAATAATGGATCTCAATGCAAAATTTGAGTCAAGGTTTGATGAACTAGTCAAGGCTGTACAACAAGGTCATGAGCTTGTTAAGGCTGTGCAGCAAGGGCAGCAGCAATCAGATATGATAATGGGACAATTGTCCGTGACTGTAGCAATATTGTCGAAGGAGAAGAATAAGTTTCCGAGCCAAACGGAACACGCCTCGGCTATTCATGTGCTGAGAAGTGGAAAAAGGGTAGATAATGGCATAGAGCTAGAAAAGGAAGAAGGCATGGAAAAAGCTGAGACCCAACCGCAAGTAGATGCAACCAAACTAGCCGATCTTATGCATAAATTGACCAATTCATATGTGCCGAGAGCGTTGACAAGAAGGAACAATTCAGCAACTGACCACCCAAAGAAGTTCACTAGTTATGATCATGTTCCCTTCCCAAGTCGACTTCGTACGGCTAAAGAAGATAAGAAGTTTATGGAGTTGTACAATTTATTGAAAAACGTGAACATTAATCTTCCCTTACTAGATGTGATAAAGACGATGCCCGCGTACGTTAAATTTTTCAAGGAGTTAGTCGCAAGAGAACGACGATTGGAGACTACACAACGAGTAGAATTAACCAAGGAGGTAAGAGCCATATGCAAGGGTCCGCTACCCAAAAAGGAGAAGGACCTAGGGAGCTTTTGCATAACTATTTCCCTAGAAAATGGGCAAACGGCACGTGGAATGCTCGACCTTGGTTCAGGGATCAATTTGATGCCGTACTCATTATATAAAGAATTTGACCTTGGAACAATGAGACCGGCTACGATGCGAATACAGATGGCAGATCGATCAATTAGACAACCGCTTGGGATAGTTGAAGATGTATTAGTTCAACTCGGCGAACTTGTAATTCCAGTTGATTTTGTCATACTTGATGTCGACGAAGTTCCAAAAGAAGGCACGTAGCATACTATTTTGTTAGGTCGACCATTTATGTCCACCTCTCATACATTAATTGACGTGCACAAGGGAAAAATGACCTTATCCGTTTTGGGTGAGACAGTCACATTTTCGCTAAATAAAATCAACAACACTCCTACACCGTTTGTGAAAGACAAATGTTCTGCTGTTGATTTAGTAGATTCATGTGTGAATGAACTCCTAAGAATTAGCACTAGGAATGATCTTGATGACGAGGATGGCGAGGATCACTTGAACGGGGAGGAACTGATGGATTTGCTGGGAATTGTGCTATGTGATATTGTAGGTAAATTTAATGATGAAATGCCCATAGAGAATGACGCACCTAAAAACGAGTCAAAAGTGGAGTCGAGGCCACAATGAAATCGTCCGAAGTATAAGTCAAATAAGGAGATGAAGCCACCACATAGAAGCTCTAAGAGTGTTTCGCTCGACCCTTACAATAATTTTAAACGTGCCAAAAACAGGGGCGAGGCGTTTAGCAAGGATTGGACGACGAAGGAGAAAAAGTCGAACGAGGTTTTTAACATGAAGTTTAATGATGAGAAGTTCAAGGTTGGTCAACTAGTGCTCTATAATTCTGAACGTAAGTTTGATCCAACTAATTTTAAAGTCGCATGGAGTGGACTGTTTTTAATAAAGGAGATGGATGAGTATGGAGTAGCCACTATTTACGATGAGAGTACAAAGACGAAATTCCAAGTCCACAAGCACCGACTTAATCCTTATTACGAGAAATATACAAAGAGTCGAGATAGAAGCAAGAAGGAGTTTTTGGACCCACCACGAGCTAGAAATTGATCAAGCAACTTGCGTCGAGCTTTCGACGTTAAACAAGCGCTTCTTGGAAGGCAACTCAAGCGTTCGTTAGTTTTGATTTTATTTAATTCTCTTTTGATTTTTATTTATTTATTTTTGTCTTTATATTGTGTCAATTTCCGTGGTACGTTTATGTGTGTGTTGATGTGCAAAAAATACGATAAAATCGCTTATTATGGACAACTACCGGTTATATAACGGTAGCTCACTACGCAAGGTCTTACCGCTAGTTCCACTTAAGGCGTTAACAATGACGATAAACCACTGAACCTACCGCTAGCTGCAGTAATCAGGGATAACGATGAGCTTACCTCTAGGCAACCTACTGCTACATGTTACTGCTAGTAGCGTTTGCCGCTTAATTTTTACGAATTTTTTTTCGTCGATCAAGGTCGCAACTCGACCCAAGTTAGCCGCACTTCGGCCATTTCAAATCCCTAAGGACGTGCCACAGGGCACTTGCGCGTAACAATTGATCGCAATCATATTTTTTTTTTAAAATTTGTTCAAGACAATCCAATCACGCGATCTAAAATGAAGGATAATTGCACGAGCATTTTTGGAGGAACTCAACTATCAAATTTTTAGGGACGTTTTCTTACCCCTTTCCTCATTTTAATTAGTTTTATATCTATGGCAATCAGGAGTTTGTCACATTTTTAGAGGGGGGGATGGTTGAAGTATGATTGAAAAATGTGTGCAATTTAATTTTTTTACGTGATTGATTGCTATCTCTGCGCTAAATTGTGTTTGTCTGGCGTGCCTATCGAAGTTTGCTATATATGACTTGATGTTTTTGTCTTTTGAGCGTGCATAAGTGCATAAATTTTTCAAAATTATTATTTATATATTGTGAAATGGTAATTGGACGCAAATGATTTCGCAAAACCTTAAAAGCAGCGTCAATTCAAAACTTTTTCATGCAAAGAGCCTGGGAGTAGTCTGAGTGATTATCATCTTTGCATGTGCTTGAATGATTTCTGTTTTGAAATCTCTTTGAAACCGCTGTGTGTAGTTGGCTTTGAAAATGAGGTTAAGGCACATATAAAACCCTATTCCGACCATAGCCATATATTTTTAGCCACTATAAATTCCGAATTAGCCCCTCATAGCCAAATAATCCATACTTATAGCCATGAGTGTTTTTGAGTCGACCCCTACAACCCATTAAAAGCGTGAGGTAGGAGTTTGTTATTTTTATTGGTTATTAGAGTTTTGGAATTTTTATTAGCAATTTATGATTTTATGAGTTTTTGTAATATAAGACCACCATCCGAAAAAGAAAAAAAAAAGACCCCATAAAAAAGAATAAAAGGGGGGTAAATTAAAATAAAAAAGAAGCATGGTGAATCTTGGTGAATCGTGTTTGCATATGCACTTTATAAAGGCTTGTGTTTTATTGTTTATTTTCTTATGAAGCCTAATGTTTAAAAGGCAAAGAGTTGTGTTTGTAAAAGAAGCATATAATAAGCTTAAATTGTGATTAAGTGGTTTGAGCAAAAGTCGGGTTAGAGTTACGAGTTGAGAAATAGCATATGTTTAAAGGCTACGTTATGTGTGTTTAGTGAGGTTTTTATTTTTGAAAGAGGTGAAGTGCATTTCTCCGTGATTAGATTAGGTTTGGTGAGTTATTGATCACGTTAGATCGTGAGTTAGCCACACGACTTATATATTCCATACCCGTCCAAAGAGCCCTACATTACAACCCGAAAAGACCTTTTTCGATTCTTAGTTCAAAACACACTTAATTTGCGATTGAGAAGAGACTGGTTTTTTGTTCTTGTTTATTGTGCTTGTATTTGTATGATTTGAGTGTATACATATCCCATGCAGAAAATACTCAAGTGCTTTGAGCGTACACCCTATATATTATCATTGTGAGGATGCATGAATTCTGCAACTAAGTAGATGTTATTTGATTATTGTTCTTGAACCATTTTATGTTTCAAACCCTAGATACTTTTGATGTTCGAACTTGTAATCGTTTATATTGGTTTAATTAATGTTTGGTTATTGTTCACGCTTAGATAATTCATTCCGTTTATTCTACGCTTTAGATAATTGCCTTTCGATTATGCTAGTTGATCTTGTTTGAGTTCTTAGATTAATTTCTCAGAATTACATGTTCTAGTTGCTAAATTAGATTACATAGTTTTAATTAATGTTCATGCATTTCAATTCCTTAGATAATCAATTACTTGATTGAACAAACTATTCGAGATTCCGATTGTATTTTTCTTGAGAGACGACTCGAGTTAACTTTGCCAACTTACACGCGATCCCGTTCTCTTGCGGGCAAGCTATTGAGTTTCTAATAAATATTTATAAGTAGGCACACACAAAAAGCTTGAATCATCTGCAGTAATGGATACCACATTGAGAAAATACAAGAAGGTAGTAATGAATGTCTTTGTATAAACTCTTTTGTATCTGGACAGAAGCATATAAAGAAAAGTTCTCAACTTTATCATCTGGAATGTATTTTACATTCATAAAAGCAATTGAGGCAAATCATGTCATGAACTTGAAGTTCAATGACACAAAAAGTTTTATACCTTGGCATGATAGATTTGGGCACCCTGGAGCAACAATGATGCGACGAATAATTAATCATTCACATGGACATAATATAAAGAACCAGATGATTCTTTTAACAAATGAATTTTCATATGACTCTTGTGCACAAGGCAAGTTAGTAACTAGACCTTCTTACACGAATGTTAATACTGAATCTCCATCTTTCTTGGAAACAATTCAAGGAGATATTTGTGGACCAATACATCCACCTTGTGGACCATTTCAATATTTTATGGTATTGATTGATGCTTCTACTAGATGGTCTCATGTATGTTTACTTTCTACAAGAAATATAGCATTTGTCAGACTACTTTCTCAAATAAAAAACTACGAGCTCAATTTCCCGATCATACAATCAAGAAAATTCGTCTTGATAATGCTGGTGAGTTTCAATCTAAAGTATTTAATAATTATTGTATGGCAACTGGGACCGACATTGAACATTCAGTTGCTCATGTCCATACCCAAAATGGTTTAGCAGAATCATTTATTAAACGTCTTCGATTTATTGCTAGACCATTACTTATGAAGTCAAAACTCCCCACATCTGCTTGGGGTCATGCCATATTACATGCCGCATCATTGATTCGTATTAGGCCAACGGCCTATCACTAACACTCCCCCATGCAACTTTTATTTGGTCGAGAAACTGATGTTTCTCATTTACGAATTTTTGATTGTGCTGTTCAAGTTCCAATTGAAGCCCCACAACGTACAAAAATGGGTCCCCAAAGATGAATTGGAATATATGTTGGATTCGATTCTCCTTCTGTTATAAGATACCTTGAACCTTTAACGGGAGATTTATTCACTGCATGTTTTGCAGATTGTCATTTTGATGAAATGACATCCAACACTAGGTGGGATAAAACTACATCCAAAAAAGAATAAAGGTCTTTAACTACGAGCTTGTAGCTCAAGTGGTATCACTAACCCTTTATAAGAGTGTTGATAAGGGTTCGAACACTACACCTCTCAAGTTATTTGTGATTTATCTTCTACTTTCCAACCACTTGACCCAACTTATTAAAAAAAGAATAAAGGTCTTTATTGGAATGAAAACACTCTGTTATATTTTGATCCAATGAATAATCAATGTGAACAAGAAGTTGAACAAATAATTCATTTGCAAAAGGTTGTAAATCAACTACCTAATGCTTTTGTTGATACAAGAAAAGTGACATAATCTTTCATACCAGCTGCAAATACACCAGCCAAGGCAATAACAACAAATGAATCTAAAATACGTAAAAAAAAACGTGGTCGCGACTGATTGGTTCCAAAGATTTTGTACCCCGAAAGAGAAAAGTTCAAGATAGGGACCAAGCAATGACAACAATGATTGATCAATCACATAAAACTAATGTAGTTGCTGAAGAGCTATTAGTGTCCATAAATAATGAGATCTCGATTAATTATTTATGCTCTTATAAATTATTGAAGAGAAAAAAATGTCATCATGGATGATATATTCGCCTATAATATAGCTCTTAAGATATCAAATAAGGATCCTAAAAAAAAGTCTGTTGAATAATTTCAAAATAGAAATGATTAGCCAAAATGGAAAGAAGCTATACAGGATGAATTAAATTCTTTAGAAAAATGAAAAGTGTTTGGACCTATAATCCAAACCCCCAAAAATGTTATTCCTGTTGGATACAAATGGGTATTTGTAAGAATGAGAAATGAAAAGAATGAGATAACAAAATATAAAGCCCGACTCGTAGTACAAGGTTTCTCTCAAAGACCAGGAATCGATTACGAGGAAACATACTCTCCAGTAATGGACACCATTAGTTTTAGATATTTGATTAGTCTAGCTGTGTCACAAAGGCTTGATATGCGCCTTATGGATGTAGTTACTGCATATTTATATGGATCACTAGACAGTGATATATACATGAAAATCCCCCAAGGATTTAAATTGCCAGAAGCAAGTAATTCATACCCCAAAAATATGTTTTCAATTACACTATAAAGATCGTTGTATGGACTGAAACAATCTGGACGAATGTGGTACCATAGACTTAGTGAATATTTACAGAAAGAAGGGTATAAGAATGATGATATTTGTTCTTGTGTTTTCATAAAGAAAAAAATTAATGGATTTGCAATTATAGCAGTTTATGTTGATGTTTTGAATTTAATTGGGACTCCTGAAGAGCTCAATAAAACTGTTGAATATTTGAAAAATGAGTTTGAGATGAAAGAATTGAAAAAAGAAAACTTTATCTAGGTTTTCAAATCAAGCATGCCCATGGAGGATTATTCGTTCATCAATCATCATATACAGAAAAAGTATTAAAACGTTTTTACATGGATAAAACACATCCACTGTCATCACCAATGGTCGTTAGAAAACTAAAGTAAATAAAGATCCGTTTCGACCAATTGAAGATGGGGAAAAGATACTTGGCCTTGAAGTACCATATCTTAGTGCAATTGGTGCATTATTTTATGGGAAAGATATTTTTTGCAACCTGTACTATAGGCGTTTTCACGCTTTGCGACCTTGTATTTTTTTTTTTTTTTTTTTTGTTTTCAATTGCAACCTGTACTACATTTTTGCAACCTAGAGCATGAAAAATAAAGCGTGAAAAAAAAAGTTTAGGTTGGAAAATCTCCTTGCAAGATATAGCTCTGCACCCACTTTAAGACATTGGAATGGTGTTAAGCACGTTCTACATTATCTACAAGGCACCATCAACCTTGGATTATATTATCTAGAAAATCCTGGAAATTCTTTAGTTGGATATGTAGATGCAGGTTATCTCTCAGATGCACATAAAGCCAAATCCCAAACAGGCTATGTATTAACATGTGGAGGAACTGATATATCTTGGAGATCCGTCAAGAAGACTTTAACAGCAACATCTGCAAATTATTCTGAACTCATTGCAATCCATGAAACTAGTCGAGAATGTATATGGTTAAGAAATATAAAACATCACATCCAAGAGTCGTGTGGATTAGCTTCGACAAATGATAAACCGACTGTTTTATATGAAGATAATGTAGCGTGCATCACACAACTCAAGGAAGGTTATATAAAAGGTGACAGGACAAAGCATATGTCTTCAAAATTCTTCTACACACATGATCTCCAAAAGAACGGCGATATCGATATCCAGCAAATCGCTCATATGATAATTTGACGGACTTATTCACGAAAGCATTACCAACATCATCGTTTAAAAGATTTGTACACAAGATTGGCATGCGACGACTCGAAGATCTACAGTCATGATTTTCAGGGGGAGTAGGGCTATACTCTTTTTCCTTCGACCAGGTTTTGTCCCATTGGATTTTCCTGGCAAGGTTGTAACGAGATAGCATTTTTTAGGTCATTGAAGAGGGAGTGTTGTAATTAATTAATTTCTTTAATTATATGTTATATGAATGATCACCCTACCCCTAAACCCTAGTCTTGTATCTATAAAAGGGACTTTAGTCCCCATAATAAATTTGTCTCTTGATCATTCTCTCCTCTATATTCTTAGTTTTACAATATTATGCATGATCAACGTCTTTAACATTAAACGCGTGACCAATATTTCTTATAAAAGTTTTGACATATCCTAACTGATTTATATAAGTTTCTAACTAATTTAAATCAGGTTTTAAAATTAATTTTTAAATCATTTATTGGAAATAATGATATAATAAAAATAATTTCAAAATAGAAGATCGGTATTGAAGAAAAACTTTGTATAGTTTTAATTTAAAATATTCCAATATCCTAGAATTTCAAAATAACTAAAATATATAATAATTATTATTATTATGAGCCTTCATAAATAATTATTTACTTTTAATTAAGTGACCTAATATACAATTTATCCTTTTTAAATAATTTTTTTGTGAAGTGTATGTGTGTTGAATCATATTTTTAAATAAATAATAATAATTTAAATTGTCCTTGAAAATAATACATTCATCCCTAACATCAAAATGGTAAACTACTAATTATACCCTCCATCTATTATTTATTCAAATATTTATAATAACCGTCATAAATAATTAATTATTTTGAATATGGTAAATCCAATGAGATGAGTCATCTTTAATACCTAAATGGTGAAATTTGAGCAATTTCAAATATATAATAATTCCACTAAAAAGGATAATAATCTCCATTAATTATAATTGAATTAAACTGCTTCCTACATAATCCCTGGTCAGTTGTAATTTAAATTTCTGAATGAAAAAATAAAGTAAGTAAATATTACAGTAATAAAACTATTTTTAATTTTCAACTATTTTTTATGGAAAAGTAAAAGTAATCAAAAGATATATATTTCCGCAAATAACTATAAAAATTCAATCTTATAAAATGATCTACACAATATTATATATATATATATATATATATATATATATATATATATATATATATATATATATATATATATATATATATATATATATATATATATAAATTTAGTACTTTGTGTCCACACTTTCCTTATATGTGTGCCTCTCTATTAATATGAGATATTTTCTAATAAGCAAATACATGGTCTTTTAATTATTATTTAATTAATTGACAATTACAATATATGATGGCAAATAATAAAAAAGCATGATTTTATTTTTTACAAAGTTGATCATGTTGTTTATTCTTATATTTAAATTATTGATTGTTAACTTGATACGGCCTTGGTGATGAGGATATTGTCTCCTTACAATTAGTAATGTTATCGGATCACCCACATGGAAACAATCTCGAAAAGGGAAATTCTCAGTTAAAACCATAAGATAACTAAACCAGCATAAGAAGGTAATTTTATGTGATTATCTATGAGAATAATTATTATGAGTTTTGAATGGTATTTAACATAAAGATAATCTTTTAGTTAAAACCATAAAATAACTTTACCAGTACGAGAAGATAATTTTATGTGATATCTTTGGAAATGATTGTTGTGGGTCTTAATGATTTTTATTAGTTTTGACATTGAATGTATTTTAAGTGTGTGTTTTTCTCCATGCCATACTTTAATAGGTGAATGTTTGAATGAGTTTAAGAACAATCCATTTTAGTTTTTATTGAATATTGATTGATATTTATGTTATTTATTATTTCAGCATATATATCTTCTCTTGGGTGGTTTATTTACAAAATTATTTTCATTGAGGCTTTTTTTTCCTGGTGTTTCGATTCTAATATTTCATATTTCATTTATGAATATTACTTAGTTGTATAAGCTTTCATTTTTTGAAATATAGGGACTTCTATTTATAATTCAAGACGATTAAGCTATTCAAGTATGATAAATGAGATGGTGAATGATTCCGAAGAGTTGATTGAAAGTTATTTTGCTATTTGATATGATTCTTAATAATGATATTTTGAAAATAAAAAATCGAAAAAAAATATAATCATCAATCAATTAGTATTATTTGTGATTCTAAAACAAGAAAATCAACCATGTGGTATCTTTAAAAACAACAACGAGACCTCATTAATTACCATGCAATTGAATAACTCGATCGATTTATATAATATAACAAAAGATCGATTGTATATTGCACAACACATATCAATAAAAATATGTTTGATGATAATTATATATTTAAATAATCATGTGAATTATATTTTTAAATGTATAAAATGACAATATAGGGTTTATTGTAATCTTATTACGTTTTTTATATTTCTTTTAATTTTTAAATATACCGAGGTGTCGGAACTCCCCTTGGTATTGCCAAGGGCATTTTTTTACCCTCGATAATATTTTTTATTTTTTTCCCGAGGGGGTCAAATACCCTTGGTATTACCGAAGGCATTTGATCCCCTAGGTACTTTTGAGGGTTTTATATTCCCCTCGGTATTACCGAGGGATCTTTCTGTTCTGTATATATTCTATCAAAAATCCTTCGTCATTGCCTTCGGTAATGGTTGGGTAAACGTCGCCAATTATCGAAGGTTTTACCTAGTATTTCATTACTGAAGTTTTAATATCTCAATAAATATTTCCCTAGGTAAAACTCTCAGTATTACCGAGGGCTTATAGTGAATTTTACTTCATAGTTACCATATATTTAATTTACAATAGCATACACAACTCAGAATTGAAATAACTAACAGCCAAAATAATTAAGACATCAAATTTTTTATAATTTATAATGTTGCAAGCAAAACTATAAATAAACATACTATTTTACGAGTTACCAATCGAAAGCGAATGTGAACAACAACTCTACAAATATAATAAAAAAAAATCATATAATACATACTTATTGATTTAATTAATTAAAATCAATAATAACATTAATATTAAATTTACATATTTATGCATCATGAGCCCCATGCATCGCACGGGTATAAAGTACTAGTATTTTTTAAAAAGTGAATATTCTAGAACGTATTTTACAATATACATGTATTGTAAAAGTAGTTCTAGAATATAAAAATTTTATTACGAAAATACCACCGAACGATATTTTAGAACGGAACAGCTTGAGACGTTCTATAATGTTTGTTGTAAAAAGCATCTTTTTTATACTAATGAGTGTAAAACGGGAAACTTTTCAAAACCGGACAAGTATACCTTCGCGCTTCTGAATTGTCGCCTTTTGTTTTGCATGTAATTGTTGTGTTTTTCCTATTATTTTTAGTTAGAGTTTAACGTCTTGTCTAGTATTTTCGAGTCATTTTTCATTAGGTTTTAAGACTTTTTATCGTTGATCTTCTTTTTGACTTTAAGAGTACGAAGTGTGAGGTGTTTGCGCTATTTTTAGGTTTTTAAACTTGAATTCTTATTTTGTAGGTGGCTAAAAGGATTATATTCGCTCGGTGGATGTCTCAGTTGTCGTAATACAACCATAACTCCATAACCACTTGTGTCATTTGTCTCCGCCTTATACCATTGGAAATCTGAGAAAATTGTATAAAACTCTTGTGTTTACAACAATTCCAAATTTTGAGTCTAAGAATGGTAAAAAGCATCTTTAAGTGGAGAGAGTTCGTCGTCGCCTCGCTTGTGGTAGGGTTTGGTGCGGAGCCCATAACTCTCGGAGGAAAATTCCAAATGACACAATTCAAAAGCCAGATGATATCCATGAAAAAGGACTACATTTCATATGAATACATCATTGGATAATTCCGTAAATTTTGCAGTCGATCGATTGGGTTTCAGTCGATCGACTGCCGGACAGAGAGTTGGCTGTTCGAGGAGGGGCAGTCGATCGACTGCTTTGTCAGTCGATCGACTGAGACGCTGGGAGTTCGGCCATTTTGAGCATTTTTGACGGTTTTGCCCCTACAAACAAGTATATAAAGCCCACACCTTGCACCTTTGAGAGATAACTCCCCTCCCAACCCAAGCTAGGGTTTGGGAATCAAATTACTCTCAAGGCCCACACCTTATGCATGCATGCTTGTACTTGGTGAAATAATGCTTGTTTTTACTTGTTCTCATTACTTGCTTGCATTTTCATTTAAGGCATACGACCGAGGCATCCTACCATCATGCAATTTCAATTTCTAGGTTAGTTTCTTTAGTTTAATTGCTTTATTTTCATTTTCCTTTATTTTTCAAAGCTTGAAACACATTGAATTCTCAATTGAATCGAATTCCGATAATACCGAGCCAAGAACCCGTTGATATATTTCAACACCACTAAAGCTCTTCAAACAAAATGGCGCCGTTGCGACTCGGCTTGGTTAAGGCTTTCGATTTAATTGTCGTTTCATTGTGTTTTTAGCTTTCTTTGTATTTGACGCTTTTTCTTTAAGTATGCAAGGTTCCTATTACGTGCAGAACGCGCGCGGGCGAGTGCGGGCGAGCAGGCGCGGGCGCTGCGCGTGCGAGTGCTACCGAGAGATGCTGGGCGCCTGCGGGCGATTGCGGGCGAGTGCTGCCGAGAGATGCTGGGGCGGGCGTTGCGGGCGCTGCTCGGACACTGGTGTAACCCAGTGTCGGCAGCGCTACCCAGTGTGGCAGTTCTGGCGCGGATTTTGGGCGATGCTAGGCGAGCTAGGCCACCATTCCAGAATGTTAGCTATTTTGGGAGCCTCTTCTTTGCTTGAATTTTGGTCCTCAATGCCTTAGCCTATAAAATAGGAATTTGAACATAAAAACCCAAGAATTTTCACCAAACCTCAAGGTAATTGAACCCATTCAACCAAATTAAATATAAAAGTAGCAAGGAACACGAAAAACAATAAAACAAGAGAAACGACCTAAAAACCTAACGAAGAATGACTCAAAACTACTAAAATCAATATAAAAAATCTTCTCTA
>BMAC01000492.1:604289-614542 GCA_014905375.1 Phtheirospermum japonicum
TAGAGAAGATTTTTTATATTGATTTTAGTAGTTTTGAGTCATTCTTCGTTAGGTTTTTAGGTCGTTTCTCTTGTTTTATTGTTTTTCGTGTTCCTTGCTACTTTTATATTTAATTTGGTTGAATGGGTTCAATTACCTTGAGGTTTGGTGAAAATTCTTGGGTTTTTATGTTCAAATTCCTATTTTATAGGCTAAGGCATTGAGGACCAAAATTCAAGCAAAGAAGAGGCTCCCAAAATAGCTAACATTCTGGAATGGTGGCCTAGCTCGCCTAGCATCGCCCAAAATCCGCGCCAGAACTGCCACACTGGGTAGCGCTGCCGACACTGGGTTACACCAGTGTCCGAGCAGCGCCCGCAACGCCCGCCCCAGCATCTCTCGGCAGCACTCGCCCGCAATCGCCCGCAGGCGCCCAGCATCTCTCGGTAGCACTCGCACGCGCAGCGCCCGCGCCTGCTCGCCCGCACTCGCCCGCGCGCGTTCTGCATTCGTTCGCCTTCGCCTAAGCTTGCCTAGACGCTTGCCTACCAGCGCCCACGCCAACAAGCCCTGCCCCAGCCTGCCGGCCACCTGCGCCCAGCAGCGCCCAGGCTCGGCCATGGTCGAGCCACATCGAGCCATGGTCGAGCCATCTCGAGCCATATCGAGCCAAAATGTGCCAAAAGCTAGCCAAGGGTCTAGGAAGGTGCCTTCGGGTCAAACTTGGTCAAAATATGGATTTTCAAGCCTTAAAGGCTATTTTGGCCCATTTAAACCCAATTAAATGTAATATAAATAGGAGACTTCTTTCATTTTTGCAAAGACACCTCTCATTTTCTCCCAACCCAAGCATGGGTTTTGGGATTAAAAATCCTCTCTCTAGTTTTTAAGATCTAATTTCTCTCTCTTAGGTTTTAGATGCAATTTCAAGCTTTTGATGTAATTTCATTTCCAAGATTAGATTTAATTTCAAGCACCTCCTTGGGTTTGTAAGCCTAAGAAGAATCCAAATACTCCTTTGGATTGTTAATTTTGATGCAATTTCATTCAAGCTTTGGTTTCATTTCTTAATTCAAGTAAGTTTTCCTTTAATTTCATGTTTTATGCTTTATTTCCATGCTTTGTTCTTCATTTCCATGCTTGTTCTTCATGTTATGCTTTTTGCCTTAGCACCTTGAATTCATGATGAAACTTATGATTTGGCTATGGAATCTAGATGAGTGACACATCTAGATCATAGATCGGCTCTTGGATCGTCTTGATTTTGAGTTTTTCCTATGCTTTATTTTTATTTTTATTTTCATGCATAGTTTTAAGTTAAATCATAGATCTACTCTTTGTTGCTTGTTATTTTCTTTAAAGTTTTGAACTTTCTTGTTAATTTCTATTGCTCTTTCCATTCATGCTTTCAATTTTTGCTAATTTGCATTATTTAGGATTTTATGCATAGTTGTACCTTGTGCTTGCATGCTTGTACTTGGTGAAAYATTGCATTTTCTTGCTTATTTCCATTACTTGCTTGCATTTTCATTTAAGGCATACGACCGAGGCATCCTACCCATTTKCACTTTCAATTCCTAGGATAGCTAGCTATTTTATTTGCTTTATTTTCATTTTCCCTTTATTTTTCCAAGCTTGAAACACATTGAATATTTCAATTGAATCGAATTCCAATAATACCAAGCCAAGAACCCGTTGGTATATTTCAACACCACGAAAATTCATCTAACAAAATGGCGCCGTTGCCACTCGGCTTCGTTAAGGCTTTCGATTTAATTGTCGTTTCATTGTGTTTTTAGCTTTCTTTGGTATTTGACGCTTTTTCCTTAAGTATGCAAGGTACTTATGACTATGGTGGATACATTCCTGATATGGGAGGGCATGGTGCAAACCATGTTGGGAATGAGATGTTGTATAATGGGTATGGCAACGTGGGAGGGCATGGTGCAAACCACGTTGCCAATGGTGGTTATGGTTATGGGCAACCCAACATGGGAGGGCATGGTGCAAACCATGTTGGTTTTGGTAGCGTCGTGGGTATGAATGGTTTTTCCAGAGGGTATGGTGCTTCAAATCCTTACTATGGGGATTATGAGTCGTTTGGCGGTCCGAGCTCCTATGAGATGAGTCCCCCCATCCGTACTATGAGGGATCTTAACCAAACTTTTTTGGGATGTGGATGGTGTGGAACGAGTGCTCATATTCAAGAATATTGCCCTTTCATGTCCTCGTTCGATTCCGTTGATATGTATGGAGGTCGTGGAAACCAAGCGGGACTCGCTTGTACTACGCCTTCTTTTACTCCACTGCCGACTCCCGATCCGTATGAGTTATTTGGAGGTGGGAGCTCCATTGTTCCAAGTGGCCCTCCCGAGCGAAAATCTTCTCCTCCGACGTATTCTCATAATTATGACATGAACATGGCTTTATCCTCGAGTGAGTTTGAGTTGACGATGAAAATAGCGACATTAAAGGCTCGAATCGCTCAAATGTCTAGCCCAGAACCGACTCCTCCTTGTGCGGGACCTGATTTTACTACTCCCCCACCGCCTCAAGATCCTCTTGTTACTTATCATGTGGACCAACTTCCTTCGTCTACTCTTCTGGTCACTTTCCTTGACAAGTGTGGGGTAGTTGTTTCGATTGTCTCTCCGAAGGAAGTTGACCCGGTTGTCGATATAGAGGGATGTTGTGAGGATAAGCCCCTTGTTCTTCTCGATGAGCCCRTTGTGCCTCTATTCGACCCCATTTTGTATGGAGATGAGTCTCGATGTGTCGTTGAGGGCAACGACGACTTTTTAGAGGGGGAGGTGGGGGTTATTGATGATGAGTTTGAAAGAATTGACGATTATCTTGAGGAGGATGAAGAGAGTAAGTCGATTATTATCCTTGCAAACTCGCACCGAGAAGAAGAGGAAGAGAGGATGGTTGAAGGGTTTAGAATTCTTAAGGATGCCATTGATTGGAGACCGAGAGTGGTTGAGGGAGTTAGCTCTTTGAATTTGATTCTTGATGAAATGGTGAGAGCCGGGATTTTGAGTTTGATATTGGAGGGGTTGATGTTCGTGATTTCTAAAAGCAAGTGGGTGAAGCCCATTGACTTGGTGCCCAAGACGAGCGGCTTGTTAGCTCTTGAGAACGAAGAAACAGAGTTGTTGACCACGAAGGCTTCAACGGGTTGGAGGACGTTGATCGATTTTAAGAAGTTCAAAGCGGCCACCAAGAGAGATCATTTCCCTCCCCCATATGTCGATCAAAGGATGAACAAGCTAGCCGGCCATTATTCCTATCGTTTCTTGGATGAGTCATCGGGTCACTTTAAAATCACCATTTCACCCGAGGACCTAGCCGAGACGAGTGTCGTTTTCCCATTTGGAACGATTTCTTTTTGACGGATCTTATATGAGTTATGCAATGCGCCAAAGACTTTCCAAAGAGTGGCTAAAAGGATTATATTCGCTCGGTGGATGTCTCAGTTGTCGTAGTACAACCATAACTCCAAAACCACTTGTGACATTTGCCTCCACCTTATACCATTGGAAATCTGAGAGAATTGTCTAAAACTATTGTGTTTACAACAATTCCAAATTTTGAGTTTAAGAATGGTAAAACGCAGCTTTAAGTGGAGAGAGTTCGTCGTCGCCTCGCTTGTGGCAGGTTTTGGTGCGGAGCCCATAACTCTCGGAGGAAAATTCCAAATGACACAATTCAAAAACCAGATGATATTCAGGAAAAAGTACTACATTTCATATGAAGATAACATTGGATAATTCCGTAAATTTCGCAGTCGATCGATTGGGTTTCAGTCGATCGACTGCCGGAAAGAGAGTTGGCTGTTCGAGGAGGGGCAGTCGATCGACTGCTTTGTCAGTCGATCGGCTGAGACGCTGGGAGTTCGGCCATTTTGAGCATTTTTGACGGTTTTGCCCCTACAAACAAGTATATAAAGCCCACACCTTGCACCTTTGAGAGATAACTCCCCTCCCAACCCAAGCTAGGGTTTGAGAATCAAATTACTCTCAATCTCTTGATAATTTTCTCTTTTCTTAGGTTTTAGATTGGATTTCATGCTTTGATGTAATTTCTTTTCCTAGATTAGATTTAATTTCAAGCACCTCCTTGGATTTGTAAATCTAAGAATAATCCAAATACTTCTTTGGATTGTTTATTTTGATGCAATCTAATTCAAGCTTGCTACTCTTTCMTTTAATTCAAGTAAGTTTCCTTTCAATTTAATGTTTTATGCTTTAATTTCATGCTTTATTCTTCATTTTCATGCTTCTTGTTCATTTTATTCTTTTTGTCTTAGCACCTTGAATTCATGATGAAACTTATGAATTGGCTATAGAATCTAGATGAGTGACACATCTACATCATAGATCGGCTCTTGGATCGTCTTGATTTTGAGTTTTTCCTATGCTTTATTTTGGTTTTTATTTTCATGCATAGTTTTAGGTTAAATTTTAGATCTAAGTTTTGTTGCTTGTTATTTTCCTTAAAGTTTTAAACTTTCATGTCAACTTTCCTTTCTCTTTACATCCATGCTTTCAATTTTTAGTATTTTGCATTATTTAAAATTTTATGCATAGTTGTACCTTATGCATGCATGATTGTACTTGGTGAAACAATGCTTGTTTTTACTTGTTTTCATTAATTGCTTGCATTTTAAATTAAGGCATACGACCGAGGCATCCTACCATCATGCAATTTCAATTTCTAGTTTAGTTTCTTTAGTTTAATTGTTTTATTTTCATTTTCCTTTAATTTTCAAAGCTACAAAAACATTGATTCTCTCAATCGAATCGAATTCCGATAATATCGAGCCAAGAACCCGTTGATGTATTTCAATACCACTAAAACTCTTCAAACACCTTTGAACTTGATCAGCATATTCATTGCACGAAGATACCATATTAAAAATTAAATCGCAAAACCCTCTGGAGTACATAAAAAAAACACCCTGAATCACGATCTAACCAAAAATTCCTTGTTTTTCGCGTTGGTTCGCCGCAACTTGTTTTTCCACGATGTGCAGAATAAGTATTTATTCCAAGTCTAACACAAGATACATCCATTACTGCTTTGAGTGATGTCGCCACCTGTTCAAATCCAAGTATCTATTGGTCGCTTATACATGGACAACATAAGATCATCTCGCCAAGTGGTTCAGACACTTGGGCTGGAGTAATCAACAAAGTATTCACACCATCTTTCATCATACTTGCGCATTTGTAACCTAATATTGTAAAGATGAGCTATCAAGTAATTGAAGAAAGGTTTGGCTTGATTAACTTTAAAACACCCTGCAAAAAGAAAACAAAAAACCCTACTGTTATCTATTAATTATTTTGATGAAGATTGGCTTAAAAGTTCATTTATAGTAATTACAAAGGGTAATTAGCACAATTACGCACAAAACCCAGTCATCCAAATACAAGTACAATACATATTAATTACATACCAATGGTTAACTAAATTCAAGTTTTGCATAGTAAATTAGTTCCTACATGATGCTATCCATAACTATGTAATACGAAAACATAGACGTGCACATAAAACCTGTCACTAATCACAAAACAGGGATATAGACAACCTTTTGCATTGCAGAATTACATATGCACCAAGTTTTTTTCACATATTAATTACACATTACTCAATCCCAAAAGAATAAAAACAATTAAATCTAAACAAGATAATACATTTGAGAAAAAAAAACTGCACCATTTCCTGGCTCATAACATAATACACAGACACAGTGAAGGCAACACAGAAGGAATTGTTATGCAAAAGTTCCAAAGTTTGATCTTTCTCTTAAGGATAATATCAAAGAAGAAAAATCAGTATAAAGCAATTGATATCAATAAGAATAAATTTCCATCACTTCTCATAATGTCAAAGAATTGTATATCTAATAATTTGTTGAAAAACGTAAGAAACCCAATAAGTGCAAAATGTTAAAACTATTCAAAACCGGACAAATATACCTTCGCAGCCTTTGAATTGTTGAACATCGCCTTTTATCTTGATCAGCTAATGCATTCTCCATTAATGGTCATTCATTGCACGACTATACCATATTAAGTTTAAAAATTAAATCACGAATAGAGTACTCACAAAAAAAAAAAACTAAATCACAAGCTGAAATTAATGAGAAGGGGGAGAAAACATTACACCAATCATTATATACTATATTTTCCACCAAATTTCTCAATCGAGCATACATAAAACAAACATTTTAATAAAGGGAGGGCATTTGTGTGAATTGAATGACCATGAAACCAAGGGATCAATTGGATCCATCAGAATTTCACGGGTCAGATGTTGTGTGCCGGGCTGCAGTTCAATTTTGCAAACACACTGAAATTGGCCATATCCTGTCATCAATCCCAAAGGCCCCCTGAAGAAGACAAATACCAGATCCTTTTCTCTAAAGACAATAAAAAGAATATGTTGCCAGAATATGTATTCATTTCTGTGCTATATATTAAAACCAGTATAGATTCCGAATTCGGCTCGCTGCATAATTGTGTGCCCTCACAACAACAAAAAGGCTTATAATAAGAAAGTAGCTATACCTCCTCGAAATCTTGGGCTTCATTACAAGGGAAGTTGAGGGAATAAAGTGATAAGAGTTAAAGTAGCAGATGAAATTAAGTAATTTTCTTGAATCATAGACATCTGACCAAACACTGACGATGATCTAGAAATATTGCAACAAAACTAAAAATGAGACTTTTCCATCCAGTCTAATGGTGTTAGATAAATGCTATCCTGTATAAGCAAGAGAATAGCAAGAACAAAGCACATCTGATTTGTTGCATCTTCATAACAACATTTAATATAGACCCTCAGCTTTCAAATTGCAACCCTACAAAGGAACTAAAGAAAAAGGAACAGATTGCAGCACACAAAACACTACTTGGCTACTTGCATTCGTGATATGTTTAGTATAGTACAAAAGATATTTATTTGGAGCAGACCGGTAGCTCTAAACAGAAAAAATGGGAAATTAGTTAAATTACAGAATAGAGATATGAAAAGGCAGATACATAAACATAACAAAAAATCACAAACTTAGAAGGGGAATACAGACCCATTTCTACATATCTAACATCCATAGGAGTTCTAGTTAGACGCACTCATTAACATAATGGTCTTCCTAAAAGAAAACATCACCAAATGGCAGAGTTAAGCCTCACTCCTTGCAAATGCAAAATTCTGGTGGGATACTTTTGTATCAGTTGTTTACATAATCAAAATACTTGGACTCAGATATGATTGTGGGGGTCGGGTCCTTCGAGTTCTTAATCATCTTTTCACTTTTAAGAAACTACTTAACATTTCTCCTTATCATAGACTCGTGTTCAAATCCCACAAGTGTGTTTTTCTTGGCTATATTCCATAACACAAGAGCTATAGGTGACTAAATCCAACCGGAAGAATTTTCATCTCCATAATAGTTACATTCAGTGAATCTAAATTTCATATGCCACATTGTTTTCCTCACACAATCAGCACATCTCCTTCTCTCCCACACTAGCTTCTACTATCTCATCACACCCCTATCAATAAATATTTCCATCATCACTTCAGCCAACATATAACCAAAAAAAACAAACTAAATCAGGGGCTGAAAGCAATGAAAAAAATTACACCAATCATTATATATAATACAACACGAAATTTCTGAATCGAGCATACACAAAACCAAGATTTTACTTTAAAAAAAAGGAAATTTGACAGCAGAGGTATGAAAAGGCGCTGAGGGCTGAGATAGAAAGTGAGTAGGTGGTTTTTACTTTATAATTAAGAGGGCATTTGTGCGAATTGACTGAGCATGAAAATCAAGGAGATAATTTAATCTCACCCCCAGCCCTTGATAAGTTATCAAGTGGATGCATGAAAAAATCAAGAGCCGGATGTTGAGTGCCATGCCGCAATCCAATTTTGCGAACACGCTGAATTCGTCTGGCTGCATAAATGCGTCCCCCCTAACAGCAGCAAAAAGGCTTATAATAAGAAAGTAGCAAAACCTCCTCAAAGGAGCAGCAAAAAGACTTAAAATAAGAAAGTAGCAAAACCTCCTCAAAAGCTTGGGCCTCATTACCAAGGGCATCGTACCAATTTTGGCTCACCTCTGGACTAAGGAATGTACCCACAACGTGTGTGAGGGCATAAAGTCATAAGAGCCAGAGTAGCAGATGAAATAAATAATGACATTCACAATTACAGTAAGCTAGATTTTTAGACACAAAAGAGCTAACGAGTCAAGGAGCAGATTTTTCAGCACAAAAAACTCTACTTGGCTACTTGCATTCTTGATGAATTATTATGGTACAAATGATACATTGGTTGGAGCATATATTTGCAATAATTGGAGTATGTAACAAAATATTAGTAATGAACTCAATCTAAATATAAAAAAATAAAATTATATTAATAATTAATTAATATTTATTAGATAGTGGCACAATACGAGAAGGCTTGAGAGTATGACACCTTTTGAAATTTTCAGAGTATGTAACTGTAATTACTAACAAAATTAATCTAAACATAAAAATATAAAATGAATGAATAGTAATAATTAATATAGATTAGAGACGGGTTGAAAATGTGACATCTTTTGAATTTTTATAAGTATGTAAATATAATTATTAACGAATTTAATCTAAACATAAACATATAATATTAATCAATAATAAGCTGCAGGGCACGGGTTGAGAACACATCCTTTCAATTTTTTTATTTTAAATTTAAAACTTTATAATTTTTCCAAATATTTTTCATATTTAATTTTTTATAAATCCCGTGTAATACACGGCACGGGTGTTAAACTAGTATATATATATATATATATATATATATATATATATATATATATATATATATATATATATATATATATATATATATATATATATATATATATAAATCATGATCCCCATTCATTCTCATTATTTGGGATTATAACATCCATTATGAGATAGTACATATCCTCATAGTCAATTTCAGGTCATTATGAGAAACTTTGTACTTCAAGTGTAGATTTGCATTTCATGGCTTTATTTTTCTCATTGCGCTTTCTGACAAAACTTTGTTTATGTCTTACAGGCTTTACACTTAGTGATAGTAGGAGTTGACTAAGTATCAAAATGGGTTGAAGCAATCCCCACTCACAGAGCCAATGCAGAGGACGTTCTTAAATTGAGGTTAGCACTATCAAACCAAATATTGTCATTGAATTTAGTTCTACCTGGATTGATTCTTTACATTTAGGTCAATTTGCTCTATATTGATATTTCAATAGAGGGTGGCTCGATACTATCATCAATGTGTGTGGAAGATCTTTCCATCAACTCATATAAACTCACATTGTACATTGAGATTTATTTATTCTCTTGAATCATATAAAACTTCGAAGTGTCCTCTGGATAAAGAAACTTCTTGAGACTAACCATGATCGATTTGAATAGTGAAAATAACCTCAATGTAAAGGGGAAGACACATGTTGATCCCTACCTATGTGGGAAGAATGAACCACAAGGTAAGATATGTAAGAGTTCGTGATATTTATTAGTCATGGTAGAAGTCATGGAGGTTCCCTGTTTTCATAGTTTTCGTGGTGTTGAAATATTTCAACCGGGTTCATGGCTTGGTATTATCGGAATTCGATTCGATTGAAAGATTCAATGTGTTTCAAGCTTGGAAAAATAAAGGGAAAATGAAAATAAAGCAATTAAAATATTTAACTATCCTATAAAATGAAAGTGCAAGTTGGTAGGATGCCTCGTCGTATGCCTCAATAAGTAAATGCAAGCAAGTAATGAAAATAAGTAAGAAAATGCAAAGTTTCACCAAGTACAAGCATGCATGCACAAGGTACAACTATGCATAAAAACTCAAATAATGCAAATTGACAAAAATTAAAAGCATGAATGGATAGAGCAATCGAAATTAACAAGAAAGTTTAAAACTTTAAGAAAAATAACAAGAAACAAAGCCTAGATCTAGGATTAAGCATGAAACAAAGCATAAAAATAAAGTGCAAATAAAGCATAGCAAAAACTCAAAATCATGACGATCCAAGAGCCGATCTATGATTTAGATGTGTCACTCATCTAGATTCCATAGCCAATTCATATGTTTCATCATGAATTCAAGGTGCTAAGACAAAAAGCATGAGATGAAGAAAAATGCATGAAACATGTAAAATAACGTGAAATTAAACGATCTAGGCCTCAATCTATGATCTAATTGTGTCACTCAACTAGATT
>BMAC01000492.1:614694-674652 GCA_014905375.1 Phtheirospermum japonicum
GAGAAAATTATCCCAAACCCAAGCTTGGGTTGGGAGGAGGTGTTTTACAAAATGAAAGAGAGGTTCTATTTATACAAGTTAATTAGGGGTAAATAGGTCAATTATGACATAAGAGCTTGGATTTCCATGCATTGACCAAATTTGATCCAAAATGGTCAAAATAGACCATTTGGGTCGAGTTGGCCCGATTGGCTCGGCAAAATTGCAAGGTGGCTCGGAGATGGGCGGAGACGGCTCGGCGCTGGGCGGGCTGGCTCGGTCGTGGTCGGCAGGGGCTTGCGCGCAGGGCTCGGCAGCTCTCGGCGGCATGCGCGCAGTCGATCGACTGGCTCGGCAGTCGATCGACTGCTCTCGGCAAGATGGCCACTCACTGGAAAGCAGTCGAGCCAGCCCTCGGCAGTCGTGTGCGGACATGCTCGGCGGCTCTCGGCAGCATCGGCGCTAGGTCTCGGCAGGCATCGGCAGCTTCGGCGCTGGGTCTTGGCAGGTGTCGGACAGCTTCGGCGCTGGGTCTCGGCAGGGCGCGCGCGAGACTGGGCGGCGTGGCCGGCAGCGCTCGGCAGCGGCCGAGCAGCTGTGCGCGGGACTCGCCTTGGCTCGAGCTAAATCGAGCCAAGGGCCAATTTTCACCTTCTTTTTGCCTTCTTGTCAAAACCTAACACAAATAACCCCCATCCACAAATTAATTGAACTCAATTTAGCCATTTTAAGTATAAAATCAACAAGAAACACGAAAAGATCAAAAAACAAGAAAACAAGTGAAAACCTAACAAAACTCGACTAAAAATTACTAAAATTAACATAAAATCCTAATTAAAAACACTAGACAAACACCACAATTACATGCAAAACATTCCCCTAATAACCTTTCTTAGTCAATAGATATCCTCTATTTTGATTGATGAAAGTATAATCAATCATTCACATTAGACTATTGTATTTTTTCTTAAAATTTATTTTGAGTTAGATTTATGTGATGTGGCCTGATTTAATTATTTTTGGCTTATTGGTAAATTTTGTATTTCATTCTAGAGCATTGAATGTACTTGAGTTTATTTACCACACATTCACATATAAGATTCATGAGAAAATTATTAGATATAATGTAACATATCTAGTAAATAATGTAAAATATTAGAATGAAAAGTATTTCATTCATCTCTGGAGGAATGTGAGAATTTGTCGAGGAATAGACAATTATTCACTTAATTGATATTTATATGTGACAAAGTCTTGAGGCCTCATGGCACATTGATTAAAGTCATAAAAGCTCAGCATGGACCACGAGCGAAACGAACTTTGTTAAGTTTGATGATATTCATGTTGATGATTATCACTAAGAAATACATTATGAGAAAGGAACTATACCTTTAATTTACGTGGAAAAAAGCACGTTTAGAGTCTATCTAGTAAATTTACTTTACTACTTTTTGATTATTGAATCATAAGATATGACCAACAAAGAACTTTTGGACACTGGCTCATTCAAGTTTTGACACAACCGGAATGGATTCTTTGGTCGTCGTGATATGATGGTCCATATTATAAGAAATTAACATGTACATCTTTCATTTTGAGTGGAACACAAAATGAGATAGAGATTTGATGCAAAGTATAGTATCGAACTAATGTTGTTCAACTACAGCTAGTACATTCTAAAGTATTAGAAGCACTACATACATTCATATTTCAAAGATACATCACTCATTTTATAAAAAACTTGTTCATTAGAAAATTTATATGATTGAGACCTGCTTATGCTAAAGATACAAAGTATAATATTTCATTCTTATAATTAATAATTGATGATAAATGTGGACATAACCATTCTAAATGCGGATTATTCAAGTATTTGGTAGTTTTGGTCGATGTTTCGACACGTATTGTCCATAAGAATATTGCATTTGTAGAACTTCTAGCACATTTAATATAATTGAGGACTCACCACCCTTACAAAGCACCTAATCTCATAATGCTAGAGAGTTTACATCATAAGTACCTGATGTCTATTGCATTTTAATAAAGATCGATGTACTAGAACTTGTACCTTAATGTGCATATACAATAAGGTCTCAAAGAAGACATCGTCAAAAGGAATATAGATGGTGACTAAGACAATATTTATGCGCACTCATTTGTCTTTGCACAGGGTTATGCAATATTGCACACAACTCTTACTTATTCGTTTATGAACCCCTGTGATACGGACCAGAATATCTATACGTGATGTTATTTATTGTACGAGGTTATTTGTGGTAAGCGACCTCATTTCTAGGAGAGGGTAGCTGTATTGTATCCTTAGAAAATGAGCGAGCTGGTTTGTGTAGAGTAGCGACCTGTAGTATGGGGATGAGTTCTCATATAGGGTCGTGATCTCTTATGGTTTGAGCTGTGTACTTGAGCTCGGTTCTGGGATTTATGAATGATAAAGCCCGTGGGCTTATGGTGATTTTGTTATGTGGCTTTCAGTGGGCCGTATAAAGGGCCCAGACTTATTGTGTTAAAGAGATTTGTTATATATGAGAACTTAATATGCGGAAAGAGTCCTAATTGAGAGTCGGTTATAGAGTTGTATTATGAATGGAATTATGGTTATAGAAGGTAACTCTAGATTCAGGGAGATCTCCTATATCTTTATATAAAGGGGCATGTACCTCTCATTATTAACTACGTCAATATTGTTTTATCACATTATGATTATTATTGGGAAGAGTGAAGAGTGTTAATTTCTTTTATTAACTTAAGCATCAGAGGGCCTTAACGGGCTCGAAATTCGGCCCGTTTGAGGCGTTATTTTACAGGACCAGCAAGATCGCCAAGATATTCATGGAGGGTTTGAGAATTCGCTATAACGTATTTGGAAGCAGTTTCATGTCGCTGATCTCTTTTTGAGGTTAGTGCCCCTTTTATTTGGTAGTTCAACTTTTTGGACTCATCACCCTGCTAACCAGATATTTTGTGTACTAGTTGGTAACTGGATATAAGCCTGATAATTCATATATATGCATATTTGATTAAGCAGTATATGTGCCTATTGTGCCCCCACAACGCATTCATATGGGTTTCTAAAGACGATTAAGTATTAATGTTGGATATGAATCTCCAACAGTCAATCCGCTATTTGAAACCTTTGACAGACGATCTCTTTATCGCTAAATTAACGAATTTGTCACTCAAATGAGACAATCTTCCCGTCGTTAGGGGGAGATAAGAATAGTTATTTTCTAATGGAACGACAGGAATAGTTTCATACTATGTCTCATTATGATCCCCGCATTTCACAATGTAACGTGAAAGAAAAGTAAAGTGAACAATTGGTCTTCAAAGTATATAAGACTCAATATCTAAAGTGGCGAAATCATATATATACCAGTTGCAAATGTGTCTGCAAGGTTAAAAGTCCCTATAGAGGGCACAATGTCGCAAATTAAGACATCGCAACCATAATTACTGTAGGCGTGGTTGAGGTCGTGACTCCCAAAAGGAACCGAGGGAGGTCACTTGGTTCGATCAATACTCGCCCAAGGAATAAGAGGGCATGTATGGCACAACTTTAATTGATCATCAATGAAGATAATGACTCTCGTGTGATTATCTCTAATTATACTTATGTCCATGAATCATTAATATGATTCCATAGAATAAATAAATCTCAATGTACAATGTGAGTTTATATGAGTTGATGGAAAGATCTTTCACACACATTGATGATAGTATCGAACCACCCTCTATTGAAATAACAATATAGAGCAAATTAACCTAAATGTAAAGAATCAATCCAGGTAGAACTAAATTCACTGACAACAAGGCTGGTATTTGGTTTGGTAGTGCTAACCTCACCAAGTGTAAATCCTGTAGGACATAAACAAAATTTTGTCAGAAAGCGCAATGAGAAGAATAAAGCCATGAAATGCAAATCTACACTTGAAGTACAAAGTTTCTCATAATAACCTGGAATTGACTATGAGGATATGTACTCTCTCATATTGGATGTTATAATTCCAAATAATGAGAATGCAACTTATAACTGTGGTTACATCATATCTCTATAGGAATCATGATTTAGAGATATATATACGAAAGTGCTCGCTGGCCTTTCATTGCCAAGGCAAGTGACTCTAAGCCACGGAGTGCATTTGTAATTAAATTAAAACACTCACTTTATGGATTGAAACAATCCAGATGAATGTGGTATAACCGTCTAAGTGGCTACTTGATTGAGAAAATATAATCTATGCCCTTGCGTATTTATAAATAAAATAAGTTTCAAATTTGCGATTATGATTGTATATGTCCATGAAGGGAACATAATATACACTCTTAATGAAATAATAGATATCGCTAGTTATTTGAAATTTTAATTTTAGATAATGAACCATGGGAAAACTCGGTCATGTTAAGGCTTTAAACTAAAACCGAGTTTGTGGAATACTAAATTCTCTAGTTTGAATATATACAGAAGATGATCAGGCAATTAAATATGGATAAGTGCAATATGTTAGCACTCCTATGATTGGTCAAATTGAAGATATAAGGAAATATCAATTTCGTCAATGGAATGACGAAGAACTAGTGGGAGCTGAAATTCTCTACCTACGTACAATATGCGCATTATTGTACCATTACTAATACACTTGACCAAATATTACTTTCTCAAAATTGTTATCTTAATTTAACTCAAGAAAGCGCAATGTCACTGGAATGGAATCAAAATATAATTTGATACCTGAAAGAAACCATTTACGCGAGTTTATTTTTCCCATTCATAAATATAATTAGGACTGCATATGGTCTTGTAACCCTAAAATTTTTTTGAGTTTAATTCCTACTGTGAAACACCAAATAGTATTATTGATGTTGGTTACTCATTTGATCCATGTAAAGAGATCATTATCATACACGTAGTAGTTCATGGGTATCTATGATAAATGTTATGATCATTCATATATCTGATTATAGTGGCTTGAACTCTCACTGAAGAAAATGTGATAATACGAGTAATATCTCCACAACTCTTCTACAACCAACAACTATGCACTTTCTCAAGAATCAAGTAAATTGCAGAAGTGGAGCTTTCCAAAGTTCTCTTGATAGATGTATTAGAGAGAGGTGTACACTTTAGGGGGAGTCTCAAAATAGGTGTGTTGTACTCTTTTTCCTTAGACCAAGTTTTATTTTTCTCATTGGGTTTTATTACTTGGCAAGGTTTTAATGAGGCAACCATAAAACACCATTTTACCCTTTGACTTGGCACAAGGGGGAGTGTTGAAGGAAAAACACAATTAGTGTGTCTTCGCCAACAAGTAATTGATGAGGACAATTTAGATATTTATTATCTTTATGTATTATGGAAACATGTAATTGATACCCTATATAAAGTGAGTCTTTGATGAATAAGAGAACCATCATTTCTACTGTCTTCCTTCGTCTCTCGTTTATGTCTTCTCCTTTTGCTTTTCCTTTTACAATAATATTTATTCTTGGAGAATATTTATACTTTCCCAATTTCTTACGATCGAGAATGATCAAAATGGTATTATTTAGCATGCGGATCGTCATCAAGCAATAGTTGCTCATGTTGGCATTATTTAGCCATTGTACAACCACGTCCGACATCTTCCTCACCAGGCACTAGCACCCACGCACACGTCGAGCAAGCAACATGCATAGTACCGACACCCATATGCATGCATCAATCAACATGTACATCACCCAACACCCTAATGCGTGTATAACTAAGCATTGAGAAACCCATCAAGCAGGCACCGAGCACACCTATCGGCATCACCTTGCATATCATCGCTGAGTATTCACTTGGCTTTTCACCTGATGCGACCAAAAAGATTGGTTCACCAAAAAAGAGAATACTGACCTAAAATATGTGCTTGCCGACCTGATAGACCTCCAGAGAACTCTTGGCGACATGATCAACCTACAAAATAAAACCCAAGTCGGACAGCCCTAGCGTAGGCCCTCCGATGCTTGAAGTGTAGTTTTTTGTGATTCTAGAAAATTAAAGTTTCATGGCTTGGTATTATTGGAGATCGATTTAATTGAAGGAATCAATGTGTTTCAATCTTTGAAAATAAAAGGAAAATGAAATTAAAGCAAATAAACTAGCTAAACTAAACTAGAAATTGAAACTGCATATTAATAAAATACCTCGGTCGGATGCCTTAATTGAATATGCAAGCAAATCAAGGAAATAAGCCAGAAAATGCAATGTTTCACCAAGTACAAGCATGCATGCACAAGGTACAACTATGCATAAAATCTTAAATAAGGCAAATTACCAAAAATTGAAAGAATGGATGTAAAGAGCAATGAAAGTTGGCAAGAAAGTTCAAAATTTTAAGGAAAATAAAAAGTAACAAAACCTAGATCTAAGATTTAACCTAAAACTATGCATGGAAATAAATTGCAAATAAAGCATAGCAAAAACTCAAAATCTTGACGATCCAAAGAGCCGATCTATGATCTAGATGTGTCACTCATCAAGAATCCATAGCCAAATAATAAGTTTCATCATGAATTCAAGGTACTAAGACAAAAAGCATAAAATGGAGAACAATCATGGAAATGAAGAACAAATCATGGAAATAAAGCATAAAACATGAAATTGAAAGGAAACTTACTTGAATTAAGAAATGAAACAAGGCTTGCATGTAATTCCAATCAAAAGTAACAATCCAAATGAGTATATGGATTCTTCTTAGGCTTACAAACCCAAGGAGGTGCTTGAAATTAAATCTAATCTAGGAAAAAGAGATTATATAAAAGCTTGAAACCCAATTTAAAACCTAAGAAAAAGAATTATCCAAGAGCTTGATGAGTAATTTTATCCCAACCCCTAGATTGGGTTGGGAAGGGAGTGATATCTTCAAAGGTGCAAGGTGTGGGATTTATATACTTGTTTGTAGGGGCAAAACCGTCAAAAATGCCCAAAATCGCCGAACTCCTAATATCGCAGTCGATCGACTGCCCAGTCTCGAACAGCCAAACTCTCTGCCGAGCAGTTGATCGACAGAAATTCAGTCGATCGACTGAAAAATATACGGAATTATCTAATGATGTCTTCATATGAAATGTATCCCTTCCTCTTGGATATCATATGGCATTTGATTTGTGTCATTTGGGATCTTCCTCCGAGAGTTATGGGCTCCGTACCAAAACCTGCCACAAGCGAGGCAACGATGGACTGTCTCCACTTAAAGCTGCTTTTTAACATTCTTAGACTCAGATTTGGAATTGTTGTAAACATAAACGTTTTAGACAATTCTCTCAGCTTTTTAATGGTATAAGTTGGAGGCAAATGGCACAAGTGGTTTTGGAGTTATGATTGTATTACGACAACTGAGACATCCACCGAGCGAATGCAAATTCAAGCTTAAAAACCCAAAAATAGCGCAAACACCTCACATATCGTACTCTTAAAGTTAAAAAGAAGATCAACGAGAAAAAGTCTTAAAACCTAATGAAAAACGACTCAAAACTACTAGGTACGACGCTAAACCCAAACTAAAAACACGAGGAAAAACACAATAATTACATGCAAAACAACTACCCCACACTTATCAGTTTGTTCGTCCTCGAACAACGAAAAGAATCGAGAGTGTACATGCAATGAACATTATATAAAAATAAAAATCCTTGTGCTTATTTATAAGATGATAGTATCAACATAGACTTTCTATCGTCAAGCATTGCTCATATTACTCGTTCTCAAATGCAAGCCAAATCGATGACTTCCTCACAAATGGAAATTTTGAGGGTGTTCGCTCAATTCGCTCAAGTGTTTGATATGGGAAGTGTATACGCTCGAATCGGACAATGCATGCATCTTGTCAAGACTTCACGAATTGAACTCCCAATATTGCTCATAGTACATGACCAAATAAGAATCGAAAGAGGTCTTTATTATGGGTTGTAATGTTGGTACTTTGGTAAGGTATGTAATATTTGGATACAGTGGCTAACACACGATCAAACGTGATCAATAACACACAAAATCCTAACTTCTAAAACCCGAAGCTTATGATCGCTTCCCCTTTCCCAATTCACCAAACTCTCATTCGAAACCCTTTCGTATACTCGCACGCTTTTCCGACTTTATTTCACAACACTTAGAAACTTTTTGAATTTGCTTCTTTTTACTAAATATAGCCTTTAAATTAGGCTTTTCACATGAACGCACGCTTTATCACTTTTCATGATTTGTGTTGGAATTTTATTCTCTTCTTTTTATTCTCTTTTTTTTTGTGTGTATAAGCAACTCAATACCCGAAACCCACAATCGATTTCCCTCAGATTTCTTGTCAACTAACAATAAACTCTCTCACCTCACAATTATGGAGATACAAGAGCTAAAATCAAGCTCGGCTAACAAGAAATGGGATAAAGGCTCAAGAGGGCTCATTTGGGACTTTTAAGTAGCTTACATATATGAATATGGCCTGAACAATGGTGAAATATGTGCCTCGAGGTCATTTTCAAATTCAATCATGTACGAGCAAAGTCAAACCTCCTCAATGCAATTTTCCTAAAATTGCAAGCAAGCCGATAAATCATACGAGGCTGCTCACTAGTTTGCACCGAATTTGGGAGAAAAATCAAAAGAGCCTTTAGAGCTTTGCAATCTTTTCACGAGAAAATATTGAATATATATATATAGGTGGGTTTTGGACGAAGCACGAAAATTCAACCCCTTACACAAGAGGCCATAAACATGCAAAAACTCGACAAGTAAAATATTCAAACTTCCAAGCACGTGGAGTTGTTCAACAATGTAATAAAGACACAAACGACACAAAAATCGACTCAACAATATAAATGCGCAAATAGTAAGCGTCACTTCGCCAAGGCTCGAGTTAAGAACAACAAAACATGCTTGATAAATCCCGGACCCTAAGCACCTACCCACCCCACACTTAAACCATGAATTACCCACATTTTAATGAAAACCAAGTAAAAGGAGGGTGAATAGAGACTTCCTTAACCGAGCGAGTTTGAGTCGAGTTCGGTAGAGTCCACCTAAGAATCAAGAAATCCAAGAAAAAATCGAGCGTGGATAGTATCTCCCGGCTTCATGACCGCCACTCACTTATCCAATCGCCCAAGGTTGAAGTCGAAAAACGACACGCTATACAAGAAAGTCACACGAAATTAAAATCTCAATATGTACATGAATCACAACAATTTGTTTTTTCAATTTTTCAAATGTTTTTGGATTTTTGAATTTTTGAATATTTTTTGATTTTTCAGAAAAAGAAAGAAAGAAAGAAATGGAAAGAACTTGGGCTGCCTCCCAAGAAGCGCTTGTTTAACGTCATTAGCTCGACGTACTCCCTTTTTGATCAAGGTGGAAAGATCACGGGAGGGTCCACCAACATAATCTCCTCATTGTCGGGAGGATCCACTCTTTGGAACATCCTTGGCACATTGCATAGTTCAAATAAGATCCGCCAAAAAACCAAACGTTCTAAATGGGAAACGAAGCTCGTCTCGACTAGGTCCTCGAGTGGGATGGTGGTTTTGAAATGCCCGATGACACATCCATAAAGAAAAAGGAGTAATGGTCAGCTATCTTTTCCAACCTTTGCTCTACCAACGAGTGAGGGAAATGATCTCTCTTTGTAGCCTCTTTCAATTTCTTAACATCGACCAACGTCCTCCAAACCGTTGTAGCCCTCGTGGCCAACAAATCTCCTTCTTCGTCCTTAAGAAAGAACATGCCGCTCGTCTTGGGCACCAAGTCAATGGGCTTCACCCACTCGCTTTTAGAAATAACGAACATCAAGCCCTCCAATAACAACCTCCACGTCTCGGCTCTCACCATTTCATTAAAACTTGAATTCAAAGAACTAACTCCCTCAATAACTCCGGTTCTCCAATCAATAGAACTTTTAAGAACATCAACCCCTTTAGCCATCCTCTCCTCATCTTCTTCTCGGTGGGAGTTTGCAAGGATAATAATCGACTTACTTTCCTCATCCTCCTCAAGATAATCGTCAATTTTTCCAAGCTCATCATCAATAACCCCAACCTCCCCCTCTAAAAAGTCTTCGTTGCCCCCAATGACACATCGAGAATCATCTCCACACAAAAAGGTGTCAAATAGAGGAACAACGGGCTCATCAAGAAAAATAAGGGGCTCATCCTCACAACATCCCTCTTAGTACGGATGGGGGGACCACTTATTACATTGGAACTCGAACCGCCAAACAATGCATAATCTTCGTGATCTTTAGCGGTTAAAGGGGGAATTCGGAGAACACCAAACGAGCCGGGAATCGAAGTTTGCATATTCGGATAAGGATTTGAAGCACCATACCCTCTGGAAGAACCATTCATACCCACGAAGACACCAAACCCAACATGATTTTCACCATGCCCTCCCATGTTGGGTTGCCCATAACCATAACCACCATTGGCAACGTGGTTTGCACCATGCCCTCCCACGTTGCCATACCCATTATACAACATCTCATTCCCAACATGGTTTGCACCATGCCATCCCATGTTGGGAATGTATCCACCATAGTTATAAGCACCTTGCATACTCAAAGAAATCGCCAAATAAAATGAAAAGCTAAAAACACAACGAAACGACAATTAAATCGAAGGCCTTTACCAAGCCGTGTGCAACGGAGCCATTTTGAAGTGTAGTTTTTCGTGGTTTTGGAAAATTAAAGGTTCATGGCTTGGTATTACTGGAGATCGATTTAATTGAAGGAATCAATGTGTTTCAATCTTTGAAAATAAAAGGAAAATGAAATTAAAGCAAATAAACTAGCTAAACGAAACTAGAAATTGAAATTGCATATTGGTAGAATGCCTCGGTCGGATGCCTTAATTAAAAATGCAAGCAAATCAAGGAAAAAGCAAGAAAATGCAATGTTTCACCAAGTACAAGCATGCATGCACAAGGTACAACTATGCATAAAATCCTAAATAAGGCAAATTACCAAAAATTGAAAGCATGGATGTAAAGAGCAATGAAAGTTGGCAAGAAAGTTCAAAACTTTAAGGAAAATAACAAGTAACAAAACCTAGATCTAAGATTTAACCTAAAAATATGCATTAAAAAAATTTGCAAATAAAGCATAGCAAAAACTCAAAATCAAGACGATCCAAGACCCGATCTATGATCTAGATGTGTCACTCATCTAGAATCCATAGCCAAATCATAAGTTTCATCATGAATTCAAGGTGCTAAGACAAAAGGCATAAAATGAAGAACAGTCATGGAAATGAAGAACAAAGCATGGAAATAAAGCATAAAACATGAAATTGAAAGGAAACTTACTTGAATTAAGAAATAAAACAAGGCATGTATGTAATTGCAATCAAAAGTAACAATCCAAAGGAGTATTTAGATTCTTCTTAGGCTTACAAACCCAAGGAGGTGCTTGAAATTAAATCTAATCTAGGAAAAAGAGATTACATAAAGCTTGAAATCCAATATAAAACCTAAGAAAAAGAATTATCCAAGAGCTTGATGAGTAATTTTATCCCAAACCCTAGATTGGGTTGGGAAGGGAGTGATATCTTCAAAGGTGAAAGGTGTGGGCTTTATATACTTGTTTGTAGGGGCAAAACCGTCAAAAATGCCCAAAATCGCCAAACTCCTAGCGTCGCAGTCGATCGACTGACAAAGCAGTCGATCGACTGCCCAGTCTTGAACAGCCACACTCTCTGTCGAGCAGTCGATCGACAAAAATCCAGTCGTTCGACTGACAAATATACGGAATTATCCAATGATGTCTTCATATGAAATGTAGCCCTTCCTCTTGGCTATCATTTGGAATTTTACTCCGAGAGTTATGGGCTCCTCACCAAAACCTACCACAAGCGAGGTGACGACGAACTGTCTCCACTTAAAGCTATTTTTTACCATTCTTAGACTCAAAATTTGGAATTGTTGTAAACACAAAAGTTTTATACAATTCCCTCCGATTTTCAATGGTATAAGGTGGAGGGAAATGACACAAGTTTTTTTGGAGTTATGCTTGTATTACAACAACTGAGACATCCACCGAGCGAATGCAATCCTTTTAGCCACCTACAAAACAAGAACTCAAGCTTAAAAACCCAAAAATAGCGCAAACACCTCACATATCATACTCTTAAAGGTAAAAAGAAGATCAACGAGAAAAAGTCTTAAAACCTAATGAAGAACTACTCTAAACTACTAGATACGACGCTAAACCCAAACTAAAAACACGAGGAAAAACACAACAATTACATGCAAAATAACAGCCCTGGCGTAGGCCCTCCGATACTTAAGTCAGTTCCCTTTAAGTAATGAATAAACGAGAGCTCAAAGTAGGATAAAGATCAACTTATAATAGAAGTGAGGCATGTGTTTTCTTTATAAAGACAAGAGACGTATTCCCTATCTAGGGTTCCCGTCTCATAACCACATCACAATTCCATGAATAACCACTGCTTTAGAATTAGAATTTCTCCTATATGCTAAGTTATTATAGAACTCTCGTATTTTGTTAAGTTGCCATAATAATTTTTGGCCAATAACCATACCACGCTCTTAGTTCGTCGGGGCCCCATACCATAACCCATATCAGCCCATTAGGGCCCAAAGTTCCACTAGCCACATTACCCAGCTCTCAATACCGAGCTATAATACCATTACTCCCATACAAGAGCTCGACACTCCCATACAAGAGCTCACCACTCCTATGCACAGCCCGCCCTCCTACAGATGAGCTCGCCTCTCCTAAAGAAGAGGTTACCTTTTAGACCTAAAACCCACATGCACACCGACCTGAATATTCGATGTCGTATCAGCTAGTCCCCCACATTCTACTTGATTAAGGTAGGAAATCAAGTGGAATGTAATTATAAGTTTTCTAGAGGTCAGTCCCACGCGCCCCTTGGTAAAAGCACAAAATCATCAAAAATCACCTCAGACTTCAGAACATTATATGCATACTATCATTGTGTCGGACACGTTTTGCGTGCCTATTTTCTTGTAATATATTATTCTTATGGGCCAAAAAATGAAAAGCCCACACTTAATCCTACCAAACTTTTGCATCACTCGAAATCCACCTGTCATTTCAAATTTGTGTCGCTCCCATCATAACCGTCTTTTCATCTTCTCTTCATTGTATATCAAAAAAAAAGGAACACTCCACTATGGTTGCCTGCAAAAAACCTCAAAAACTCTCCAGCAAGAACATACGCTCGTCTCTAATTCGAAAACTCAGCTCGACGACACCACCTGTTTTGCGACATCATGAGTGAGTCCCACTAATTCCATTAAATTTAATTCACTGCCGCATTAATTTCTCCATTTTTAATTTAGAATTGCTGCACTATGAACATATCTCATTTCTCCCTCTTTTATTTCTTTTTTTTATCCAGCATCTTCTGATTCCGATTCTCAAAACCCTAATTCCCCTGTTAATTTAACCCCTATCCGTGATATTTCTTCCAATACTGAATCTATAGAAATTCCCCCAAAAAGAAAAAATAGTAGGAATGGTACTCACCAACCTAGAACCGACCTAATGGACGAACTGGCGGGGAGTCCCACCTGGACCGAGCTAGAAGCTCAAACCAGAGCCATAACAGAGGAAATTCAAGAAGTTATACCCTTACCTCAGCTGCAAATTCCTACTCCGACTAACCATGATTTCTTTATAACTAACCCAGTAATCATTGTTCCACCATCTGCTCATGTTAACCTACCTATACTTTCTCTAAGTACCCGAGTCACAATTGAAAACCCCTGGGCACTTCCTGACCGCAGCCTGCTCCCAGCATTCATTGGGAGCCTTTATCTCCCAAACACTATGCAGTTTGTACAGCCTGAGGCTGGCAAAAATGACCCAAATAACCCCACTCCTAATTATACCACGATTTTTGACGACCATGTGAAAGCAGAAATTAGGTTTCCTAATGCATCCTTTCATGGTCTCCGTGGACGAGAAATATGGAGTCCCCCTACTTCAATTGGTTCCTGAATCAATTAGGTTTATCACTTAATACATAATATTATGTACATCTTATAACATAGTACCAGATATAGATTTCCTTTTCTTTTGTTAAGGAATAAAAAACCAGAAAGGTACATTCTACCTTTCTTTTCGCCAATAAGCGCATTTTCTTGCTCGCTCTTCCTCCAAAGTCCATAAATGGTGATAAAAAAATTTCTTTCTCTCCTCTCGTGAGCACTGGCCCTTTCCTACAGAATGGCAGGAGGCAACCCCTCCTCAAGGGCCAATGCTCACAAAAAAGAAAAACCCATTTCTCCACAAGAAATGCATAGACTTAATCAATAAATGAAATAAGTTTACCTGCGATTTGGTGAAACTTACCGAGTCAGAGCGGGTATAGTCCTTTGTGGGCCTCAGTCAGCAACCCTGTGAGGATAACCAGGTCCAAATTTGGTATGTTTGACGCACCTCAGATCTTTACTCTTTAAACTGTATCAAACAAATAATAACCATTTTTCTTTCTGCAGAATGATTTGTGCTCGCCTGTGGATCATCGAGATCGGGAGGGTGCAACTGTGACCCAACCAGACTTGGCTCATGCTGTAACCTCCTTGATACCCCCCCCCCCCCCCCCCCCCCCCCCATAAATACATAGGAGCGAGATAGAGATTGACTTTGTGGCTGGAGACACACCTGTAGAGGTTGCAGATTTGGATGACAAATTGCCTCTGCACACTTCAGTGGGCAAGGGTAAGAAGAAAGCTGCATGTGGCCAATCACAAGCTCAGTCCTCATCTCCTCGCACAAAACGCGTCCATACACAAGTAGCGTCTGTTTTGTATGTAAGTGTGGTATTTTTCTCGAATTTTTAATTAGGATGTTATGTTGATTTGAGTAGTTTTTAGTCACGAGCTGTTAGGTTTTTCGATTGATTTCCTTATTTTATTGTTCTCCATGTTTATTTTTGATTTAATGTGTAATTTGGTTAAATGGGTTCAATTAATATGAGATTTGGTGAAATTCTTGAGTTTTTATGTTCAAAATTCCTACTTTTATAGGTAAAGGCATTGAAGGTGTAAAATGCATAACATTCTGGAATACTAGCCAACGCTTGCCAGTGCCCATCACTCGCCAGCGCCAGCGCCAAGCACTCGCCAGCGCCAGCGCTAGCCAACGCTTGCCAGCACCAGTGCCCAGCACTTGCCAGCGCCAGCGCTCAGCACTTGCCGGCGCTAGCCAACACTTGCCAGGACCAGCGCCCAGCACTTGCCAAAGCTAGCCAGCACTCGCCAGCGCCCGCCAGAGCTAGCCAGCGCCAGCGCTTGCCAATGCTCGCCAGAAGGGCAAATCCTGGTCAAACTTGGTCAAATCCGGGAGTCTCAAGCCTCTAAGGCTATTTTGGCCCATTTAAACCCAATTAAACCTAGTATAAATAGACTAAAGCTCTCATTTTTTGATTTTATCACTCAAATTTCCAAACTTGCATGGGTTTGAAATATTTTCTCTCTCTTGTTCTTAGTTTAATTTTGAAGATTGCCTTGGGTTTGTAAGCTCAAAATGAATCCAAGTACTCCCTTGGATTTTTACTTTGATGCAATTTAATTCAAGCTTGTACTCTTCTCTTTTAATTCAAGTAAACTTTCTTTATTTTTATGCTTTGTTCTTCAATTTCATGCTTGTTCTTCAATTTATGCTTTTTGCCTTAGATCTTTGATTTCTTGCTTGATCTTGTGAATTGACTATAGAATATAGATGAGTGACACATCTAGGACATAGATCGTGTCCTTGATCGTTTTTATTTTGAGTTTTTCATATGCTTTATTTTGATTTTTATTTTCATGCATAGTTTTATGTTGAAACCTAGATCTACTCTTCGTTTCTTGTTATTTCTCGTAAAGTTTTAAACTTTCACGTCAAATTTTATTACTCTTTACATTGATGCTTTCGGTTTTTGGTAATTTTCATTATTTGAGTTTTTATGCATAGTTGTACCTTGTGCTTGCATGTTAGTACTTGGTGAAACCATGCTTGTTCTTGCTCATTTATATAATTGATTTGCATTTCCATATTGAGGCACACGACCGAGGCATCCGACCCACTTGCTATTTTAATTTCTAGGATAGTTTAGATAGGTTAATTCCTCTTCATTTACATTTTCTTTTACTTTTCAAATCTTGAAACACATTGAAACCCTCAATCGAATCGAGTTCCGATAATACCAAGCCATGAACACGTTGATACTTTCAACACCACTAAAACTCTTCTAACAAAATGGCGCCGTTTCGAATCGGCTTGGTTAAGGCTTTTGATTTGATTGTTGTTTCGTTGTGTTTAGCTTTCTTTTTTATTTGACGATTTCTTTGAGTATATGCAAGGTCGTCGTTCACCCGGACATGATTGAGCACTTCTTGAATTCAATATGGTGAATAATCTTCCAAACACCAGCCCATTTCTCGACCCTAACGACTGAGCCCAGAGTTCCTGAGGAGCCCAATCCGAGTGACAAGGCCGGGCCATCAAACCCCGTTCCCCCACCATCTCCCGAGCAAGCTCTTGGATTTCAAGGGAGTGGTTTTACCACTCAAGGGCACGCCACGGGCCGACCCCAAGGTATTAATTCTTTCCCTAACTCATTTGGTGGTGGCTTTGTTCCCAACATGGGAGGTCATGGTGCAAACCATTTTGGGAATGGTGGTGATTTGGGATGAGATGAGGTAAACGGCTTCATATTTGTGGGGAGCTACATGAACATGCTCCAGATCTGCACACGGTACACACATCGGGTAATGGAATAAAGACAACACCTAGTCCTTCCACATCCTCTCATCATAGGGCACCCGCAGCCACACCTAAGACACCATCAATCACCCATCATGGTAAATGTGTGATTCGTTAATAATTATTTTATATGTAACATTACAATTAATATTATAATAATAATTTTTTATCTTTGAATATAGATACGGCTGGTCGATCATCGCCTTATAGACATCCCGATCCACACGGGGGACGTGATTACGTTCCTACATTTGGATCATCTGTGGTAGAGTTTTGTACTCCTTCCATTGTTGGGCAGTCGTTCACTGGTATTCTTCAGAAGAATTGAAGTTGTGGATTCCAGGACTTCGCAATTGAAAATCATATAGGCTTTTTGCGACTACACTTCCATACGGCACCAATTCAATATCAATATGTGAGTCATGCTAATGAGAGCTGGGGTGTACATTTAAATGAGGATAAAGAAGGTGACGTGCCAAAGGGAGGACACGTAGAAAATGATACACCTACCCAGCCCCCACCCCCAACCCCCACACGGACATAATTACGGCTTATGTAAAGACAAACACCCAAACGGGTATGGCACAAGAGAACATTATTGAGATTATTTTATTAGAATATAATTTATTTTGATTATATAGAAGTTTCTCAGTGTGTGATTTATTTTTAAGTTTCTATCATTCATTAAATGTCAAATACATACAATAAACAAACAACCATAAAATAAAAACATAAAAATTACAATCTTTCAAGAAGTAGTAGCAGTGATTTGGCCAAATAAAAATAACATACCAGAAAACCATAACACAACAAAGCAGCAAACACATGATAAAACATATAGAGCATTAAGTGATTAAACAACATGCAACGTTCAACAATCTTCACTGCGCATGTTTCTTACCCTTCCAAATTCCACTCGCAGAACTTCCACTATGGTTAGTTGGATACATTTTTTCAAAAAGTACTTCCATTTTTGTGAGCAAGGGTTCTTCATCAAAAGCGTTGCAATAACTTTTAATTAGACAATCCTGTATTCATCACAACAAGTTAGAATAATAAAAGATTCAAAGTGCCTGTAATCATTGAAAAGTGAGTGTACAACTTACAAGCATAAACTTCTTTCGAACGTTATGATCACCAAAGACCATTTTTACATTCTCGTTCCAAACTGCACTAGGGTTCCGAATTAGTTCTTTGAAGAACCTGAAATGGTTTTCAAGCTGGACAATCCTGGTTATAACGTCATTGTTGGAAATGGCACGTTCAGTTTTAAAGCAACAATTAAGTAAATCTTTGGCTTCCTTCACTCGTTTTTCTTGTAACGGTCCTTCATTTGGATTCCATCCATGGATATCTTTTTCGGTGATTAGGAATTTCATTAGACGTTCATCTCTATGAAGGGTCCACTTAATATTTTCTTCACAGTCGTAATCGAGTGTTTGGACCCGAAGTGTAGGAGGACCTTTGAGTCGTTAAAGTGGTTTGCCATTAACTTTTTTTTTCCAAATAATATAGAAGTAATTGATATGTACTTGTTGATGAATTCTCTATTATTTGTTCCAATACTTATTTATAGCAATAGGAGATTATAAAATAAGTTACTAATCAATTAAAATTACCATTTCCCAATCATGAGTCTTGATAAGACCAAACAATTTTACTAAGTTTTCTAGGGTCCCAAGTTCATAGCTCATCGACAAGACCAAATAAAGTTCCATTTTAATTATTCGACTGAGTTTGCTAGGGTCCCATAGCTCATTGACAAGATCAAATAATGTTGCATTTTAATAATTTGACTGAGCTTGCTAGGGTCCTAGGGTCATATCTCATTGTCAAGACAAAACAAAGTTCCATTTTAATAATTTGACTGAGCTTGCTAGGGTCCCAGAGTCATAGCTCATTGACAAGACCAAAAAAAGTTCAATTTTAATCATTTGACTGAGCTTGCTAGGGTCCTAGAGTCATAGCTCATTCACAAGACCAAACAATATTCCATTTTAATAATTTGCCCGAATTTGCAATCTTTCTTCTCTAATTTAATGAAATTGTTTGTTTGTATTGTCCAATTGCTGGGTTTGGTCAACCAGCCATGTGAAATATAACACAAAACTTACATCACAAAATATATTTCCTGCAAAAACGCTTCTTGTTAAAAATAATGTTTGGGGAATATTACTTCTTACAACTAGAAGGCACCAAAATAAGAATATATTCTCTGTAAATTAATATGCTCTAATGCTCTATTTAATCTTAGATTCATTTTCATGAAAACTAAACTCTGTAACTATTAACTCATAGTAGAGTCCCCTCAAAAGATATTGAAAACGGCAACAGGTGAAACCTCCCAAAATATTCCTAAACCTCAGTCCCATTATTTCTACACAGAAACTTGGACCAAGGAAGTAGACAAAAAATTTATTCAGGAGCTCGTGAAATAGTATGTGATGTGGAATTTCTATTATGTGAAGCGTAACACAGCTGCAATAAACATGACTATGACCAATGTCAATATAGTTTTTAATACAACGTTTGATCTATCATATTACGTAATAAGGACAAATTATCTTCATATGCGTTACCGAGTCTTTCAATGGCTACTCAGTCAATATGGTGTATGATCGAACTAGTAATCAAGTTCATCCAAGAGATGAAGCCATATTGGAATTAAATACTCAGGGTTAGTTCATTTAGTACGAGAAGTTTGAAATTTTTTATTTAAAACTTAAATTGTTCACACGTGTTTTAGCTAATATGGTATGTTGTTGTATACAGGTGAGAAGTTTGCACTTGCATATAGGTTTGAAGGTGAGGCGGATTATCATGCATTGTCTATCATTTTCCACGAGACAGGGGAATATTAGGACGGAGTGGTGTATGTTATCCCTTAAACTTATGGTCGGGTGTTGCGTTTCTTTTCAAGTAATGAGCACCCATCTTGTATCATGTTGGGTTCCAGCAGCTTGTTTAATAAATTGGTGACATTAATGGTGTATTTACATTTTTTTCATTACCTACATTATTAAACGTTTATGTATGAGGATTAAATCAGTTCCCATTTTATCCGTCACAGGCACGGAATTGATATTACATTACAATCGAAACTCGATAAGTGAGGATATTTAAGTCGTTAAAGTAAACTCAAATAAATTTAAGTGATCAATTTACTCTTACGCATGTGATACCTACCAGTGATATGACAACACACTTGCACAATTGCATTTATTTAATTTTCGACACTCATTGCTACTGTTCATATTTATTTACAAACAACCAAAATCAAGTAAAGAGGATAGAGAAAATGGGGTCAATCTGGCATGTGGAAATTGGGTCAGACTAAACTGACTCTTACGCATTCAAATCTAACAACGACATGACAACACACTACTATATCTGCAGCATTGATGTCTATTATATTTTTATTGTCATAGTGCTTGGCAAGACCGAACAATGCATTTAACAAGTTTGTAACTTTACATCGAAATAAATTAAATTGATTTATATGATATGACAACTCTCAAAACAACTTTTCAATGAATCATTTAAATTTTTTTAATGTATGGTCTTTGAACAGTCAAAATTACTATACGAATTGCTTTTCAAATGTCCAATATGGTTACCTATATGCATTTTTTTTTTTACTTCGTATTTACTACACAATAATATTCAAAAATTATACACCTATAAAAGGAATTGTTGAAACCTATTTTCATAACCACATCTCACCTATACAATATTTTTCAATCACCCTAGTCTACACCAAAAGTATAAAAAAAAGGGGTTCCCATCAGCCTAACAATGTATCAAGTTTTGATTTTAAAAAGATTTCTTTTCTACGATATAAAATTTAATCGACTGGAGCATCCATATGTATATCGTGCTTATTGACGAGCATCATATGAATGTTTGGACAAAATAACTGTCAAGTTCATGAAAGACATCATCATGGATGCATAACCCTGGAGTTGAGCTTCTTGAAAAACGATACAAATATTTTCATATGATGTTGGGCAACAACACGCTACTTGGGATCACGAGACCAACAAAGTGCAAGCACCAAAATAACTTGTACGTTTTGTGAATGACGTGGAAGACGATACTGAGTATAGTTTTGCATATCTAAAGATGGAGAATCTTTATTCGATTTGATGGATTCGGTATTCAATAAAAAATATTTTGAATTACATTTGTCAGTATCACAATCTCATTGGAATCCGCCATTACGATTGTGATCACATATGTAATATCGAATTATTGTAATTGTTATTTTAATCTTATTGTATTTGAATTTTGAAATAAATCTTTTTTGTTCTAATTTTAAAAAATTATTGTGATATACACTTATATTAAAAACGTGTGTATTTATTTTCCTTAATACAACATAAGAGATACTTAAAATTAAAAAAAATTATGAATTTTTTAATAAAAAATAACAATTTATAAAAAGAAAAAAAAACTTTTCCTTTCAAAATATAGTGCATGAGCAAGCAGTTAGCCTTTCTAATCGGGGAAGCTTTCAATTATGGGGGGTCGGGACGTTGTTGCCAACAACGTCCAGTAATGGGATTTTCTTTTTTACAGTTTCACCGCGAGATGTTGGTGGCAACATCGTCCTGGCCCTAATACCTTTTTTTTTTGTTATTTTCAAATTAAACTGGGGTCAAGCTGTAAAAAAACAAACCAAAAAAAAAAAAAATTAAAAAAACGTGTGTATTTATTTTCCTTAATACAACATAAGAGATACTTAAAATTAAAAAAAATTATGAATTTTTTAATAAAAAATAACAATTTATAAAAAGAAAAAAAAACTTTTCCTTTCAAAATATAGTGCATGAGCAAGCAGTTAGCCTTTCTAATCGGGGAAGCTTTCAATTATGGGGGGTCGGGACGTTGTTTGCCAACAACGTCCAGTAATGGGATTTTCTTTTTTACAGTTTCACCGCGAGATGTTGGTGGCAACATCGTCCCTGGCCCCAATACCTTTTTTTTTTGTTATTTTCAAATTAAACTGGGGTCAAGCTGTAAAAAAACAAAACCAAAAAAAAAAAAATCCCAATCGGGACGCTGGTGGCAACAGTGTCCTGGACCCCCATTTTTTTTTTTTTTTTTTTATAAAAAATTAAACCCGGACGCTGTTGCCCACCAGCGTCTTGGAATGAGGTTTTTTTTAACAGGATACTGGTGGCAACAGCCTCCCCCCCCCCCCCCCCCCCTTCTCTTCCCTTCTTTTTTGAACCCTAGAATTACGAAAAATTAACTGAAATAGTCCGGAACGCGGTTGCCAAACGTGTCCCACTTTCAATTTTTCTTTATTATTTTTATTAGCAGGGACGTTTTTCATAATAGCGCTCTCGATTTATTTTTGTAATTTAGTATTATAATTGGCCATAAGTTTTATTTACGTACAACCCCTCTTCCTTTTGACTTTTTGATTTTTGGCAATTGCCGTTGTGAAGTTTTTGTGGTTTTGTATTTTTTGGTATGGTTCTGCAACTTAGATCCCACCTAGGCGAGCTCTTGGAAATTCACCAATCCCACCTCAATTTGTTTGTGGAGCGGAAACATATCCGAAGGGGGCTGTTGAATTTGAAGGAATCTCAAGCACTTGGATTATTTATTTATTTTTAATCAACCACATTGGAATTGGATTCAATTTTGGGGTGAGTGGAATTTTTCTTCAATTTGAGACACGAAACTAAGGCCTCGTTTGGCAGCCACGATTAGCCCTGATTGCGATCATTAATCCGGATGAATCTTGCATTTGGGGTCACAGATCCAAAACATGGCTTATCTTCTAGGCCGCGCGATGCAAGTCAGGGATTTCCACCCCCCCCCCTCTGATTAAATATCTGGCATATATCAGACTCAAATCAGAATGGTGTAAATGTCATATTTACCCCTCGAAATGTACATAACATTAATGAAATGCCCCTAAACATGATTATATTTACAAGAGACCATATTAAAAAGGCACCCAAGTTACCACTTGTTCAGATCTCCCAGCGAACTTGCAAAACCCTAATCTAAAGGTTGCGCTGCGATTTCTCAGTCGACGCTAAAAGATAATCACCCCTTCTTAATCAAGTACGATTTTTTGACAACTCGATGTATTATTAGTGTGCAGTAATTGTTGTTGTGGATTTGGTATCTTTCAATCAAAGTTTGTAAGTTTGTATTTTAAAAAATCGATTAATCTCACCCAATTTAGTAGACTCACTTGTGGGCTTTCTTCTTCAAAATTTAATATTTTATGCAAGAATTTAATAATTTGTATTTTTTTTTTAATTTCCTGTGATTTTAGTTTATTTCAAGCATGCTCATTCTACAGGATAACAAATCGTAGTATGTATTAATATTTGGAGTTTTATGCTTCTGTTTTGATGCACATTTACAATTAATTGTTTTTATTTTTTGTTTTTTTAATTTTTTTCTGGTAATACAGCTACAAACTTTAGTTTAAAAGCCAGGTTGCATTTTTTATGTATATTCATTGATGTTTTTCAGCCATGTTTAAAATGATATGAGTTATTTATTATGCGTTGCCTCAACTAAGGCGTGAACACTTACATATGATAATTTATGATGGATAATTTGAGTTGTAGAATTTGTTTTATTTGAGTGGATTTGGTTGATTGTTTTTATTTATAATATATTTCTTAGGCTCACATCCATGTTTACAATAATGTGAGTTGTTTAATTATGTGTTGTCTGAAATAACGCATGAACTCTTATAGATGGATACAGATGAAGAAAGTGTTGTGGTGGTGGTCGAAGAGGTTATAAATATATTCACGACTTTCTTCATGTTTGTGTATATGTACTTACGACTACGTAGGAGACGTCACAGACGTCGACGTGTATATATAACTTGAATGAGTTATAGGGTCATTGATCGATTACCAGATCAAACTGGACACATGCGTCGGCCAGTAGATTTAAGTGACACTCACTGTATTGATAACTTACGAATGGATAGAAATGCCTTTCAGCGTTTATGTTTCCTTATGGAGCACGTAGGTGGTTTATCGCCGACAATAAATGTTCAAGTGAATGAATAAGTAACCATTTTCTTAAGTGTTCTAGCACACCATAAGAAAAACTGCACAGTTAAATTTGATTTCCTACGCTCCGGGTACAATACAAGCATATATTTCAACCGTGTTCTCAATGCGCTTCTAAAACTACACACATTACTTCTTGTCAAAGCGGCCCCAATAAAAGAAGATTGCACGAATGATCCATGGAAATGGTTTAAGGTATCAACAAATATTTTTTTTATTACACATTTGACTTAAACAAATTTTCCATGTTTCAAAAATTTGATATTTAACTGTCTTAATTATCATAGGGTTGTGTAGGTGCCTTAGATGGTACTTTTGTTAAAGTGCGGGTGCCGCTACGTGATAAACCTCGATATAGAAACAGAAAATGAGAAGTGACTGTGAATGTTCTATGTGCTTGCGATCCTAATATGAACTTTACTTACATATTGAGTGGGTGGGAGGGGTCTGCGGCAGGCTCCCATGTACTTAGGGATGCAGTTGGTAGACCCACTGGATTACGCATCCCAAACGGCATGGCATTAGTGAAATTAAATAAATTAACTAAAGTTGATGTTAATAAGGCATGATCTTCACACTTCAAACTTAATTAAGGTGTAAATACAAATTTATTTCAGGTCATTATTATTTATGTGATTGCGGTTACACCAATGGACCAGGATTCTTGGCACCATACAGGGGTGTTCGGTACCATTTGGATGAATGGGGTGTTGGCCGTGGTGCGCCTCAAAATTTTAAAGAATTATTTAACATGAGACATGCTAAGGCACGTAATGTGGTAGAGCGAGCATTTGGGTTACTTAAGATACGATGAGCGATTCTGCGTAGTTGTTCCTACTTCTCTATAAAAACCCAGAATCGCATTATCGTGGCATGTTGCCTCCTGCATAATTTTATTCGTACCACCATGGAGATTGACCCATCGCAAGACGAAGTTGCAGAAGACCATTCAGAGCACAATCATTTGCCCGACGATGGAAGCTATGTGGATCAAGTTGACACATCTCTGGAATGGAATCAGTAGAGAGACGAGCTAGCACAATCCATGTTTAATGTATGGCGTAGCAACCGTTAATTTATATAGTAACCCATTTGACAATGAATAGCGTGTTTTCTTTGATTTTAATTTCTTTTAGTATTCAGTTAAGTCGATTGGATAATTTATTGCATTGTAAGACATTGTTAAAAACAACCCGGCATTGTGGATCCAATGGTGCTAATATTGAATATTATGCGAATTGCTCATTATTGTTTGTAATATTACACCTGTTTATGTGTTACGTCAAGATGTTGCTAACGTGTCTTAAGTGCATATATTTTTTTCGTCATTTAATAGGGAAGCATGGAGTCACAATCTAGTGTAGGCCGATCCGGGCCATCAAAAAAAGATAAACAACCTAGGAGGTCGTGGAGTTCAGAGGAGGAATTAGTGCTCCTACACGCTTTCAAATATCTCGTGTTGAAAGGTTATAAATGTGACAATGGTTTCAAGGTGGGGCTTACGACCCTTTTTCAACGATCAATGGATGAAGCTTTTCCAGGGGCTAACATCCAAGCCAAGCCACACATCAGCTCTAAGATCACTGTTTGGAAAAAGAACTACGGCTCCATTAGCACCATGATGTCACGATCTGGGTTTGGATTCATTGACGAAACTAACAACATTTATGTTCGGGATGATGATATTTGGAATGATTTACGTGAAGGTATTTAGTGTATATTCTTATCATGTTTCATTTAAATCTCCGTATATAATAACCTTTTTAACATATTTATATAGAATTTTGTGTGATACTGGGCTGTTGTAGACGGACAACAACGCACGCACCATGAGATACAAGTCATGGCCATACTTTAAAGATTGATGCAAAATATTTGGAAAAGATCATGCTACCGGATAAAATGCTGAAGGATTTGTCGAAGCCGTTCAAGAGATACTTGCAGAGGTGCCACAAAATGACGATCTGAATGATGCGCCACCACCTACCCCAGAACCGAATGCACAATAAAATGGTAATAACGATATTGCATCAGATTGTGTAAGTGAGAGCAGTGCAAGCGGACAATCCAAAAAGTCGAAGAAATGAAAGAATACAGATACATTGGATGAACATTTCATGGATGCGATAACGAGTTTTCGTAAGACGGCAGATTCACGTTTGGGTGATCTTTCTAAGTGTTTGGGTTTTGAGCAAGATGAACGGTCTTCACGAGGAAAGTTGTTCGACGCCTTAGCTGCTCTTGATGGGTTAACAGCAGAAAAAAAACTGACTGTCGCGAATAAGTTGTGTGACAACACAAAATAAATGGATTTGTTTTTCAGTCTTGATAACAACATGAAATCTACAATGGTGAAAATGATTCTCGAAGGTCGCCTCTGATGTAACTCAAAGATTGTGTTTTGAATGTATGATTTGACATGTTTTTTAATTTGGCGTGATTGTGCTACTTTCAGGTTTCTTGTTAGTTTGTAGTCCAGGGTTTTCTATTATCGGTGATTCGAACTTTTTGTATCTACTTTATTAAATTTGTCAATTTTTAAAAAGCTCGCCCGCAAGAGTACGGGATCGCGTGTAGGTTGATAAGTTGACTCAAGTCGATCTCTCGAGGAAAACTGATTAGGAAGTTTATTTTGTGTTTGCGTTTCACGAATAAGAAAATAAAAGAAAATAAACACAAGATCCAATTTCGTTTGAAAGTTTAAGAACTAAAATTTATTAAAATAATTAAAACTAAGAATTAATTAAATTACGATCTAATTAATTAAATCTAAGGTTATTTAAACTAAGAACTAATTATCTAAATCCTAAATTATTTTATCTAAGAACAATTAAATTTAGAATTTATATAATCTAGGAATTTATTAATTAAAATATTTTTTTAACGAATTAAGAAAAAACTAGGGTTCTAGAGCTTCGATTCGTCTCCACGATCGCTTGGAAAGACCCAATTGATTGTTCACAACGAATTTAGGCTCTAGACCCATTAGATCTAGCCAAAAATCTTAATCAAAATCTCAACACAATCACAAGAAAGTTTCGACATGAAAATAATAATTATTTAATTAAACTAAGAGCATAAGAAAATAAGAACTTACTAATTAAACTATGAAGATCCGCATCATTTTGGTGTAGAAATCCATGAACTAACATTAATCTAAACTATCTAGTAGCTAATCTAAACTAATCTAAAACTAGAGATTTAAAACTAAGAAATTTAAAGAGTAACCAAAGAAATAGAAAGACACTCATTGGAGTTGTCAACCCTCAAGAGGCCTTGGAACCCTATGAATATGATAATGTATGTAAAACTCCGAATTATATAGGGTATTTATAGTTATTAGGTGTCTTAAGGCCCAACAAAACCTAAAATCGCGTGGAAAACGCGTTTCAGCATCAGCGTCGATTGACATCAGTTTTACGTTGACCGACGTCGATGGATGCGTCCTGTTTCCCATCAAAACTGCTACTCTTCTTTTAACGATACTATAACGGTTCCATAGAATAACCGTTATAGATAATCGGCAGCTTCAAATTCTTGCTACTTCTTCGCCGGAAAGCTCGATCTTTGCCTCTCTATCATCATAATTCATCCTTTGCATGCTGAACTCTTCCGGTTACTTAGCTATAACGTGAAAAACTACAAAATATCACCTAATTGCATCAATCTAGATCAAAAGGCGATAAAATAAGTTGAAAATACAAATATATGAAAATAAGCTTAAATTGTCCAACTTATACCAAAAACACTAGCAAAAACTATCTAAAACACCTACTAAAATCGTGTCATTTTCATGTTAATCAATCAGTTAGTTTTATGTAATTTTCTAAATACTCGTGTGGCGACTTTTACGATTCTGTAAAATTATTTTAGCTCCAGCGTATTGTTGATGATCATGAATAACCAAAAATCCAGGCATTTAGATTTTTGGACCCGTTAAGACTATTGGTAGACTATGGTGATTCCATATGTATTTGTATTTTAAATTTCATATATGTTGTGCGGGTGGACTGATGATTGTTGCAATTTGTTTGGAAGCAGATTTATGTTTTTAAGGTTATGAGAATTTATGTTTAGGAAGCGTTATTTGCTCTGCACTTTTTATAAAATCATGTTTCTGAACAGGTATTCTAGAGAGGTTCGAGGAAGGCTCGTGAAGCTATGAAGCACTGTGGAGCAGCTAAGGGTAGGAAGTTTGAGAAGGCTAGAGGAAAGAGAAACAACAAGGGTTTCAGAGTTTGATTTGTTTCTAGATTTTATGAAGTTTTATTTGGATACCTTATGAGATATTTGTATCCCTATTAATGACTTGGCTTTACTTGTGCTCTTCTTGTTTCAAATGCAGTTGGATAGTCATTTTGAACTGTAGTGTTTGTTTATTTCTGGAACGATGAAAAAAGATTTTTGGCAAATTTTTGTTAGTTTACATTTTGGTAAAAGCATTAATGTTTTTCCTGGATGCTATGTTCTTGATTGCTACGTATGATTGTTTTATTTGAGCAAATAAGATTTTAAAATCATTTCTACCTAACCCTAGGTATTGAGAGTTCCTTGATCATTTAGATTTATTAGATTAGTTCTTATTATGCTAAAATGTTTTTTTCCATCAGTAACATAGGCCATCTAATTTTTCATGGCTTGAAAGAAAAATTGCCTTGTTATAAGACCCCATCATTTGAGATTATACTTTTCAAATAAAATGTTGTAAATTTAATGTAATGAATCACACATTTTCTAATAACATTTGACATTGTTTTTTAGTATTATACTTTTCAAATAAAAAGTTATAAATTTAACGGATTAATACTTTTCCAAATAAAAAAGTTAAAAATAATGTAATGAATCATACATTTCCAAATAAAAATAGGCATAGACAGACCTAGGCCGATGTGATTTAACTCAAATCGGCGGAAAACTAAGAAATATATAAATATACATTATTAATAAATTATTAATTATTTTAATTTAACTCTTTTCTCTATTTAATCATAATTTATTATCATAAATTTTCTTATTTAAATACGTAGGCATAAAATTTTCTATTACCATAAATTCATCATTATACAGAGTATGAATTGAAATATGGGATATAATTTTAGGGTTTATTAAATAATGAATATAATTCTAATTATAAATTGATAAAATAAGTCAAAAGTTTAAAAAGAATTAAAAAAATTTGGGTTGGGACGCTAAGTGATAAACGCGTCCATCCCATTAAGATTAAATAATAAAAAAAATCCAAAATTAGGACGCTAGTGACAAACGCGTCCCGGACTTTTTAATAAAAAAAAAAAGTTTTGGGGTCGTTTTGAAAAAAAATAAAAATTTCAGGGCCGTTTTGAAAAAAAAAATTCACAGAAAATTGGGCAATCTTTTGGCGAAACTTGGCCATAACTTTGCTCACAGACATCCGTTCTGGACGAATTTTTTTTTGATTCCATATATCTCGAAGAGATCTACACGTTAGAAACAGACGAAGGCGATTTTGCCCCACGCATTTCTCCTAAAAAAATGCCATTTTCGGATGTTAATTTGATTTATACACACACATAACCCAAAAAATTAGGGAAACTGACATTATAAATTTATACGCGTACATAACCCAAAAACCCACGTTAACAAACATATAGTGCCCAACATATGAAATTCAATAATAACACATTACAATTTATATGGAGTATTATCCATACAAGACTTACACACAACAATAACATAGTCGCAAGCTTGTGTGGCTATATTGCCAACTCAGATGATAAATAGGGAAAAACGCGACAAATACGACATAACATGACCAACTAAAACAAACCCACGGTACACTACATCAAGGAAAATTGGTCCATGGGATTGAAGAAGAACACAACTAGGTCGGGCACATGTTCACCATGTGGTAACATCACTTAGGAGGCACGAATGACGACTCACAGCTGCCCACACTTGCTATATCATTTGGAGGTGATGGCACACAGTGACGCGGCAGGTCCGGAAAGTGTGTCGGACACTTAGCAACAACCGGTGAAGCCATTCCTTGATCTTATGATAAATAACGGGCTGGTTAACAGAATTTTCAGACGTCGATCCCTTGCTAGCTGCATATTTCTCTAAATACTTCAAAAATATAGTCGGATCGCTTGACTCTTGCTTATACTCTGTCTAGGGTGTGTGTGGCGGAATTTTTACAGCTATTGGTGAGTTTTTCCCTTTGCGGTCGTCCTCATCAGTAGACAAATCCACATGTGGTATGTCAATTGTAGTCAGGTCCACCACAGCATCTGCAATTCCGACCACATAGGGTCACCATACTCCTGATATGTAATGCTTAAATCCTCCTTCTTCAATTAAAAAAAAAAAAAGAAGAAGTTATTATAGCGAGAATCAAAGTTGAGTATAATGATTACAAAATCAAAGCTATTAGTTATTTTACATATGCAGATTGAGGACTCGACAAGTTAATAAAGATTTTAGTGTTTTACATTAGACAAAAAGTAAAATATCATAAAACTCAGCATTATGTATGATTGAATTAAGAAAAACAATATTCGTATAAAGCAATCACAATCAAATTAAAATATAAAAAATCAATGTCATGAGATAAAGATTTGAAAATATTAAGATATGTAATCGTAATATACATCATTCTTTAAACGAGTGGATGGAACACCAGTAATATAAGATCTACTAAACAAACAAAATTATAAAATTATGTGAGGGATCCAAAAAATTTAAACTCCGGCTATAGATGGGGAAACCTTAACAATCACAACAAATTGGTAAAATCACATTTTATTTTTCAAGAGTGAAAAAAGATACCGATGATAAGATCCAAACGAAAACTTGAGTCGGACTTGTCATCTTTTAACGAGAACTACATCGTGTTTGAAGTTTCATGGCGGCGACGATCTCCAACATTGCTCTGTGCTTGAAGCTCGAGAGCAGGAATTATTTCTTTTTTAGTAATATGATTGGTATTTACAAAATATATTGAAGGGTATTTTGGAGAATAATGAATTTAGTCTTGAACAATCTGTATTGCCAAATGTGAACCAATCATAAATGCCAAACGAGCATGGAATTTAATCAAAAAGTGTATTTATCTGTTTGAGGGGATTATCATGTGTAATCTGCTCTGGGTTAGCAAACGAGGCCTTTGGGAATCTGATTGGGGAACCTAATTTCTTATTTGTTTATGTTAGCCCTAATTTGTGGAATGTCCATTGTACCCTTTAACATTTACCCCAATAATCAAGTAGTCCCCACAAAGAACGTTACAATTTATTCCTAAATAAAGTTAAAATTAGAGAATTTGGCCTAATGTTAAAAAAAAAAAATCCCCAAATTGAAGAGTCTTGATTAGCAAATGTAATTCCCAATGAAAACTCAAATTTTAAGCTCTCAATAATATATTAAATTGCATAAAATTATATAAATTATTGAAGGACTTTGCTAGTACGTGTAATTAGTGGTATTAAAACCGAATCCAAAACCAAATAGGAGCGTCTTTGAGTGTCAACACAGTTAAACCATTGCGGAAAGTGGGCTAGGCTAGAATGAGTTTGACTTTGACCTTTCTTGACATTAAAAAAATAGCATCCCCCAGTCACACAAACGAGAGGTGAGGGGTGATTTGGTCCACCAAAGTCTCAAATGAAGAGACTTTAGAGTTAAGTGCATATTTATCAAGTCAAGTGGCTTGTGCGGCGTGCCTGCTTCCATTCCATTCAAAAGCAAGAAAGTTATCGGTTTACTTCTAATTTATTTATTTTTTTCACTCCTCAAATGGGAAAGAAATATAGGATTGATAATGTAACTAAATGTAACTATAGGTTTTGTAAAAGTTGCGATATGAGGACATTTCTCATTGGAATTAATCATAAACAATCACTAATGTGATTTGGTTTTTTAAAGACAATAAATAATAATCGAAAAATAAATTTTAATAACATACATTAAAACTCGCTAAAATCTATTAATTTAGCGAGATGTCATATAATCAAGATATTAATTAACATGTTTCAAAGTTGGGATGCCAAGAGATTATATTTAAGCAAGGTTCTTGAGTACAATATTATCAAGGTTCGGCTATAACTTAATATCGTAATAAAATGATTAAAATAGTAGTGTGAAATTATTTAATAACTAAAATTTTACGAAACAAAATTAAAAAAAAAAAAACAAACAAAAAAAGGATAGTTGCTTGAACTAATTCATTGACTTTCGAACAGCTGCGTAAGCTTAATATTTGGTCATACATATAAAAGTTGGTTATTTCATTCGGCACCTTTTCACTTTATTTCTACCATGTTTTTCAACTCGAGTAAGGATAGATTGAAATCCATTCTGAGTTTACTCAAAATGAAGGTTGGGTCCCACTCCTGACAAAACCCAGCATTGTTGGAAGATGCAGCAAAAATTGCAGAGGAGAGAGAGAAATTTATATGGGTTTGCTACAAAAAGCGCCAACTATTATTACTATTTGGTGACAAGTGAAATTGCTATTTTTAATAATCGATATTGCATTCTTGCTTGTGAATTATCCGTAAAAACAACTACAAAAATTGAATTTTATCAAAGTCTTATAACTTTAACACACATGCATTTATCTTTTTACAAATTTTGATCACATGAAATTGCTAAATTTGGATGGATTATTCACGTCTTTATTCTCTTTTCTTTTTGACTCTGACGTTAAAAAAAGAAAAAGAAAAAGAAAACATACACACACATAAATTTATATATATGATTCCAAATGTACATTCAATTTGCACGAAACTAGATAGATAAATTAAGTAAATGTATTTTGGGACTATATATATGCAAATTCTGAAAGAACCATTTTCTGATTGTAAGAGATAATAAATAATTAATAATAATGTGGTGCCGTGCCTAAAGAAACTCCTCCACCAAGTCCCCAAAATCAAAGCCATTGCTGCTTTCTACCGCGGCAATAATCTCCTGAAATGCAGCCACACTGCATGGGACAACGAGGCCCTTTTTTTGTTCAAACCCAAACTCGTTATAGGCCTTCTCCAACAAAATCTTGAACAAAGGGTGAGAAATATAGCTTGTGGGGACCACGAATCTCAGCCGTTTTTCGCCCACGTACACCGGAAATGTTCCCGTGGGCGTGGTGGCCGTCGACCCTTTATCGCTCTCCCTTACTGAACAATATTCAATGCTAGAATTTGCGCCAATTGTCTTTACTTTCTTCACTAGCTTCTTCATTGAATCAAGCTTCTTGCCCAACATTTTATTGGATTCTTTTTGGGATATTAGTTTTTTGGGCTTTTATTTTGTTTGTGTGTGTTTGTGTTAATGGAATATTATGGAAGATAATAGATGGAGATAATGGTACTCTTGAGTGTTGCTTGTAGAGAAAGTGTGATTGGGTGTGGTTTTTGTAGTGTATGATGGTGCAAAGGTGGTAATCTTTTGACTTTTCGAATGGGGTTTAAATTGAGAGGATATAAATTATTGATGTGTTTTTTTTTTAAATGTTTTTTGCCTTTCTTCTTTTAAGTAATTAATTACATTCGGTCAACAAATACTTTGTTTTAGGTCACATTGATGGATTATAATTCATTAGACCATCTTAGCATGTATTATAATGTAATGATTTTTATATTATGATGTATTATTTTTTGTATTTCATAAATTTCTAACTCATAATATGATATATATTGATTTTTGTATTTTACTATAACATATTAATTCTTATACTATAATATATTTGTATAACCTTTTACCCTTTTCTGTTAATCCGGTCTCAAAAGAAGTTTTGCCCACTTTTAAACACCTAGTTAGTTACCCGATTTTAACCAAATATTGTGTGCGGTTTTAATCAAAAAGCACATATCATGACCAATTAGGTGCAAACATGTTTTATTTTTTAATAATTCTTTAGTTCTTTCTTTTTTCTTCTTTTTTATATGTGTTGGAAATTCACAAATTGTAAAAGTCCCAGTGAATAACATAATTCTGGTCAAAATCGAACTAAAATTCCAAAATTATATAAAGATGGCTACTTAGACATGTAAATCTCCAAGTAGTCCAAAGTAAATGAAAAAAATGAAAACTATTTTCCTTTTTATTTGTCTGAACAAGTGATTTTATCTTCGTTTACTTTGATTTATGAATAGCTTCGAGCAATAAGATTAGGTTAATATACTATTTATATCCTATCACTTAAAGTACTCATTATGGATATGATACCTCTTAAATAGTATGAAATCCCTTGGCCATTAATTATAAGGTACCAACAATTGATGTACTGTGGTTTGATGGTCTATAATCAAAGATACCTCAACAAGATTTCAAAATATTACCAATTAGCGAGACTTCAGAGAATTAATTTGCTTTAGATAATTACAATATTAAATCAGAGAAGAATAGTAAGGACAATATATATAATGTTATAACTTTAAAGTTAATGAAAGAATGTTTGTCTTATTAAAGTAATAATGAATCTTCCCAAGTAATTGTGCTTTTGTCGTCATAATAGTCTGTATACATATATTATTAATTATCTGTATAAGCAACTTAATTAGAAGTAACCATCCTTCGGTCCCCAAAAAATAGGATTAAAGATTTAAGTGCTGAAGGAAAAATACAATCATTGTGCTTTTTTCAACAAGTAACTGATGAGGGATAGTTTAGGTATTTGTTATTTTTATGTATTATGAAAACATTTATTTTATACCCTGTATAAAGGGAGTTTATAAATAAAAGAACTCTAATTTCTACCATCTCCATCGTCTCTATTGTCTCTTTATGTTCTTTATGTTTTATGCTTTTCATTTTTCACGGTATCAGAACGAAACTCTAACCTATTGAGAGTAATCGAGAAGTGAGCCTTTGATAAAGAAGAGAACTCTAATTTCTACCATCTCCATCGTTTCTATTGTCTCTTTATTTTTTCTGCTTTTCCTTTCACACGTTATCAGCACGAAACTCTAATCTATTGAGAGTAATCGAGAATAAGCCTCGATAACCAAAACAACAATTACACAATTTATTTTCGTAGGTCAAGAATATAACTGCGGTGTAAGTCTGAAAAATTATTTTCTCACATTTCAATCGTTAGATCGTGTTCCAATTTTTACAAAACCTTCAATACCTTTTGAATTATGTTTTGAACGGTGGAGATTGGATTCGAAGATACGAGAAGATATAAATAAAAATTTCGAACAAAGCAGATTTTGTTCTCGAATTTTTCTGTGCAACGTTTTTCAAAACAAAGTTTCTCACAGTCAAAAATATTTAGATATATTACTCTAAACATATACAAGTTTAATATGACTGGTGGAGATTTGAATATGAGGTCTGAAGAATCCGATAATGAATTTTGAGCAGAGCTGATTCTGTTTCCGAAACTGTCTGCCCAATTTCTTTTAAGAGTTAAATTACGTACAATCTGCCCGTTGGATGAAGATGAATTATGGCTATAATATTCACAAGATATAGTGGTTAAATCTGTATGGTGGAGATCAGGTTTGAAGATCTATGGCGTCAGAATCATATCGCGGACAAACCTATTTCAAAAGCAAAATTAGGAAAGAATCTTGTCTTTCCTCCAAGGTAATTCGAATTTCCCTATTATTTATTAAATATAAATAATAAATATTTACTTATATGTATATATGACATGGTATGTATTATTATGAATCCTTATACAAAGCATGTATATGTATATATGTTATCTATGATTATATGCATGTGATGTTGTACAATATTGACAAACATGAAATTTTGCAACACTTTAATGATATTCATAGAACTCATAGAGTACATAATATAATATTATGCTTTTACAGGATTTCTAAAATTTCTTTTTTAGAAATCGTAAATAAAGTTATTTACGTGGTTAGATGAGAGATTGATCATGATTTTGTCAATACGTTAATCATGAGTTTCGATAAATTGATAGATTCATGTATGTTGGTAATTATTTTCAAACTGATTTTATAAGCTACTTTCAATATATGTATTATTGATTGTACATTCGCATATTTTCATGATAATGAAAGTTCATGAACGATAAAGAATTGTATAAATAAGTCTTGTCACAAAGTATATTCACATAATATCAAAGAAAGAGATATTCTTCAAGTCCATTATCTAAAGAAATTGATTGAACTAACTCAATCTAAATACAAAATAATATACTCAAAAGAAATTGAGTACTACCATCATTCATTTGATGTGGAACTAGAAGAACTACAATTCCACAATAATATTATTCAATTCCGACTGACAAAGAATCGTGAAACTAAACCAAAGTATATTCTTTAATGAATTTGAGAATTCATATTGACCCCAATCTTATGTTGGAAGTATATTTAGTTATAGATTTTCAATGAACTTTGAGATGTGCTCTAAATGAGTATTTTGAGAAATTTATGAAACACTACTTCCAAGCCTAAGAATATAGTGAAAAGAAATTTGTTTACTTGCTAAAAAGGGTCAATGACTTTGATATGTTGCGAAAATATGTCTTACCATTTGTGGAAAATAAAGTCACTTTAAATGACAATAAGTAATTGAGAGATACGATCTCACTCTATTTTTATTTGTTTTCCACTTGAGCAAACATACTGATGCACTTGTATAATATTAATTATGAAATTAATTCATTGAAAGACATGACATTATTCTTCATAATATTAATGTTAGACCTCTGGATAAGGAAATTTATTGAGGCTAACTAGGATTGACATAAATAGTGAAGATAATCTCAAAGTAAAGGGGAAGAGACATGTTGATCCCTACCTATGTGGGAAGAATGAATCACAAGTAAAGAGTTTGTGATATTTATTGGTCGTGGTATAAGTCGTGGAGGTTCTCCCAATAACCTTGCTTCATCAATGGATATCCTCTATTTTGATTGATAAAATTCTTTTGTTTCTTACGTTACAAATAACTTGTGAAAGTATAATCAATCATTCATATTAGACTATTATTTTTGGTCTTAAAGTTTATTTTGAGTTAGATTTATGTGATGTGGCCTGATTAGTTATTTTTGGCTTATTGGTAAATTTTGCATTTCATTCCGAAGCAATGGATATAATTGAGTTTATTTACCACACATTCACATACAAGGTTCAGGAGTAAACTATTAGATATAATGTAACATATCTAGCAAATAATGTAAAACATTAGAATGAAAAGTACTTCATTCAAATATCTCTGAAGAATGTGAGAACTTGTCGAGGAATAGACAATTATTCACTGAATTGCTATTTATATGTGACAAAGTCTTGATGCCTAGTGACATATTGATTAAAGTCATAAAAGCTCAATATGGATCAAGAGCGAAATGAATCTTGTTAAGTTTGATGATATTCATGTTGATGATTATCATTAAGAATTACATAATGAGAACTATACCTTTAATTTATGTGAAAGAAAGCACATTTTAGAGTCAATCTAGTAATTTTACTTTACTACTTTTTGATCATTGAATCATAAGAATGACCAACAAAGAACTTTTGAACGCTGAATCATTCAAGTCTTGACACGACTGAGATGGATTCTTTGGTTGTCGTGATATGATGGTCCACATTATAAGAAATTAATATGGCCATCTTTAATTTTGAGTGAAACACAAAACGAGATAGAAATTTGATGCACAGTATAGTGCATCAATTACATCTAGTGTATTTTAAAGTACTGGGAGCACTACATATATTCATATCTCAAAGATATATAACTCATTTTTTCAAAACTTGTTCATTAGCATAATTGTATGATTGAGACCTACATTTGCTAAAGATACAAAATATAATATTTTATTCTTATAATTGATAATTGGTGATACATGTGGACATAACCATTCAAAATGCGGATCATTCAATTATTTTATAATTTTGGGCAATGCTTCGCCATGTATTGTCCATGACCCATTTAATCTCATCTTTCAAGTGCATGCACTGGTCGGTGTCATGACCATTCTCGTTATGGTATCTATAGAACTTGTCAGAACTCTCCCTCTTTGGTTTATGGGCATACGTTATTGGCCATTTGAGCTCGAGATGTTGTTCGATAGCTTGAAGGATCTCCTCTTAGGCTGACTCTAAGGGTGTATATTAGTCTAATCTGGGATGCCCATTTCCTAGATCAGCCTTGGATTTCTTAATCGGAGCCTTCTCTTCTCTATCAATTTGCTCTCTCTTTTTATCTCCATCATCTTCTAGCCTCAGGGCTCCCTCCATGTGTATATACTTTTCTACCCTTGCCAAAAGTTCTCCAATGCACGTGCTGGTTTGACCATCGGAAATTGGAAGAACTCTCTCTTCGCTGCCCTTAAGTAAGGCGTTAATCATAAGCTCCTAGAAGGCCGATGGTAGCTCCAGCTTAGCATTGTTACAACACTTTACGTATCCACGTAAGCCCTCCCCTTCCTTTTGCTTCATGCTGAATAATTCCAAAGGCATCTTCTGGTATTTCCTGTGGCTGGTGAAATGCTGCGCTGAATTCCTTGTAGTTACCTATCGAATGAGGTGGCAATTGATAAAACCAAAGATAAATAACTTGGTAAAAGTTGTGGGTAAGACCCGGCACATTACTGCATCTGAAAACTTATTGAAGATGCTCGCATTCTCAAACTGGCACAAGTGATCCCATGGATCCGTTGTCCTATTGTAAATCAAAACCTAGAGACTAGTAAGAGGTCGGTAGGTCATCTACCATGATGTTTTTGGTGAACGAGATGCTTCAAAATATTTGCTCTGCCATGTTACCCGTCATTTTTTTCTTTACATCTCTTACCTCTTTTTGCAGATTCTGCATCTGTTCAATAAGGTCGGGCGTACTCCTGCATGAAGTATCACTGTCCAAACCAAAAGTGCTCTCCTCCTCCCAAGAAATGGCTTTATCCATGCCCTGGGGAGCCTTGGTGGTTCCTACTTCTAGTGGCCTATCTTCTCTAGGACGGGGTGGTGACAACTTTGCCTACTTCTTATCTACTGTCTCCCCTACTGCTTTTCAGATTAAGCTGGATAGTTGTTGTAAAAATGAATTCGCAAAAGATCCTCTATTTTCACATGGGGGTTAAGGGTTTGGGGTCACCATGGAGGGCGGTCTTGGATTTTACTCTTCCATACGTGCTTCTTGGGGTGCCGCTACCCCTCTTGGAGTCACTGTCAATGCAGCAGAGTGTGTTGTATCATTTAGCTCTACCACCAGATTTCATCGAATTCCATCCGTCTCTGCCATCTTTTGCCTCATGCCTTAGTTTACGTGTTTCCAACAGGCGGTGCCAATTGGCCCGCCCTAAAATATTGACCACCACGTGTTGCTGTCTACCTCTACTTGAGCCTAGACGACCTTCATGAAAACAGGTTAGAAAGGAACCAACTGGAGGATTCCGGTGAAACCCTCTCTGAAGCTTTAATTAGTATCAGGGTGTGGAGTTCGGGAAAATTTACAGTAAAAGTAAATTAAATCTATCACTACCTCCCCAGTGATGCTTATATACTAAGGGTTAGTTGGGAAATTCCGAGATCTCGGAGAAATTTCCGCGAATCTCAAACCGTTATAACTGAAATTGATAATTTGGTGCATTAAGCTCTAGTAGAACATGTAGACTTATGCAGAGCTGAGTTAGATTTATCCCTTCTCCTGTTAGAGCAGTAGTTCCTCTCAATCCAGACCAAATATAGTTGAGCCTTAGCTCTGTGTTATCCATTTGGAGATCTCATAACCTTATCTAAGCGATTTTTCTCTTAGTTTACCTTTTCCCCCTACCGATGGTAGTCGAAAATACGCATTATTTACTCAACTCATTCTCAACAGCTGAGTTCTGACACCCACGATGATCGGGACCCTCCATTCCTCCTTTTAAAGAGTTCAGCTCGACTTGTTTCCGATGACCAGACCCACTAGTGAGAGTTGACCTTTATGTCGTGTCCTAGTTTCTTTTGTGGTTACTTCAGTTCAAGATTATATAAGCTATTTTTAGACTACATCAAATTTAATCTCAAGAGGAGGACTAATCAGAAGTGATTTTTGTGTTTGAATCACAAGTGAGAAAATAAAGAAAGATCTACGCTAAATACAAGATCAATTTTCCATTTTTGAAGTTTCTAACAACTAAGACGAGAATTTAAATGATGAGAATTGAAATTTAAGACTTTGAAAAGATTATTAAAATGGGGTCTAAGTTCTAAACTCTTCTCAATGATCAATTGGTAAATTATAGAACACTTAATCTATAAATCAGGATTGTCAATCCTGACTCTCAATTAAACACTCTTTAATTAACAATTGATGGTTCTAAATTCATTTAGATCCCAGGCCCATAAATTCTAACCTAAGGTCATCATGAAATGTAATAACATAATTTAAGAGCAAGCATAAATATAATTAAACCAAGTAAGAAATTCATAAGCAAGACTATTAAAATCATTAAATCAGAATTAAAAGCTCAAATAAGTTAATATAAATCATGGAGGGATAATAAATTTAAACTACACTAGAGAGTTATAGAAATGCTTGAACATAAGTCCTAGCAAGAACCTAGACAACAAATACAACCAAGTGCATGGAATGACTAACATAGATAAACCTTTCTAACTTTCACTACCTACTTTCTAAACTATGCAATTAGGTAAAAAGCTTGAAAACAAGAAACAGGACAACAATGGAGGAAAATGCAAGGTTCATGAACAATATAAGCAAAGATAAAACACCTAAACTACAATCAAAATATGAGAGAACCAAATAATTGAAACATTCATAGAAATTAACAAGAAAGTGCAAGAGAACATTGAAAGTTACCCTAAGTAGTCTTGTTCTTCATATCACAAAAGCCAAAGGTAGAAATGTTCACCAAGTACAATAATATCACAAACTAAGCTAAACTAAAAACTAAGCTAGAATTCTACAAGCTAAATTAAACTAAGCATTATTAAAGCTTAAAGGTGAAAAAAGGTGAAACAAGAGGATAAGGTAAGCTTGGGGATCCAAACCCTAAGAAGCTAAAAAGACAACTCAAAATATAGCTGGGTTCGGGTTTAAATATGAAAAAGTGGGGTCAAAATGGTAATTTTCCCAAAAATGGCATTCTATCGATTGTTGGGAAAATTGTCGTGTCGATGGCGCATTGACTTGGCATTGGTGGAGCATCGATCGGGCATCAATGGCGCATTGATCGATGGATGTGCTTTGTGGTCCCGGTTCGTGTTTTCATCAAATCGAGCCAATTGTGATCCTTGGGAATGCTCTTGGGCTCACTCAACTATCTTAAAACCAAGACACCGAAAATAACATGAAAATCTACTAAAAAAAAGAGAGAGAGAGAGAGAGAAAACACAAAAAACACTAAAAAGACGACAAAATTTACAAAATTTCAAAGGAAAAATGGGACAAAATATGACTTAAACTTGACTAAAGCACACAATATGAGACACAAAAACATATTAAAATACACACAAATATGATATCCCCTAGTAAATCCCCCTCTTCTTCGGTGTCATCTGAACCCGACTTCTTAGCCCCTAGTGCGGTCACGTTGGTGCTCCAGGCGGCTCACTCACTACTTCCACCTTTTAAATGTTCTATTAGAAAAACCATTGATAACCATTGGCTACTCCATGACTGTGAGCTCTTAACCAAATTCATAGAAAACCTACATTTGCTGGACTATATAGAACTAGTCCTTTCGACAGCTTCCAACAACTAAGTTGATCAATCACTCCCTGGTCACATCACCATTCTTGATGTTTTCCTGGACGTCGGTCATAAATTTCCCATTCATCCCTTCTTCGTTAAGTTGTACCATAAATATGACCTCCCCCCGCTCCAGCTCACTTCTAACACAATTCGCCTCATGATAGGATACATCATACTCTTTACACACCACATAGTAGGACCCGAGGTAGATTTTTCTTCTTTTTCTATATTCTAAAACCTCAAAAGAACTCTTTTTTATCTTTCCACTCAAAACTAAGCTCGTTTCCTAAAAAACATATATTTTAAAGTGTTCGATTGGCCAGCTAAGTTTTTCTTCATCGAATCCTCGTACCTCAGCCTTTCCCTATTGAGAGACGTGAGATCCTCTCCACCTGTGAAGAAATAACTGCTAATTACTTCAACCAAGCTCGATACGAGGCACCGATAAAGAAGCTGAACCAACAACCCTTCGATGTGATGAGACTGACTAGGTTTGAGTGCATGCTTGCTTACGTTAGTCTAAGCAACTGACCCATTTCCCCCATGATTGATTTTTTTATGCACCATTAATACACATATCATTAACTATATAAAATGTTTAATTTTGTTTTTTACTTCTCTCTCTAGCTGAAAATATGGCCCTAGTAATCATTGACTCGTATATGTAAAATAATATTCATATTCGACACACATTCTGATGATTCAAAAGATAACCTTTCCCCTACCAGGCCGGTGGATCAAATCGCTCCACCTGAAGAGGCGAAGGTTGTTGTTAACATACTTGCGAAAAAATCCAAAAGAACAAAAGAGGAAAACTATTTCTTCTAGCAAATCCCATCATTTATCATCTACCTTGGGCCTCACATAATTGATAGGATATCGACCCAAGTCTCCCCAACTCAGGATACATGTCTCAGAAACATAACCATCTTCAATAATAAAAACAAAAGAGATCCCGCATCACTGAAGCATCGAGCTCAGGTCCCTAAATCATTACGTATGGATCGTTGAGCTGTAACGTTCTAAATAAGTCTCATTCCTTCCTGGAGAGCTAAATGCTGCTTCCAGCTGATGTGGCCTTGCTATAGGGACTTAGCGCACCTCATAAAGTGGAAATCTTAGCTCAACACCTTGCTCAAATACTCACAATTCTCCCCTTCAAATTTCATTATTCATAAACATCTCTAACTAATAATTAATACATATTTGTAGGATTTTCAAACCTTTCTATCCATAGTCAATGATTATCTGACCAACACCTCAGAGTGGAAGAAAAAGACAACTTATTGGGAAGAGTCGTCGATCACCTTAAGAAAATAGGCCGATCTCATGCTCAACAACTTTCCCTCACCTAGGGTCAGCTGGATTAAACTCAGCGTACTTTGAAAGGCACCCAAGAAGAATGCGAGGCCGCCAAAACTGAACTGGAGTAACTCCAAGTGAAGACAACGACCTTGGAGACCAAGCTAGCTCATCTACAAGATGGCATGCAGAAAGAAACTATCGCGATCAAGGAGTAAAAGTAGGTCATCACAACTTCTTGTGGATTGAAGTGGGTAAGGAATTTATGGTGTCCTACCACATCAAGATGTTGGTAGCCTACCATACTTCCACAACCTTCCTCGCAAAGATTGGACCTAGGACTAAGCAATACTTTAAATTGGCCTTTCAGAGGGCAAATAAGCAAATCAAGGCATCCGGCTCCACCTTTCATTCAAACATCAAGAAGACTAAGTAAAACCTTTCCCAGTTCACTTGTGGGAAAGGAGATATCCATCAGCCGAAAACCGCAGCTTGATGGAATACTAGTATTGCTAACATAGTCCTTTCTGTTGGTTTGTCATCCTAGCTAAATATTCCCCCAGAATCTCTGGTGCCATTGTCCTCAGCACCCACACAAGATTTTTTAATATCTGTTCCCAACATCTCTTCTAGCCAGACTTCCTTGAATCCTAGACGCAACTCTACAATTTGAACAAAAAATAAATATGCCACCTTTTGCACTCTATGATTATCCAAACTTTTAGTAATTATTCAATGGTTTTCTATATAATTTTATATTCTTTACTTGTGCTTCCTCTTGTTAATTACTTATACGCTAGATTTGAGTACCATCATATTAACATGACTACCTTATCATAGCATCCCAAAGCACCTAACCACTTAACCTAACAAGATCACTAGCACGATAACATGTAGGAACATTACTCGTTAAGTTTTGTGAATAAATTAACAAGATCAACTATCAGACCCAACAACCCAACATCACATGTATTACCCAATTACTCGATATATATAAAATTTACTTGATAAGAAAAACATAGTCATAAGCGATACTACTTCCAACGACGACATACATTCTCCTCCTTTAGATAACTTGACAAAAAACACAAACCATAACACATCAGAAGTCTCCACCTCATTAGATAGATCAAAGAATACGTATAACAGTTGCAACTTATAAAGCACTGGACTAAGTAAAGTTACTGCACAAGCATCATAGCTATAGCTCGGTCTTCCTGCATTCAGCCTGTAAAAGAACTAAACCAGTCAAATTGGTGGTAGCATTTTAGAACAATGACATCATCGGCCTACTAAAGTACTAGCAATCTAACCTGGAGGAGCGCTGAGTCAGCCAAATTATTTCTAGCAATCAAACACAATGAAAGTATAAACTAGCCAAAGTGCTAGCAATCTTACCTGAAGGAGTGTTGAACATGTCAAATTACTGCTAGCAACCCAGCACAACGAGAGCATCAGACCAGCTGAAGTGCTAGTAATCCGACCTGAAGTAGTGCTGAACCATCTAAGGTACTACTAGAAATCCAACACAAACATTGGACCAACCAAATAGGAGTGCTAAACCAGATAAACTATTACTAGCAATCGAGCACAACTAAAGCATCCAACCAACCAAAGTGGTAGCAATTCGACCTTAAGGAGTGCTGAACTAGCCCAAATTAAAGCTAGCAACCCAGCACAACCAAAGCATCAGACCAGCCAAAGTGCTAGTAATCCAACATGAAGAAGTGTTGAACCAACCAAATTACCACTAGCAATCTAGAATATTGAAAGCATCAGACCAGCCAATGTCTTAGTAATCTAACCTAAAGAAGTACTAAAGCAGCCAAATTAGTGCTAGAAATTAATCTCAATGAAAGTGTCAGACCATCCAAAGTTCTAGCAATCCGATCTGAGGGAGTGCTAAATGAATGTATCATAACATCCAAAGTGCCAGAAATCCAACCTGAAGGAGTGCTGAACTACAAACTACTACTAAAATCTAGCACAACAACATTATCGGACCAGCCGAAGTGCTAACAATCCAACCTGAAAAGGTGCTGAACTAGACAGATTACTTCTATCAATCCAACACAATGAAAGCATCAGATAAACCAAAGTACTAGCAATACGACCTAAAGAAGTGCTCAAAACAGCCAAATTATTGCCAGCAATCCAGCACAACAAAATCATTGAACCAACCAAAGTGCTAGCAATCCGACCAGAAGTAGTGCTAAACCAGCCAAATTACTACAGTAATACAGGATAAAGATAACATCAAACCATTCAAAGTGCTAGCAACTCGACCTGAAAGAGTGCTGAACTAGCCAAATTACTACTAGCAACCCAGCACAATGAAATCATTAGACCAAAGTGCTAGCTATTCGACATGAAGGAGTGTTGACCTATCCTAAATTGCTGGTAGCAATCTGAGCCAAAGTGCTAGCAACCCGACTTGAAGGAGTGTTAAACCAGTCAAATTACTAGTAGTAATCTATCACAACAAAATCTTTAAGGAGCCAAAGTTCTAGCAATCCAACCTGAAGGAGTGTTAAACCAGCCAATTTAGGACAATGTATTCTGAACCAGAAGGACAAATGATATATGACTTGAACTTCCATCTCCCAGGTTGGAACAAAACATCAAGTAAAGCAAGAAAAAATAATAAATAACTTAAGGCATCAATCAAGTCCATTATCTAACTGAGAGTATATAACTACCTATCCAAACGTAATATTTCTTAAGATGACACACAATCCAAGAATATGGAACTAGATTCCCATCTTGTTCATCCAGAATCTATGCACCTCTACCAACACCTTGAGTATTCTTGTACGGACCCTTCCTGTTAGGATCTAACTTACTAGTATGATATATCACATTTGATCACCTTTACACCAAATCTATGACCCAAAACTGTCTCTTCTTCATCCTCTGATATAAGAAATTTATATCGTTTGCTTATATCGTCTATCCCGAGCTGCGAATTCTTCTTGCACTTCCCCGTCTACCTCCAACGCTTCCCTAGCTAACCGCTCATTCATTATTGGTTAAAAAACTTCACTCTTTGAGACTCGACAACTATCTCAACTGGGATGACCACCTCTATCCCAAAGACTAAATTAAAAGGAGACTCACCCGTATTAGACAGGGGCGTAGTGCGATAATCCCATAAAATAGATGGTAACTTCTCTACATATGAGCCCCCAACTTTCTTCAATCACATTTTGATACCCTGCATCAGAATACTTTTAGTACGTATACCTTTCCATTGGCTTGCGAATGTATAAGAGGAGCATGAGCTTCATACTTCCGACAAGTCTTCACCAGGTCTCCCACCATCTTCTTCATATGTGGCTAGAAAAAATCCTGCTCGTAATGCTTTTCCTACAAGATCTCTACTTCTCGCAGATCTCCACAATGCCCTTTATGTATCTCTTGCAAACTACGAACCCCTACTCCTCGGCTATGCATGTTAAATATGGCCAACAATAAGATCTCTTATGCAAATCACCCTCCATTAGATAGAACCTCACTACCTTCCAGGTCTAGGAGGCCCCTACCTATTCACCCCCTTAAGCAATTCTACTCAATAAAGTTATGATTGGAATGAAATAATAAATACGATTTTTATGCACATATTGGACTTATTTAGTTAGATTTTAATTCTTGTTTATTAATATATAGTGTCTTTTAACTTAATTTTATATTATTTGGGTGTTATTACGTGTTATGTATGTTATTATAAATTTTAAAGGAATTTGGAGCTTATTTGGGCTCAACAACAATAATATTGAAGCTTTGGGCCATATATAAGAAAGAAAGGAGGACATTAGACCGGACCTGGAGCAAGCCCACGCAACTCACAAGTCAACAGGGCCCAAAAAATCATTATCGAACATGTTATCGATCGATAGTGGAGTTACTACTGTACCCTATTTTCAAGGAACCCGTTATCAACCCACCATAGGTCGATAGTCTGGTCGATAATGGGTCAACAAGCATTACAAAATCAATCAGACTTAAATTTAATGGCCAACATTGATTTTCTATTATAAAAGGTGCATTGTTTGTTGTCCAGAAAGAGCATCTTACCTCATCTTATACCATACAACATCATCTTTTCATTCCATATCATCCACCATAGGTTAGTTTTAATTTTCTTTTGATAAGAATAATAGAGTTTGAAATTGAGAAATAACTGGAATGAAGGATTGACATCCACCATTTTGGTCATTCTATCCTTACTTTTGATCATGTCTATTATGTGTTCGATGAATTATATGAATGATTTGTTGAACATGTCTAGCTAAGTTTCTTTATTATGGGGTTTAGAAAAATAATGATTGAATAATATTATGATATTTTTTTCAATTCAAGTATGATCCCTTTATGATTTTTGTATTTGGATTTCTTGATCATGAGTGATAAACAATCACTTTTGTTTCTTATGTTTCGATTGATTGAAAAACTTAAAAAATTACTAGCCTTATAAATTATAATTCGAAAGATGAGATTTATCAGTAGGCTTTTCAAAACAAAACACTTTAATCAATAAGAACAAGAGGTTTGTGATTAATAGTGAAGTCGCACAAACCTATGAACAGATCTTTAAAGTCATAAAAATCTTTTAAACCTTTTGGAGTTCTAAGTATGATTTCAAATTGACACGTTGTTTCATACTTCGGTTATATGGTTTAATCACTTCGAGAAAAGGATTGAACTAATATTCTGATTGTCTTATAGTAAATAAATCACAGTACACTTGATTGATTGAAAAGTAATAACTTTGGGATATCATTATGAAACCAAACCTCGGGATACTGAAAATCATATAATTATAATTCACTTTTTGTATTTTATTATTTTATTATTTTATAAATGTCGTTTGTAACGAAAACAACCCAAACTCATTTTCTATCATTTAGGTAATACTTCATAATCTAAGTTATATTAGTTCTCAAGCTTAAACTATATATGGTCCTTGTAGGATTCAGCCTTGCTCATTTCATACAAATACTACATCGTATACATACATTTAGATAGAGTATTTAAACCAATCCGAGTAATGGGGAGCGGTCAAGTTTTTTGGCGCCATTGTCGGGGACCATTGAGTTTAAGTAGATAGTAATATAATTGATAAAATAGTATTACTCTACAAACTTGCTATCTTTTTATTGGAGTTTAGATTGGTTGATTTGCAGGTGCTATATGCGCACACATTATAGAGGGGAACCTTTAGACCCCATCGATCGAAAGATCGAGGAGACTTGTAGGAGAAATAAGTCCAAAATGAGTGAGAAGAAAGATGGATAGAAATCTTGATCCAAATCAACCAGCTCCAACAAAAACTACAAACATTGAATGCACAAATGCAACAACAAGCACAACCTCCAAAATGCAGAATCGACCATCCAGACCATGTTCAAACCCGTTGCCAACCAAGCTCACAGAGGAGCAAATAGCCAACAATTCAAGATAACAACTTAAGTTGAAGACGGGGTTAATAAAAATGGTTCAACAAAAATAATTTATAGGAAGTGCCACGGACGACCCAAACGGTCATTTGGCACAAAGAGATATGCAAAACCAACAAGATGAATAGAGTCCCAGAAGATGCAATAAAGACTAAGCTTATTCCCTTTTTCATTAAGGTATAAAACAAAGTTTTGTCACAACTTACTTGGATTTAGATCCATTGACACATGAAGGAGATGTGTTGAAAGTTTTTACTCAAATGCTTTCCACTAAGCAAGACCTTGAAGTTCAAGAGCAAAATTAAGCAATTTCGCCAATTAGACGGAAAGTCAATACACGAGGCTTTGGAAGATTTAGAGAGTTATTGAGAAAGTGCCCTCAACATGATTTTCTTGAAGACCAACAAATTTGATACTTTTACAATGGGTTAAGCGAGAACACGAAGGTTATGGTAGATGCATCACCTGGAGGTGCTTTTTTAACAAAAAGAACCGAAGTGGCATTGACCATACTTGAAGAGATAGCGGCCAATAGTTATCAATAGTCAATGGAACAATCAATAATGAATAACGTCTCCATGGTTGGCGAGAATGATATAATAACCGTTATGACACAATAACTTATGGTAATTAATAGAAAGTTCGACATGTTTATGTCATAAAGCTCAAAACTTTCAATGAGCCAATCAAGTGAAGTTACCATGAGTGAAGGGGTTAAAGACTTAAATTTTGTCAAGAAAGAAGCTTCAACAACAATTGTAGAGGCATCCAAAGCAGAAATCAATATCATCTAGGGATGAGAAATTGTCCAAATTTCTCTTATGCCAATATGAACAATGCACTCCAACCACCATCGGGTTTTTTGGTAACAGATAGAGTAATCAACGAGAAGAAGAAGTTAAGTATTGAACATGTTCACTGCATTTATGGGTTAAAATGAAGTCTTGGTTTGAGGAAGGAGAAGAAAGGATGGACAGGAAGAAGTCAGCCATAGCTCAAACGAATGGGTCGATTGGGACCCACATGAAGGAAATCGAAACCCAAACTTCATAGTTGGATATCATTATTAGGAACCAACACAATAAAGGGCAATTTCCAAGAAACATGGAAATAAACCCCAAAAGAACAAGTGAATGCAATTAATTTAAGGAGTGGAATGCATTATGAAGTACCGAAGATATCGACTATTGAACAAGAACTTACGAAAGAAGTAGAAAGAGTTGCCAAGGAGGATATGGTAGAAGAAGAAATTGAAAAGGGGCTGAGAAGCCAAAATCTACCTCTATCCCCCTAATCTTTGTAATTCATTACCGTTTCGACAAACAACTAAAAAGAAAAAAATTAATGAGCAGTTTTCTAAATTCTTAAATATTTCTTAAAAAATCCATATAAACATACCTTGATTCTTTGATACTGATGTCGAACTATGGGAGGTTCTTGAAGGAGGTGATAAGAAACAAGAAGAGACTTGAGGATTATGTGACCTTAAACCTTACGGAGGAATGTAGTGTAGTAATCCAAAATAAATTACCTCTCAAATGCAAAGAACCTCGGGAGTTTCAAGATTTTATACACAGTCGGGGGAATTTTATTGACAACCACTTTATGTGATCTCGGTGCAAGCATAAATCTCATGCCATTACCAATTTTTGAGAAATTAGAGATCGAAAGCATAAAGCCGATGAATATCATACTCTTAATGGCAGATCGAACCTTGACATACCTGAAGGGTATAGTCAATGATGTATTGGTGATAGTCAATGACTTTTACCTCCCCCTAGACTTTATCATGTTAGATATGGAGGAAGAAAAGAATTTGCCTTTGATCTTAAAGCAGCCATTGTTTGCAACGAGCCTAACACTTATTGATGTTGAGAAGGGAGAACTCATATTGCGTACAATGATGAGCATAAAAGTTTAAATATCTATAAATCTCTTAATTTATGCGATAATGTGCACAGAACTAAATTGTGTAAAAGGATATAGATAATTTTAACGTTAATATTGAAAATGTCTTGATTACACCATCGAATCAATTTTGCACAACTTCATTAATTCTTGTCATGATGATGTGAAAATTATTGGTATGAATAAAGCACTAACAAAATAAAGTTGAAAATATGAAAAGAACAAGAAACAATGATGGGATTACCATTCGGACAATCAATCTCTTGATAAAAGAGAACGTCTAGTAAAAGACAAAAAAGAAAGAGCTTTTTGGGAGGCAACCCAAAATTGTAAGATACATAGGTAGATTTCTAAAAAAAATATTATTATTTATCTTGCCAGAGACCGCTAACCAGGTCGTTACTGTGTGAAATTTTGAAGGCAAGATTTATCGACTTAGCTAGCGATCGCTAACCAAGTCACTATTGTATGATTTTTTTAAAGGAGAAAGTTATTTACCCAACTAACGGTCGAAAACGGGTCGATAATGGGCCGTGGACGGGTATAAACCCAGAGAAATAACTTATTTTATTTACTTTCATGTCTCTACTCCCAAACACACTAAACCCCTCCCCTGTTGCAAAAATCTTTATTTTTCCTTTATTTCTCAATAAATTTGTGTTCTAATTACAAACCACTTCAAGAAAACTCCACTTTATCATCACAAATCCAACAACAAGGTATAAACTCTTCAAATTGTCGAGTAGGGTTCTTCATTTTTGAATTTTTAGATATTTGATGAATTAGTTCAAATTGTACATATATACTTGTTAGTTGATGCTTAAGATTGTATAAGATGATGAGTTTATTGGATTGAATGTATGAGCTTCTTCAAAATTTAAACTTTAGTTTTGGTTTTTATTGATAAATTTCGTCGAACACTTGATAAACATGATTAAATGTTTATACATTTTGACATGATTAAAGCATGATTAGACTTAAATTTTCCAAACTACATTAGGATGCATATTGCACATGACTGGGAAATTGTTTGAGTTATTGAGTCCATTGCGAGTTTATCTTGACGAGAATGGATGAGGTTTATTTTTTTTTGTTTAATTGAATTTAAATCAAATTGAAGCATTTTTTAGTAAATGGCTTCACAGCAACCAAGGAACCAACGAGGAGGCAATCCCTCTCGAGCACTCTAAATACGAGAACCAACCCCACCATCACCACCTACATACACATCCAAAGAAGAAGAGGAGTATGAGCTGAACCCAGAGTAATTCAGAGTCTAATTACCCTCATTGGAGAGACGAAAGAAATGGGATCGACTAAGCTTGTTAGGAGTGTGGCCGACAAAGTATGCGAACTCGATGTGCATGCAAGTGCTCGGGATCAATGATGATATGAATTGTCTCTTTAGTCAGATTGGGTGTAATGGCGGGCTCATGGATGGAAGATGGACAACGTTTGACATTAGATTTGAGCACCCTCAAGGTCGAGAGGGTGAGAATGACAAAAGATCATGCAGAGATATATTTCTAAATGAACAACACAGAATGATACCTCCACATTGGCCCAAATCACAAACATCTTCAACCTCTCCAAGGGAGGTTTTTGTGATTATTTGCCAAGAAATTACAACCGAGAAGAGTTTTTGGGACAACATAACAAGAAAAGATGGGGAAGAACACCGACCATTATGATATTCAAAAATCGAAGGCCTCATAGATTAAGAACCCAGTATTCCGATACATTGGTAATATCATCAATGATACTCTCCCATCGTGAAATTAGAGGCATGCGTAAGAAGTTTTGGTATTAAGGTGTATGCTATCGGAAACAACTTCCAATATCTTGTGAGCCCTCATCAAGCAGTTTGTTTTACAATTGAACAAGAGGAAGGGGCTCATTTTCATTGGTGGTTTTATCACACCCCTTACCATAGCGCTAGAACTTTGCCCTCGCCAGTTGGATATTACCCCAAGAGCATCAAGCGAGACATTGAGCACTTGAGGGTAGAAAAAATGATCATGCCTCATGGTGATCAATGTTTTCTCTTGGAATGGGCGAACAACTACTTCCCGCTCCTAAATTTGGCACTCACTTGACCTGAAAATCTTCGGGAAAGAGTGAATTGGGCCCTTGACTCGCAAGAAGACCGAGTGTTAACACGATCTCTTAGAAGCCAGCGGATCAATAATGATGAGGCCTAACCCTCACAATGTCGAATGAGGGAGGAGCACGATTCCAACCGAAATGATAGATTGGAAGACCAGGCGGAGGAGACTCACTAAAAGCAAGTCGAGATATGGTGAGACATTCAGAGAATGATGAGGATGGTGAGGTGAATAGATAACTTCCACGTCGCCCAGAATGACTATGCCGCCGAACCCAACTCGCCTTGAGCTTTGTGAGTCTCGACCAAAGTAAGCCACTCACTCACTTTCAAACTAATTAATACTTAATAGAAAATAAGTGTGGGGGGATGGAGTGCGAATTAGTTTGGTCTTGTATATTATATTTTTACATTTTCATATAGGATTGCATTAATTATTTTTCAAATTATTTTTGTATTTCTTAATTTTCTTTTGTTTTCACATTTAATTGTTTTTAATAGATTAGAAATAAAAGTGTGGATGATTATGGGTCTTTAATAAAATTTGATATTATTTAGATGGAATTTCATTTGTATGGACCTCTTTTGTGATTTTGTTGATGGTGTGCTAAGGATGAGTAATTTGAAAACTTTATTTGTATACAAAACACTTGCTCGAACAAGGTTATTACAACCTAAATAAAAAATCTTTTTTTTTTTGAAATAAATGATATGCTTGTGAGTTTTTGACCTTTTTTTTTACTGAAAAATCTTTAAAATAATTATTTTCTTTCTTAAGTGAATTATTGGTCATGTGTGTATCTCTTTAGAACTTGCTTTAGTTTTGTCTCGAGGTTGCAAGTGTACGAATTGTCTTGAAAATGACTTAGGCAAAATTCGAAAACCGATTTCGGCCTTGTACATATATAAACTACTACAAATAAAATAATCCCTAGTTAGCCCCCATTTGAGCTTTTATTTCCCATTCATTGATAGCCATGAGCTTATACATGCTCTTTAGAATTCTTTTCTTTTTGTGAGGGATTTGAGAGTTTCATATTTTTAGGTGAATGATGTTGGGTGTAGGTGTTTAATAAAAAAAGAAAAAAAACTATAATTAAGGGATACTTTTGTTTTCTTTTGTTAGTGAATAAAGAAGCAAACTCAAAAGCTTTAAAATAAATATAATAAGTTAGGTTTGGCTGAAATCCTAGTTCATAAAAGCTATGTTCTTCCAATATATTTAAGTTCTTGGGTTAAGGTGAAGTATAAAAGTTTATTGGTTCGCATTATGGTTGCTTTTATCCAAATACATAACCAAAGAGCCTACATTACAACCTTAATAAAACCCTTATATGATCATTGTCATTTCGTACACACCAAGCAATGGAGAGATAAATAATTTGCCAGCTTATGTTAGAGTGCATGCATTTATTTTTGAAAAAAAGAACAAAAGGTATTAAAGGTGTTTTAACCAAGTTCTTGATGATGTGTTTATTTTGAAAAATGATACATGTGAAGAAAAAGACATCATCACCATTTTTCATGTCCATACTCATGTTTATTTCTATATTTTTATCTATTTGGTTTCTTCAGGGACGAATAAACCCTTAAGTTTGGGGGGGGAGGGGGGTGGTTAATAAACTCGATTTTTATTCACATTTTGAGACATATTTAGTTAGATTTAAATTCTTGTTTATGAATGTATAATGTCTTTTAACTTAATTTTATAATAGTTGGACATTAGTTTTTGATGAAATTCAGATCTTATTTGAGCTCAAGGACAATAATGTTGGAGCTTTGGGCTGAAGATAAGAAAGAAAAGAGGCCATTGGACTAGGCCTGGAGCAACCCCACGCAACCCACAAGTCAACAAGGCCTAGTGACTTACTATCGACCATGTTATTAGTCGACAGGTAGATCGCTACTTTACCCTATTAACACGACACCTTTTATCAACCCGACTATCGATCGATAGTCTAGCCAATAATAGGTCAACAAGCATTGCAAAATGGCCCAAGTCAGAGTTAATTTCCAAGATTTGATTTTCAGTTATAAAAGGCGTCTTGGTTGCTATCTAAAAAGAGTTCCTTACCTCGTCTTATACCGTACAACATCATCTTTTCATTCCATATTGACTCAAACTTTTGTGCACCCCTTTTTAATAAATTAATTTAAAAGCACGTCAGTTTGCTCGCAAGAGTACGAGGTAACTGTAGGGTGATGAGTTTGACTCGAGTCCTATCTCTCGAGGAAACAACTGTTCGGTCTTTCGGATGTTTTTCTCAATTTATGAACTAAAATAAAATACATGTACAATTGGGGTTTTAAAAGAGATTAAGTTGATCATTATAACTAAAGCAATAATTAAACTAAAGCTATTTAAACTAATTACTCTAACTAGATTATCAACTACGAGCAATAATTTAAACTATCAATAATACGCAACCATAAATTAAACCTAATTAAAGAATCTAAGAGCATGAGCATAAGAAATTACCACTAAGCAACGAATCATAAGAATCTAAGATTAACGAATAACTAAGCATAAATTAACTCGCGTAAATAAACTAAATTAACCAATATCCAATATTCAAGCATAAAACGATTAAACTAATTAAACTAGAATTAACTAAGAGATTAACTAAGAATTAAACTAACAATTAAACTAGAAATTAACTACTAAATTAACTAAGAGTTTAGAAAACTTATTGGAACTACTAAAATCAGTAAAAAGCTCCAGCTATTCCGGAGGTTGAACGTTGTTCTTGGGCGAAGAATGAATCCCGAACTCGAATTCGATGTTTTGGACGCGTTGTTCTTCGATCCTTGATCACCGTCTTCAAATCTCGTTATGAGATGTCGAATTATGTGTATTATCAGCTCAAATACCCTAGGGGGTCGTGTGTTCTTCTCAAAATCCGAAATAATGAGGGTTTATATAGATTTTGCTTGACTTGGCGCATAAGAAACCTTAATTTCCGAATTCTGGGCCGTCGCATCGATGGTGCGTCGACGTAGCGTCGACTGACGCGCGCTGGTGCTCGGCGGGACTCGGAAGACTTGGTCGGCAGGTGTGCGCGTCGGCTGGGCAGGTGCGTCGACGGGGTGCGTCGACATCGACGCTTCAGCAAGTTGCGTCGACAGTGGTGCGTCGACATCGACGCTTCAGCAAGTTGCGTCGACAGTGCGTCGATGCTGCGTTGACTGACGCGGATCATGGCTCGCGTCGACGGGGCGTTGACGGTCGCGTCAGTCGACGCGACTGAGCTTCGGTCTCCGTTTCTCGATCTTTTGCTACTCGTTTCACCGGAAAGCTTGTTCTTCACTTCTTGAACATCGAACCTCGTCTATTACGCGTTAAACTCTTCCGGTTACTTAGCTGTAAGGTGAAAAACAACAAAATATCACCTACTTGCATCAATTACGATTAAAATATGGTAAAATAAGTCGGAACTATAAAAATACGGAATTATGCTTAAATCGTCCAACTTATACCAAAAACAAGTAGAAAAAAGAACTAAAACGCTAATAAAAATAAGGACAAATCTACTCTAATCAACTACCCCACGCTTTATTGGTTTGTTCGTCCTCGAACAAACGATAAATTCAAAATATAACTAGAATGAAAATAAGTTCAAGCAAAGAGTCGTGCGTTGCTACATAGATAATTTTGAAAATATAGGTACAAGTCACGCAAAGTCAAACACTTGACCATTATTACATTGTCACTTCAAAATAAAATCATGCTTCCTCACGAAGGATAATATATATAAGTACGCTCAAAAGCACTCAAGTATTTTCTGCATGGGACGTGTATACACTCAAATCATACAATTACATGCACAATAAATAAGCACGGAAAATCAATCTCTTTTCAATCGCAAATTAAGTGTGCTGTCAAAACTAAGAATCAGTAAAGGTCTTCGCGGGTTGTAATGTAAGGCTCTTTGGACGGGTATGGAATATATAAGTCGTGTGGCTAAATAACTCACCCAACTTAATCTAATCAAGAAACAAATTGCTTCACCTCGCTCAAAAATAAAAACCTCACTTAACTCTCATAATGTAGCCTTTCAAACATAGGCTATTCCTCAACTCAAAAACTCGTAAACCGACTGAAAGCTCAAACCACTTAAGCACAATTGAAGATTATAACATGCTTCTTACACAACTCTTGCCTTCTAAACATTAGGCTTCATAAAATAAACAATTAGACTCAAGCCTTTACAAGCGCGTAGGCAATTAATCAACACTATCCACCATCCTATTATTTTTTATTTCCCCTTTTATTATTTTTTTTTAATTTTTATGGGGTATTATTCTTTTTTTTTTCTTTTTGGATGGTGGTCCTAGATTACAAAAATTCATAAGATCATAAATTCCTAATAAAAATTTTCAAGACTCAAATAACCAATAAAAATACGAACTCCTACCCCACGCTTTTAATGGGTTGTAGGGGTCGTCTCAACAACACTCATGGCTATAGGCATGGATATTTGGCTATGATTGGCTCATTTGGAATTTATAGTGGCTAAAACTTATGAATATGGCCGGAATAGGGTTTTTTATGTGCCTTAACCTCATTTTCAAAGTCGACTACACACAGCGGTATCAAAGAGATATTAATACTGAAACTCATACAAGCACATGCAAAGATGACAATCACTCAGGCTACTCACTGGCTTTTTGAATGAAAATTGTTTTTGAAATGACGCTGATGTTAAGGTCTTGCAAAATCGATTGCGTCCAAGTACCATTTTACAATATATAATAATAATTTTTGAAAAATTATGCACTTATGCATGCTCAAAGATGAAAACAAATAATCATACATAGTCAACTTTGACAGGCATGCCATACAAACACAAATAAGCGTAGAAATAGCGATCAATCACATCAAAAATATGCATTTCAAAACAGAGACATCAAATTGCACTAACCATACTCAACCACCCCCCCTCCCTAAAAACTTGGCAATCTCCTGATTGTCATAAATATTAAAGAAAATAAAAGTATAGGAGATAAGAAAACATCCCTGAAAATTCCATGGCCGAGTCTCTCTAAAAACGCATGTGCAATTATCCTTCGTCTTAGATCGCGTGACTAGATTGTCCCGAACAAACCTATAAACATAAACAAAAACAAACAAACAAAACATGATTGTGATCAATTGCGACGCGCAAGTGCCAGGTGGCACGTCTTTTTGGATTTAAGACGGTCGGATTGCGGCCAACGTCGTAAATGACTGGGTTGCAGCTCATCAAAAGGTTGTCGGACTGCGGCTAACTTGGGTCGGATTGCGACCTCGATCGACAAAATCATCGTAATCCATGATTGCTGTGTTAAGCGGTAGGTTCAGTGGTTGATCGTCATCGTTAACGCCTCGAGTGGAACTTGCGGTAGCGAGCATCCGCTATATAACCGTTGTCCAGAATAAGCGATTTATCATATTTTCTACACATCAACACACACATAAATGTACCACGGCAATTGACACAATATAAAAAGACAAAAATAAAATAAAATAAAATAAAATAAAGAAAATAAAACAAAAACTAACCAACGCTTGGGTTGCCTACCAAGAAGCGCAACATTTAACGTCATATGCTCGACGCAATTGTTCGATCAATTTTTAGCTCGTGATGGGTCCACGAACTCCTTCTTGGTACGATCACGATTCTTCTTATAATCCTTGAAATAAGGCTTAAGTCGATGCTTGTGGACTTGGAATCCCGTGTTTGCACTCTCATCGTAAATAGTGGCGACTCCATACTCATCCATCTCTTTTCTTAAAAATGGTCCACTCCATGCGACTTCAAACTTGGTTGGATCAAACTTACGATCAGAATTATATAGCACTAGTTGACCAACCTTGAACTTCTCGTTAAAAACTTCGTTCGACTTCTTCTTCTTCTTTGTCCAATCCTCGCTATTAGCCTCGCCCTTTTTCTTCGTACGTTTAAAATTCTTGTAGGGGTCGAGGGACACACATCTTGTATGATTATTCGGTGGCTTCGTCTCTTCTCTTGGCTCAAACTTCGAACAATCTCGTTGTGGTCTCAACTCCACTTTTGGCTCATTTTGAGGCACGTCAAACCGCATGGGCAATCCATCATCAAATGCCTCTACATTATCAAACTCTTCAATCGTGCCAATGCTCAAGAGCTCATTCGCACAAGAATCTATTAAATCAATAGTAGAACAATCGTTCTTAACAAACGATGCAGGACTCTTGTGAAAATCTTGAAGTGAGAACGTCGCCGTTTCGCCTAATACGGACATAGTCACCCTCCCCTCGTTTACATCGATCACCGTACGCGTTGTAGACATGAACGGACGTCCTAACAAAATGGTGTGTTCTCGGTTCTCGCTTTGTACGTCACCAACATCCATAATGACAAAATTGACCGGCACTACTAGCTTGTCTACTTGTACTAAGACATCCTCCACAATCCCCAAAGGTAGCCTTATCGTCCTATCCGCCAATTGTAATTTCATCGTAGTCGGCTTCAGCGGTTCTAGGCCAAATTCCTTGTAAATCGAATGGGGCATCAGATTTATGCTAGCGCCAAGATCGAGCATCCCTCTTGCCGTTTGTCCATTCCCGAGACAAATAGTTGTGCAGAAACTTCCGGGATCCTTCTCATTGGGTGGCAATGGTTTCTTAATTATATCACCAACATCTCTTATCAAAGCCACATGTTGACTCGTAGCCAAACGCCTTTCCCTTGATGCTAGATCCTTGAAAAACTTCAAAAACGCTGGCATTGTCTTTATCACCTCTATCAGGGGGAGGTTAATATTAACATTTTTCAATAAATTATATAGCTCCATGAATTTTTTATTCTCCTTGGCCGGACGTAGGCGACTTGGGAAGGGAACATGATCATAAACAGTCAACTTCTTGGGCGGCGAATTTAAAGAATCGATGGGGTCTTCAGTTGCTGTCGATTTCTTTTTCTTCACTGCTCCCGGAGGTTGGGTCTCGGTCTCTTCCTTGTCTCCCTCCTTTCCTATCTCGATGCAGTTATCCACTTCTTTCCCACTTCTCAGCATATGAATAGCCGAGACTTGTTCCGTTTGGCTTGGAAGAGTATTTTTCTCCTTCTTCAATGATGCCATGTCAGTTGCCAATTGTCCTACCATTAACTCCAATCTTCTTAGTCCTGACGAATTTTCAAGAGTGCTTTTGGCCATTTCAGCCATCATCGTTCTCAATTCTTTCATATCGTCTCGAACTCCCTTCATTTCCTCTTGAACATGTGTGAGGCCGTCTCGGTTCCGAATAGTTTCGGCAACTTGGTTCTGTTGCCAGACTAAAAGTTGATCAGTCGATTGAACTGTAGCAGGTGTTTGCATGTGTGGTGGTCTCTGCCCTGAATGTTGTTGATTCGAATAGTGCTGGATGGCGTTGACGTCCCCTCGTTGTTCATTGTTGAACAGGAACATATCGGCTAAATGTTCGGGGGATCCGCATTGGTGACACATCGCATTAGTCTTCTTCGAAGAGGCCTTGCTTGCCCGCTCGGCCTTCCAAGCTGCCAACTTCTCCTCAAATATCTCTTCGCACTTCGGCGCCTAAATTTTTGACTCAAACTTTTGTGCACCCCTTTTTAATAAATTAATTTAAAAGCACGTCAGTTTGCTCGCAAGAGTACGAGGTAACTGTAGGGTGATGAGTTTGACTCGAGTCCTATCTCTCGAGGAAACAACTGTTCGGTCTTTCGGATGTTTTTTCTCAATTT
>BMAC01000492.1:675957-688724 GCA_014905375.1 Phtheirospermum japonicum
ATGAACTAAAATAAAATACATGTACAATTGGGGTTTTAAAAGAGATTAAGTTGATCATTATAACTAAAGCAATAATTAAACTAAAGCTATTTAAACTAATTACTCTAACTAGATTATCAACTACGAGCAATAATTTAAACTATCAATAATACGCAACCATAAATTAAACCTAATTAAAGAATCTAAGAGCATGAGCATAAGAAATTACCACTAAGCAACGAATCATAAGAATCTAAGATTAACGAATAACTAAGCATAAATTAACTCGCATAAATAAACTAAATTAACCAATATCCAATATTCAAGCATAAAACGATTAAACTAATTAAACTAGAATTAACTAAGAGATTAACTAAGAATTAAACTAACAATTAAACTAGAAATTAACTACTAAATTAACTAAGAGTTTAGAAAACTTATTGGAACTACTAAAAGCAGTAAAAAGCTCCAGCTATTCCGGAGGTTGAACGTTGTTCTTGGGCGAAGAATGAATCCCGAACTCGAATTCGATGTTTTGGACGCGTTGTTCTTCGATCCTTAATCTCCGTCTTCAAATCTCGTTATGAGATGTGGAATTATGTGTATTATCACAATATGCTTGATTGATTGAAAATGAATAATATTAGGACATCATCATGGAACCAAACCCTATAATACTCTCTATCATTTGATTTTTCCAAAAAGTGTGTAAATTATATTTTATTTTTAATAGTTTATAATTTTTATGTATTTTATCCATTTTAATGACAATAACCCAAATTCATTTTTTACTGTTTAGATAAAACAACATAATCTTAATTATATTACTTGTCAAATTTAAACCATATATGGTCTTTATGGGATTCGACCTTGCTCATTTCGTACATTTATACCGTATACATGTGTTAGATAAAGTACTTGAATGAACATATTTATTACTCAAACCAATCCCTAGTGAAAATGGGAAATGGTAAAGTTTTTGTCGTTAATCTCCACCTTCTTCAATCTCCATCACCTTCCTACCCGAGCAATCAAAATTATTCGTTTCTAGCTCCATCATCATGATTCTCCTGGTCTGGAAATCACCTAATGCTCATGCCACCTTAGAAATCTGATCAACCCGTACATTCTCTGTTCGAGGTAAATACTCCAAGTAAAAACTATCAAACTGAGCGGTTATCCTCCTAACTATATTCAGGTATTCCAACATCCAATCTTCTCAAGATTCAAGAGAATCCTCGAACAAACATGTAACCAACAAAGAATAAGAAAATGTAGATATGTCTCACCCCTAATTATTAGGCTATATTTAATCCTTGAATCAATGCCTCGTACTTAGCTTCATTATTCGAGACTTTGAAATTCAACTTGATAGCATAATTTAAATTATTCCCCTCTGGTGTAGTGAGAACAACCCCCACTCTTACTCCGCTAGCCATTGTTGAGCCATCCACATTCAAAATCCACTTATTTTTTCCAGGCTTCAAAGTTTTCATCATCTACTTTATAAAATATACTAAAACCTAGGCTTTTATTGTTGTCCTTGCCTCATATACCACATCATATTCGATGAGCTCTATCGCCTACTTTACCAAATAACCTAACACATTAGGCTTTCCTAATACTTGTTTCAAAGCCAAATTAGTTTACACTACAAGCCTATGTCCCAAAAAGTAAGGCCTTAATTTTCTCGCAATACATACCAAAATTAATTTCCCTTTATCCATTTCTGAATATTGTTATTCAAGTCCTCGTATTATTCGACTAACATAAAAAACATATTCTATTATTCGACATCTTCCCTAATTAATATTAAGTTTATTGCCATCTCCTATACCGAAATATAAAAGATCAGGTCTTCTCCTTGCATGGGCTTCATCAACATAGGTATCTTAGATAATTACTTCTTAGCTCTTCAAACATTGCTTCTGGTGTCACTCAAATCGATATTCCTTCCGCAAAGTTTTAAGAACAAGAACCCTATTTCTACCGATATAGAAATAAACCTATTTAAAACCGTGACCCTTCCCATCAACACTTTACATCCCTAACTATTTATGGTTGCGGCATCTCCAACACAGCACGTATATTTTCTGGATTAACCTCAATACGTCATTCCGTAACCATGTGTCCCATAAACTTCCCTGATTTTACACCAAATGAATGCTTCTTTGAACTCAGAAGCATGCCATGTATCCTCAAATTCGTGAAAGCTTCGCGGATATCGCCTACATGATAACCGACTAACTTGCCTTTTATTAACATTTCATCAGCATAGACCTCAACGTTCCTCCCTAACTAATCCCAAAACATCTTTTACCATCCTCTGATATGTAGCTCCCATGTTGTTTAAATTAAAAAGAATAAATACGTAATAATAGGTACATATGGAGGTAACAAAACTCACCTTCGGTTGATCTTCCGGTGCTAATTAGATCCGGTTATAACCTTGTGATGCATTCATCATGCTTGAGAGATTTCACTCTGAAATTAAATTAACTAACTAATCAACCTGAGGTAAAGGATAATGACCCTTTGGACAAACCTTGTTGAGATCCCTAAAGTCGATGCACATGATCCCACTTTCCACCTGACATTGGAACCATCACTGTGTTAGATAGACACTCTGGGAACTGAATTTCTAAAGTATACACTGCTTTTAACAACTTTTGCACTTCTTCTTCAATGATCTAGTCTATCTCGACACCAAAATGTCTCCACTTTTGCTTAGTAAGTTTTGAACCTGGGTCGGGATTCAAGTGGTGTTAAGCAACCTTAGGATCTATACCTATTAGTCCTCGTTCATATGCAAAAATATCCTTAAACTCTCTTAATAGAGATATCATCTCTCCTCGTATCAGTTCCTCCAATTGGCTACCGATCCATGTAACATAACACTACTCCCCACTCACTAGCAGAATCTACATTAGCTCTTCATGAGGTCTCATGGCCTTATCTTCCTCCTTTATAGATCTCTTCAAACTACCAATTCCTCATCAACATCTCCTATTCACTCTCTCTTATTATCTTTTATGCCCACCTGTGGCTCTGTAATTTTCTTTTCGACCTTGTTACCTACAGGGTATTACTACTACATTAGAAACTTGTGTTCTCGTGGCCTTAGCATGAAATAGCCATGCATTATTTGAACTCCCATCAGTAGGGCCTTTTGAAATCATGTTAATAACCTTGGTCAGGTCCTTCTCCTCTCCACGACCTCCATGTCTTCCTCTCTTGATAGATTGATTTCCTTTTAATCTACCTCCTAGAACCCAATCCTGATATTCGAACTACTTAAATGACCATATTGTATCAAATACTCTCTCATCCCTCAAATGCCTACAACCTTCCATGGCGTGCCCGTAGTTGTTGTGGAATCTTTAAAAGAGACATGACATAGACTCGGTGGGTACCTCCACAAAATCCATCAGCCATTTCAAGGTATTTCGCTACTACTTTTATGCTACATCAAAAACCCGAGCTTGACACGCTGTGGGAGGTGTGTAATCGTACGGGTTATACACTATAATCCTCCTATCAATGGTTGTTACTGGAAACCTTCATTGTACCTCCCTACGAGGCTCAGGTCTTTATATTATAGGCATCTCACTTCGCATAGTTTCTCATTGTTGGCGCTCTCTGCCTTCCTTATCGGCTTCTTCCACGTGAATGTATGTAATACTACTATCCAATACATACTCATAGGTATATGCAGTTTTTCTTTTTCTTTTTCTTTTTTTTTGCCATTAATGTGTGAAATCCTCCAGCTTGTAAGCCTATATAAGGAAACTATCCTTGACTACATCTGTTTCTGATAGATCCTCCAAACATGACCCAGTGAACCTCGACACATGACTTTTCAAGGTTTCCCCTTCTTTTTGAGTAAAGGCAAACAATGATATGAAGTTATCTTATGAGCCCGAGCATTAGTGAAATGTGTCAAAAAAGAAGCCTGCAACTCCCTGAAACATGTAATTGTGCCCGGGGTTATTTAGATGAAGCCAATCTTGCACCGACCATCATAAAGTGGATAAGATCACCCTGCATAAAACCGCATCCGAGTACTGGTGTAGCATAGATGATTTTCAAAACACTGCATATGCCTCTTTACATCAGTCATCCCCTCATAATGAAAGTCAACTCCTTGTATCCCCTAGGCTGGTGATCCTGTGAGATTTCTGTCGAAAAGGGATGACCTCTATCCTCCTCTGGATCTTTTCCTGTGATTTGTCACTATAAAGCTTGTAATGTCCACTTCATGTCTCGAACTGCCCTGGAAGTTGCCGGAGCATCCCCTTCTGATCTACAACCTTCTGCATCCTCTTAGTCATGCTCTCTAACCAATCTTTGACCTTTAATCAATGTGTTTTTTTGTCCATGCCTTTGCCCTAACACGTCCGTATATCCTAAAATGTCATCATCATAGCCACAACTCCACTTTCTCCTCTCGACCTGCACCTTCACACTTCAGGCTCATCTCCCGATACAAGTATTTACCTTCCTTATGGAAATGACCACATTTGGACTCTCGGTAGACAGGTCGGTCATCTCTCCCCTGCCTCTGATACTCATCACCTGCCGCTTGTTGAGCAAGCGGTTCTCACCTATCGTATTGTTTATAAATGGGTCCACGATCATTTCATAGTGACTGATCCTCGTCCTTATTCACCTCCCCAATTTTCTCAGTATCGACAAGATTTTGCAAGACTTCGCCCGGGACCACATTCATCATCTTTTTTAAAATACCCTTAAAAATGCTAAGTTGTGAGTTGCCCAGCATCTGATTCCACTCTTCTTTACCTATCTGCACCCTTTCCACCTTAGCTTCTGACTGCATCAGGGCTGGTGACCCCTGAGTGTTTATCCCATTAGCTCCCTCAGTTTTGTCAGGTCATCGAGACCCAAACATTTTCTTCTCTACATCTGTCCCCACTTTTATACCCTTCCCCCTATCCGTGGCAGGTGTCGCCGCTGGGAGGGTTGAGTTACTCCTGCTTGAAAAATCTAATTGTACGTTGATACAAACTCATCTCTCGCGATATATCGAAGCTCACGTCCTTCGCTCAATGACTCGATGTCACTCTTTCTACAGACGACGCCACTTGATAAAATCAAAAGTTTGTCTTACCAAAAGTTAACATCGGACCGCCTCAAACTTCCTTCTCGAACCGCATTGACTTGCAACAAAACCTAAGCCGTATAACCCCGACATAGGCCCTTCGATGATTAAATCAGAAAATGTATAAAACTGATGAAAATGATAGCAAGAAAGTAGGAATAATTCAACTTAGGTTTTTAATAGGGCCTTTATCCCATATATACAGAGAATTAGAGACTTGTTGCCCAAACTAGAGGTTACGCCTCTCGTGGGACAGAATTATGAAACTTAAACCAACAGGATTTTGATTTCCTTCTCTAACTATAACTTGAATATCCTCCGAAAATTTGATAGATGTTACTACCAAATCAAGCCATATTTAAGACCAAGACAGGTGCAAACTGACCTCACCCAACCTGACCCCGAGGTCCCTGTGACCTCTAGGGGATCCATCTTCCTTTAACCGAGCTCACCCGACAATCATAATCCGACCCGCTTCCAGCTCAACCAAATATAAATGTTATATAAATGTGTATTCCATGCATCGCACGAGTTCAACAATAATACTGCTTGAAATGCAATCACTAACATTTTGTATTTATTTATTTTCGATAGTGCCTGGAGTGAAATATGCGATGGTTAAATTTAAGATTTTAAAATATGTACCCAAATAGCCGTTCGAACATACACAAGCCGTGAACAGGGAAAATGTAAATAAAATCAGACTGAGATTTCAAGAATGATAACCTAATTGTTTTCGAGCCGGCTGAAATAATCAATACAAAAGTCATTTGCAATACCCTCGCCTTTTGAATGTTGGTTTTGAGCCGAAACAAACTTGCGCGCGATTTGACTGTTAAAAACATTATTTCCCCCCAAATAAAAGGACATACCCAATATATTATTATAATATTAATTATGTTTTTTTTTTCATATTAAGGAGTTATATTCTTTTTGTTTAACAAACAAATGATATACAACATCAAGAAACATTGATATGATACACTTGTATCCATCACAATCCTCCATATATATAATGACAGCTATATATTAGAAAATACCATCTCCTACATAAACACAGAATACTTTTTCACACCCACCCACCCCCACCCTCTTCTCTAGAATATACATCTCAAATAACCGAAATCACGCAGCTTGTGATTGGACGGCATTTGGTTGATGGCATGGAACCACGCAGTCTTATAATGAGTCGTTATATTGATTATTGGTGAGAAAAATATTTAGTCAACTACAAACTTAAATTTGTAGGCATTATAGCGTGATCCTGGTGGCTCTTGCTGGCAATTATACAAGCAAAGACGGCGGCAATTGCCTTTGCTTTCTACTTTGAATAATATTTGCAAATAGATAGCAAAGAAATTGAAGTTCTGAATTAAATCACACGTGAGTTGTTTAGAGAGTGATTAGTTGGAGTTTTCATTTTCTTTTCTTGTTATATAAGATAATGATAAAGACTTATTTAAAAAGAATTAAAAGTCTAATCGAACGAGTCATTTATTACATGCACCTTGCTAGCTGCACCCTATAAAAATTTATTATCATTCAATTATACGTGATGATATATGACAGTTATACGTGATGATATGTGATAAACATTTAGATTATAGAGTTTACTTTTACATTCTAGAATTTAGTTTTTTATTTTTAGGTTTTGATTTTCTATTTTAAAGTTTTTTTTTATTATTTAATTTAATTTTCCATTTTGGGGTCTCGGCAGAAATCTATCATTCTACCAGTTATGTGATGATATGTATTAGTTATATGTGATGATGTTATAAGTGCTGATATATGATATAAATTTAGGGTTTAGAGTTTAATATTCAATTGCGGTATTTAATTTTTATTTTAGGGTTTAGTATTCCATTTTTTGTGGTTTAATTTTTCGTTTTAGGTTTATTTCTTTTATTTTGGGATTTTAGATTTTAAATTTAGAATTTCAATTATTTGTGGTTATATATGATGATATATGGTAGAAATATAGAGTTTAGAGTTTAATATTCTATTTCGAAGTTTAGTTTTCATTTTAGGGTTTAATATTCCATTTTGGTGGTTTAGTTTTTCATTTTAGGTTTTTTTTTTCATTTTAGGATTTTAGATTTTCAATTTAGAATTTTAATTATTTGTGATGATTTGTATCAAGTATATATGATGATATTTACTAATTATATATGATGATATATCAGTTATATACGATGATAAATTAAATTATTGGGCGAATAGTATAATAACTCAATCGAACGTATTGTATTTTTCAAATAAAATAGTGGCAGGATATATATGAATTTTTAGTATGGAGATTATGGAGATGCATAATAAATTAAACCAACAAATCCATAAAAAATCAAGAAAAAGAACTTAAATCTTGAAATAAGAGATAAATCTCAAATTTGAATGTATTCCTACCACCTTAATAACAACTAATCTGAAAACCCGCGCTTATACGGGTATATCCAGTAAATACATTAAAATAATAATATTCTTTTATTAATATTGGAAAATGACTTAATAATACAACGTAATGAAATTGTTCACTTAAAATTTTGAAAAACTTTCTTCTAAATAACATTTGTCGTCTTATTAACAATGTTACCATCGTCGTCACAAAATATAATTTTTAATCTTTTAACACTCTTGACTCGAGAGTTAGCGACATAGAGTTAGGCGTGGCTAAAAAGTGGTCTTGGCAAAAACAAATCAACATTTTAGAGAGTTTGACCTAACTCTTGTTTATAGTCATTGCGAAACAAACAATAAGCAAAAACTGTCCCCTGAAATTTGAATAGAATCCTACTATTCGAAGGGCTCAATGCCATGTGTGAGATGTAAACCTTCGTCCCAATATTAGTTCCTGACAAAATATTTGCTTCAATAATACAATTTTCAAGTTGGGTAACAACTAATCTATTATCATTGCGTAGTTATGAAGCTTGATCCATGTTTCGAATCAAAATAACTGGAACTTCAATATTTAACTTCAAAATACGATTGGGAATTCCTGAGCACTTTATCGTGTTTGGAAAAGGAAAATTACAATACGCTTGATAAATTGAACATGTTAATCATATCGAATAATAATTAAATAATATTTTTTTGCAGAGAGTTCAAAAATATAAATAAAACATATCTAATGTGATTAATTGAACATATTAATCCTATTTGATAGCGAATTCAAAAGAAAAAAAATCCCAAGCAACGATCTCTTCTACTATTATTTATTTATAAGATCAATATACACTCATAACAAACATAAAATAACTATGTGGTGATTAAAAGATAATAAGTAAAAGATAAATAAATAAATTAGATTGCAAAAWTAAATAAATTATCAGATTTCAATATTAAAAGATAAATAAATAAATTAGATTGCAAAACTTAAAAGATAATAATCAATAACTATTAAATAAACCAAGAATAACCATTAAAAGAATTTATGTTGTTTTTAATCCACATATGTTTTTAATAAAATCTTACATATCAATTAAAATTCCTACATGTCAATTAACATTTAGTCAAAACAGCCTACAGATAAAGAGTAATTTGTTTTTCTTTAAAAGCATATATTTGTTTTTAAGCATACTACCACATATCAATTAAATTATCATATATCAAATAACATTTAGTCAAAACATTCTATAAATAAAATTTTGACTTTTTTTCTTTAAAGAAAATATATTTTAATGGATGAATTATTAGTCATTCGGTCAAATAAATCCCAACTAAAAATGGTTTCATAGTTTACATAATACATAGTTTATGTAATTCATCTATCTTATTATATTTTCATATCGTAAAGTTGTTTAAAAGATAATTATAACCATTTTAGTGACTAAGCTTGACGAATTGACACTTAAAAAACACCTAAAAAAAAGATAATTTGAAAAAAAATTCATTTTAATTATTTGAAAACAATTCATTTTAATTACTAAAATTATAAAAATAACTTTGACAAAGAATTCACTCAAAATGCAAATTTGTGTTAAATCTGATTATCACTTTAACTTTGACAAAGAATTCACTCAAAATGCAAATTTGTGTTAAATCTGATTACGCAAGAAAAAGGCCTAAACTCGCGCCTGGCAGCACGCCTCCCGAGCTCCTAGCGCACGCCTGCCGAAGCTTGCTCGGCGCCTGCCAAGCAGCGCGCGCGCACCTGCCGAGCGCCCAGCGCACGCCTGCGCGTAACTTCAACACACCCCTGCCGACAGCACCTGGCCAACTCCCGCACGCTCCCGCCTACTTTCGCACCTAAATGTCTGCCTAGCTGACGCCCGCCCATCATCGCCCAAGCCTAGGCGCTTGCCTAGACGCTCGCTTAGCCCAGCGCCCACAAGCCCTGCCCCAGCCTGCCGCACACCTGCGCCCAGGCTTGGCCATGGCCGAGCCACATCGAGCCATGGTCGAGCCATCTCGAGCCATATCGAGCCAAAATGTGCCAAAAAGCTAGTCAAGGGTCTAGAAAGGTGCCTACGGGTCAAACTTGGTCAAACCCGGGAATTTCAAGCCTCTAAGGCTATTTTGGCCCATTTAAACCCAACTAAATGTAATATAAATAGTGGACTTCTTTCATTTAGTAAAACACCTCTCATTTTCTCCCAACCCAAGCTTGGGTTTGGGATTAAAAATCATCTCTCTAGTTTTTAAGATCTAATTTCTCTCTCTTAGGTTTTAGATTCAATTTCAAGTTTTGATGTAATTTCTTTTCTAGATTTAGATTCACTTTCATGCTTGGCCTTGGGTTTGTAAGCCTAAGAAGAATCCAAATACTCCTTTGGATTGCTACTTTTGATGCAATCTCATTCAAGCTTTGTTTCATTTCTCAATTCAAGTAAGTCTCCTTTCAATTTCATGTTTTATGCTTTAATTCCATGCTTGTTCTTCATGTTTCATGCATTTTTCTTCATTTCATGCCTTTTGTCTTAGCACCTTGAATTCATGATGAAACTTATGATTTGGTTATGGAATCTAAATGAGTGACACGTCTAGATCATAGATCGGGTCTTGGATCGTCTTGATTTTGAGTCTTTCACATGCTTTATTTGCAATTTTATTTTTATACTTTGTTTCATGCTTAATCCTAGATCTAGGCTTTGTTTCTTGTTATTTTCCTTAAAGTTTTAAACTTTCTTGTTAATTTTCATTGCTCTTTACATCCATGCTTTCAATTTTTGGTAATTTGCATTATTTAAGTTTTTATGCATAGTTGTACCTTGTGCTTGCATGCTTGTACTTGGTGAAACAATGCTTGTTTTTGCTTATTTTCATTAATTGCTTGCATTCTCAATTAAGGCATACGACCGAGGCATCCGACCAACTTGCAATTTCAATTCCTAGTTTAGTTAGCTATTTTATTTGCTTTATTTTTATTTTCCTTTTATTTTTAAAGCTCGAAACACTTTGAATTCTACAAACGAATTGAATTTCGATAATACCAAGCCATGAACCCGTTGATTTATTTCAACACCACTAAAACTCTTCAAACAAGGAGCTTGGAGGAAATCAGGTCAACAGAACTAAAAGAAGCAACAACGAAAATTGCTGCTCTTGAAGAAGAAATCAAGTTTCTTAAAAAAGAGCAGATCAAGAAAGATGAGATCATTGTGCATCTTGATGCTGAATTATTCGCAATTCAGGTTGAGGTTGAGGTACATGCAATCACTCAAGATCATTTTGAGGGGGAAAATAATGTTGGAGGTGCTGAGAGCAAAAAGAATCCAATGTACCAGAAGATCAAGAATAAAAAAAGGAAGCCGACTAAAAGCAAGGATTATGATTATGGGGAAGGGAGAAAAAAATCTAAGATGCAAGAAGAGGTTCCCGATTGTAACAGAATAGTGGATTGGGAATACACTACTGGTCAAATCAAATTCCTTGAAAAGGTATATAGACAGTCACCAGCAAATTGTGGATGGGATTTGCCCCCAGAATGTTTGGAAAGATTCATACTATTAGGCCAAAAAGGGATAATGTAAGATTTCTTACTTTATGTCACGGTTTAATACTATATCACTATTTCATACTCTACTCATCTAGAATCTTAATATTATTATTATTTTTTTTATTTTTTTTTTGCAAACAGGGAGACAGTTTTCTATGACAAAGAGAATTGCATCCCTGTGACTGTGGAGAATATCTTGGATATATTTATAAATATATCAGTAATTGTGTAAGTTAAAAAAATTCTTAATCTATTTTTTCTTCCAATATTAAATTTTTTGTTATGTTTATTATCATTGACAAAGTATTTTTTATTGTTGACTATTACATTATTTTTAAGTGATTGATGCCTATGCGCAACATTTGTTGAAAGCATGTAGTTTGGATGACAAGGCAGTGATAGTTCGTGCACATTGTTGGGTACTTTCTTAAAAACTAGTTAGTCTTACATTACTGTCAGTTTCAATCATATCATATCATAACATTTTCTTGCCCAAAAAAATGCAGACTTCTATTGTTAAGCAAAACCGTGTCAACAATCTCATTTACAAACAAGTGGCTGATGCATCGGTAGTCAAGGATGCAATTATTCTTTTCCCAATCGTCTCGACAGGATACAATAAAGAAACAAGCCCATTTCATTGGACTCTCTTAGAATATGATGTTTCTGCAAACAAATTTCGGTTCTACAATTCCATGAAGCCTAGGAAGAGTAGAAAGGTGCATTCCGTGAAGACGCAAAATTTATGGTATGACAAAATCTTTACTTAAAATAATGTTAGTTTCAGTTACTTTCTTACTTTATTGAGTAAAAACACCATCGATGATTTTTTTTATTAACAGAAAGAAATTATTGAGACAAATGTGACTGAGATTTTAAGCAAGGACGAAGAGTTTACTCACTTACCACTCGAAAGTGTAAGAGAAATTCCTTAACAAGGAGCAGACACGTAAGTGTTTTGAAGAATAACATTACTAGTTTATTGTTGCATACTAATAGCTTATTGTTCATATAACTATTCTCATGTTAATCGTTTCATGCCCCAGGAACGACTGTGCAATTTATGTTTGCTACTTCATGAAGAAAATCATGAAAAGGGAGAAGATCCCAAAGAAGATTTCAAAAGATGATTTTCAAGTTTTTAAAGCAGAGATTGTGAAGGTTATTGTAATGAATGGCTAGAAATTGTAAAACAACTATTTTGGGAATCGTTTGTTTTCTATTTTGATGTGACTGACTTAGTAAGAAATATTTTGATGTTGATTTGTATTCATTTTAATGTGGCAAGGATCTTGTAAGAAATGCTTAAATATGTTCGTATAATTAAATCGTATATCGATCAAAATAGTGAATTGTCAAGTTTAATGCAGTGTGTATGCATGATCATTGAAATTGCATGGTTTTTGAATCTATCATCAAAATTATTTGATTACCTGTATGTATGTATGTATGTATGTATGTGGGTTTAGTGATTTAATACACGTATAGTAAGAAATTTGTTCAAAATGTAAGAAATATTGGTGTTTCCGTAAGAAACTCACATATTACGTAAGGTTTCCTTTTTTAAAATGTAAGAAATGCTTAAATATGGTCGTATTATTGAATCGTATATCGATCAAATAGTGAATTGCCAAGTTTAATGCAGTGTATATATGTATGCATGTATGCGCGTTTAGTGATTCAATACACGTATAGTAAGAAATTTGTTCAAAATGTAAGAAATATTGGTGTTTC
>BMAC01000492.1:717910-763067 GCA_014905375.1 Phtheirospermum japonicum
TTTCATAAGACCTTAGTCGCCCTTTTCCCACTAAATCTGTCCTTCAAATTCATCTTAAGATGGTTCAAACAGTAACCATGGGGAACCTGGAAAGACTTTACTCATGGCCTCAAGTAGACCAGGGTTCCTATCTGAAACAAAAGTTACCATATGAGATGGTGAAATAATTTTCTTAAAGTTTTCCAAGAACCGTTTCTAGTTTGCAGTGTTCTCAGAATCCACTACGACAAATGCCAATGGGTATAAAACCTGGATATATAATGTTTTCTACCGGAAAATATGCTCTGGAATACGCCGACCTCTTTCCTGAGAAAATATCCCAACCTGTTCCAACAAAGACACGTTAGAAAGGACCACCGGAGGATTTCCGGTGGAAACCTCTCTGATGCTTAAGTCAGTTAAGCTGTAAATTCTTAAATCCAGGAAAGTAAAGAAGAATTCTTGAGATTGCGTACCTCTCAGCCTTGGGGTTCAGGTATTTATAGTTTCTCATCAAGTGGGGGCCCTCCGAGATCCCAGAAACAGAATTTCGCGAATCTCGGGCCGTTATTCACAGTGATCAGGTCGTCCTCTTTCCTTCTAGAAAAACCAGATCATGAAAGAGCTAGATCATCCCCTCACATTCCAGGAGAGATCAGGTCAGGACAATATTCAAAGTAAACTAGATCAGGACAGTCTGGCTCTCACAATTTCCAGCCGTCTCAGCTCATATCAGGGCGATGTTCAACCAGGTCTACCACAATCAGGTCTCGCATTCAAATCAGGAATGATTCAGGGCACACCAACCAGTCACCCCCCCCCCCCCCCCTAAAATGGTTAGGGTAGATATGTGCACCTCTAGGGTTACTCCGGGGCCATTGAGGCTCCACCTGGCTTTCCAAACTCCTTACCTGTACAAATCCCGAAAAATCCGCATTTCTAATCAGGTCGAATTATTAGGGTTATCTGTGACATTTCGTATTCAGAAACGGTTACCATACCAGCACGTCTCCTCGGGTACTGTACCATTGACAGGTCAGTGACGGTTACAGCCCCCGACACGTCTCTTCGGGTACTGTTCCTCTGACAGGCATTAAATGCGGGAGTCCCATCAAGATCCCGCTTTTTTCTCAAAATCTATTTTTTGAAAATCCTTTTTCCTTTTTCCCTCGCGACTCCTTCTTTCTTCCTCACTTTTCACATTCTCAATTACTCATACGCTTTTGCTCTCTACCTTTCTCTACAAAACAGCGATTCAGTATCTTCTTCAAGTTCAGCATTTTCCGAACATCTTCACCACCAGGTACTTCTCCGATCCTTCTTCTCTTCCAATAATGTCTACATAGTCATCTTCTTCCTCCAACGATTCTCATACTGCAAACCAATCCCCCGTAACGTTAGTTCCATCATCGCGGTCTTCTTTTGAGTATCCCCCATATATTTCCGGCCAGCCATATATGCTCTATCCTTAATGATAGAACTGTAGAAAAATTAAGGTATAAATATCGGGTGCCTGAGGAATTCTCATTCGTCAACCCCCGTGGCGGCGTGATGGCGTATCAAGCGCCGGCCGACCACCTGACTTTCTTTGTCGATCAGTTCCAGGCGCGTTTGTGCCTTCCGATGAACCCCTTGATTTTAGAGATATCTCGGTTTTATAAAACTCCGGTGCACTAACTTGTTCCAACTCCTATAGGATCATTATAGGCTATAACCTGGCCATGCGATATGCTGGTCTTGATCCTACAGCCCAGACTTTTTACCAGCTCTTCCAAGCCAAGAGCTCTTCTCCTGGTTACTTCTATCTATGCACCCGAGCTGGTGTCCATTTTCTTACCGGCATCCCTTCCTCCAATAAAGCTTGGAGGAAGAAATTCTTCTTTTTGCACTGCTCAGGAGACAGGGGTTTCCCTGCCCAGTCTATTGAGCAGTTGCCTGCCCAGCCACATCTATCCGTGGGGGACAGACCTCCTCGGATACAAAAAATAATTTCAACCTTGAATAAGAACGTTCTCCATCTCTCCAAACTTCTTACCCCTTCTATTCTAGATTCTTTCAACAACCGAGATGAAACGGGTCCCTTAACCCCTGAGATTGGTAAAGAAATTTTACTATGCTGTCATCTTTCTTTCTAGTTACTTAGATGACTTGTGTATCAAAATGGTCTGATCTTCCTTCTCTCTCCTCTCTCTCTCTCTCTCTCTCTCTCTCTCTCTTAGCAAATATGATGCAAAGAATAATCGCCGCTCGTCAAAGGGAGGCAGAGGCAGCCCCAGAACAGCGATCTCCAGAGGCTGGGCTTCCCCGGGCTGAAACGGGGGGATCAAGCACCTCCCAGGACCTCCCCCATTGGGCGGTTCGAGGGCGCCGAGCACCTAGGCGGCCGCCTAGGCCGATTTTTAGAACAATAGTTAATATTGGAATATAACTCCAAGCTAGCAGTATCAGGCATCATATATTTTGTCTCAAATCATGTCTGATTTTGGGTTGAAAATTCTTAAATTCAATACATAACTCCCATCTAAAGACAGTGAATAAACTCCAAAAATAAAATAAAATTTCATAACCCTGTCAACAAAAATAATCCCAATCTAGAAACTTCATATGAATCGCTATCATGTATAAAAGAGAACCTCACAGATCCAATAAAGAATTAATGGAAGCGATACACTAAAGCCACTGACATTATCGTTTTGGAAGAAAAAAGAAAGATCCCTTTTTTAGACAGAAAAAATAAAAGCAGAAATTAAAACGATCCAAAACTAAAAGTTACAAAACTCCCACCTACTGAAATAAAAAAGTCCAAGAAAACCTTGAACCCATGTGACAAATCAAGCAAGTTAAAGAGCCCAGAATTCCATTTTCACCAAGATTTCATCAAACCGAGAGAGAGCACAAAACCTACAGCAGAAGAAACATCGCCGAAAAATACAAAAATAAATAAATAAATAAATAAATAAAGGAATATGTGTGTCAAATAGATAGAGAAACAAACCCAAAGACCAGAGTATGTTGTTTATGCCAAAGAATGGAGGCATGGAGGAYCCGAGCTTGCTGAATCTTATGCCTAAWTGTCTCTACCCGGTGAAATGTCCACATAATCTCCACATATTATTTAATATTAGGCATCAGTATCATAAAACCGATGCGATGTCTACTAGCGGAAAAAAAAATGCGCTCATAGACATCAATTTTGTAAAGAAACTGATGTTGAAACATAAAAGACAACAGAAAAAATCTAAAAACTGAAGTGTATTTCATGATGTCTATATGTATTTTTCTTGCAGGGCTTGTGTTAATGATGATAATCAGATCCATTGGTAACCTTTTTCCCCATTCTATCGACATTTCCAAATATTTCAAGTAACGAAATTCTCTTTGACCATGATGTTACTAGCAGCATAACTAGACTGACGAGGATCATAACCGGATGCACATATTAACAATAAGAAGAAATAACGTGTAGAATAAAGATTTGATACATCTAAGACATGCTTCAAACTTCATAACTACATGAAGACTATTATTAATCCACTGTCTATACCAGCTTATTTACAACATTGCTAACCTGGATAAATGGAAAGCTTCATGCTCTTTTCTTGACAAATGTCTGCTCAATATAAAGATTCTTTTTTTAGTTTCCATGGGCTGATAAATTGTGTACTTCCAAAATGTGATTGGACAGTAGCATGTTCCAATTCCAAGGCGTGATCTGAAAGTGAAATAAGACAATGTCGTGTTTAAAAAAAGACTTTCCCACATACAAAAATTTGATTTGAAATTTGCTATTATTAATAATTTCATAATTATTTCTTACCTGCTATTGAGGAATGAAAGATAATAGCAAGGAATAATGAGGAAAGGACAATTCAGACAACCATTTCAGCTTCTCTAACATTTGTCGGAATTCCCACATCCAACCTCATAGTAGGTTTGTGTCCAGTCGGGCCCACGTGCACTTCAGGACAATAACCACAAGCCCTTACCGGATACATCTTCATTAGTCTCTTGGCTCCTTCTCTCATTTCTTCCCATGCTCGGAGGGTCTCCTCAGCAAGCAAYGCCTTATCTTCTTCACTGGATGGCGGTACTATTTCAGAATCCGGTGTTTAGAGCAATATTTCAGGCTTTGGAGTCTCTGGGTCGGGGTCCGGGAGTTCGCTCTCATCGGCATCGATAAACTCCTTTTTTCCAATGCGTATCATTGGTTTTCTTCTCCTTTTGGTAGGATATTCGGGCAGGTCAACTCCTGCTTGGATGCAGAGCTCAACAACTRCTGGGATTYTTGGGACTGAAAATCTTTCCTCGTGAGTTATGCGTTTCCCGARACGATCATATAAGTGGTAGGCCTCGACTGGTACCAGTATGTCCTCAATAACTGCTTCACTCCATTCATGAGCCCCTCTACGGATTGAAGCGCTTGGTCCCCTACAAGACTTGAAAGGATGCCCAACAGGACCCACATGGATTTCGTTACACCACCTGCCAGAAATGTTGTCAGGTGTAACTGTTTAAACACAAATCGATTTTAAATGCCAAATATCATGATAGGACTTCAGAACCTAATTTAATACAATAAAAGGAAAACCAACTCGAATTTAATTTTACTTTTAGATATAAAAATAAATATGGCAAGGCCAGAAAATGCAAAGTTGATGGATCTCAGTTCTAAAGAGTCACAAGTAACATAGGATCAGGTAGAGAATTTACTTGCAGGCATTTACAGGCATCACTTTTAAGAGCTTCTGGAGATTGTTGATCAGTGTTATTCTTGCATTCAATACCCTGTAAGCAACAGGAATTAATCTTCCAACCACAAGCCCTCTCTTTGGAGGGGGGATACCTCTTGGTTGGACATGTGCTTGGACCAGTGCTTGGACATGTGTTGATTCCTCCGACGAAATATTGATGTTAAGTTGAACTGTGAGTCTACTGCAACTGTTCTGAAAGCGGGGAAAGCAAGCCTATGGGTATCCAGTGGCTACAAACAAAACGAAAAAAAAAAAAAAGTGTAGTGTTGATACAGATGAAATTTTACTAGAAAGGAGATGTAATTCTAAAATGCATCTGAAGTGAATCAGAAAAAACTGATCTTCTAAACTAATGGGAGGAACAGAAACAGCAGCCAGCTTAATGTAAAATAATGAATGGGCCATCAGAGTAAAACAGAAAGATAATCTATTGAAAAGCTATAAGTTTGAGTGCTCTAGAGTGATGCATTGATAAATAATTTGAAAGCATAAAGGTCAAGATAAATACCTTCAAAGAATTGAGTGAACTGAGACCTTACCATGTGACACATTTTAGAACGCCAAACTTTGGAATCATCGCCGCTTTACCAAGCGAAAAAGCAGTTCTGCTAAACTGCGAATGGAGACACAAACTATCCATTCCTGAAATAACAAACAGATAGCTTTTAAACTGTCATCTACACATTTTTTATAGTGCCTAATTAGACCATGTTGGTCGTGGATATATTTTCATGCAAGTCCCATACAAGCATCAGCCAATCCCCATCATTCAAGAGAAATATCAATGGAGTACACAATTATTGATGAAACTGTTTTAGCAAATAGCGGAAAACTAAAATAAGTTAAAAATCTCATTTTTGTTACGCAACCATTTTTAAACATCCTGACAGCAGAAAGTCTAACAGAATTTCAATTCGAACATAATAAATCATACTTCCTCCGTCCAAAAAAGATAGACCACACTACTATATCGGGTGTCCAAAAAAGATAGGCTTGTTACCACATTTAGTATTTGGCTCAAGTTTGTTACAAGCCCAAAGGCAACAGCTCAAGCCACATTCATTCATAACCTTGCTATGACTGTTCAATAGTCAAATTTCTGTACCCAAGAAATTAAATGAGCTCAGGAAGCTTATATCTATCTTATCCTCGAGCTAAACATTATCTAACACGGATCCCGTCCCACCCTCGTGAAATGTAAATAAACGAAGGGAATGAAATTACTACTCTAAATACCAAAGTTGTGTTCCCCAATAAGCCTATTGACCTAACGGGAAAAACATGAACTTAAACTGTATAGGGCTCTGGAATTACATAATAATGCTCGCCAATTTTTGGTTACTCATCTCCACCGAAAGAAGAATTCAAACGGCAAATTATATACTTATAGAAGGACAATCCGGAAAACTCTAATCAGTATTTCCATCCCACAAGCCCTGTGTAACCAATTCATAAAAGAAGACATTAAATCTGAACAAACAAAACTTAGAATGCATTTCAACACAAGGCATGAAGTTTCATAATTTGAACTGAAAAAAATTTGCACCAGCAGTGAACAATATCACTATTGTCAAGCAAGGGCCAATTGAGATGCTTGTAAAGTTTGGAATGAAATCAAGAATAACAAATATAATTATTTTATGTAGTTCATATTATCTTTTGAACTGAAGATATTCGTCTAATAATAATCAATAAGAAAAATATATTTTCAAACCAACAATAATCAAATTTTGTTTACCTGGTTATGAATATGTCAGGAAGAAAAAATTAAATAAAAGGAGTGAGAAATAGAGATGGTTTCCTAGTTCTCCTTCAATGATCCTATTTTGTGGTGAGGGGCACATATTGTTGGACCTTATAAATATGAAGATGTAATGATATAAATGGTCAAAAAAATCGTATTAGAAACAAATAAAAGCAATAATCCACAAAAAATATTTCTTTATAAATGATAAATATGAAGATGTAATGATATACACGGCCCCCAAAAAAATTCATATTAGAAACAAATAAAAGCGATAATCCACACAAAGATTTTGTTATAAATGCATTGCAATTGATTGAAATCACCAAATTGGTCAAATAAAGAACAATTAAGATACCACTAATTTTTTCACCGAAATCAAGCTTGACACGTAGTGAAGAAGTGAATGAGATACATGACCTACCTCAATAAAGCAAGCAAAAATTAAATCAAATAACCTACATGCTTCTTGCAAAATCAGTATATCTAATTATAACAAACTTTAAACTTTAAAATAGTAATGGAAACAAACAACAACAATAGGCAGAAAAAGAAAAAAATAAAGAAAATAAGTAGGGTAGACAGAGTAGTAATAGGACCAAACAACATCAATAAGCAAAAAACCAACAGGAAAAAAAATAAGAAAAAAAAAATTGCAACCAACTGGAAAAGAATGAGAAGCAGAGACGGTTCCTCGAGAATAGGGTATGGAAATTTACGGAATAATAAAGTTAATTAATAACCTTACAAGGACTAGCATAAAAATATGCCATTAATTGTGAATAAGACAATAACTATAAATAATCCATTAATTTCTCTGTAATTCCTTTATACTTTTATAAAAAATGATGAAGATAATAACACTGAATTCATATTAAACATAAAATTTACGAGTTATATCACAAATTTTGCTGGACATTTTTCATTTATTTTTATTCTTAACACTATTTTTTCTTTACTATTTTTTCCTCCCATTTTACTCATTTTGTAATATCTCCAGTTCACTCTCGGGTTTGTACTGAAAATACACATAACAAAAAGCAGGAAGGTAAAAACAAAAAAACTAAAATGGATAGTTTCAGAACATAAGCATAACAAAATCCCATTAATTATGAATAATAAACATGACTATTTAATTGCATGTTTTTCTTTTTAAATTTTTTTTTAAGCTTTATTGCTATAAAAAAAATCTTAAGAAAATGAAATAGATTATTTACTTTTGATGTAAATTCTTTTATAGAACATCACTAACGAAATTATAAGATTGATTATACATATTTATGTTATATTCTTATAGCGTAATTAGAACCGATATTGGATTTCAATACACAGAATGAGCGGAATCACAGTATATCATCTGATTCCAACCGTATCATTCTTCTAAAGAATTTTGTTTCCCTTTTTCTTAGTCTAAAACAAATAACTAAAAACAATGGATTTTTCGGCAGAACGGCAAACAAAAAACAAAAAAAAAAAAAAAAAAGAGGTCTTGTGAAGGCATAATAATTGTAGAACTATAATTGAATTAAAACAAAAACAAAAAATAAATTTATGAATTGATACTAATTAGAATTTAACATAGTCATGGTCTGCAAATGTATTTATATAGTTTGATGTAGGCAAAATGAAAATAACATATATTGTGGTATCATCTTTATGTAAATTTAAACTTCTTTGCTTATATTAAAAAAAAAGGCCAAAAATATATTACATAAATATAAATTATGGAGTAATGTATCACTTTAATACGATTTTATTAATTTATTGTGGTGCAATATTTCCTATGAATTTTCTTTTGTTTTTCACATGGGGTGCTCAACACCCATCCACCCCCTTACACCCTTTCATTTTGAAAATTTATTCAATTTCAAGTTAGTTCATCTTTAAGTTTTACTGACATAAAAAAGTTTCTATATTTTGTTTAATTTCTTATACTGCTCAACCAAGATATAATTACTGTCGTCTGCAATTGAGTGTTATTAATGTTTCATTCTATTCGTGTTTTTTCAGAGGTGTAATATAGATAATGCACATGTAGGTATTAATTATAATAAGATTTTACCTCGCGGTTTGTTTAATGGTTACTCGCGGTTTTTTTAATGGTTAGTCCATGTCTGTGCAGGGCCAAAAATTCAAGGTTGAGGCAAAAATCAGCAACATCAACATGCGCAGAGGATGGCACTACATTTCATATTCAATGTGCACCTTTAGAGTGGACAATGGAAAAAGACACTTTTTTTCTGTGCTCGACATGGTTTAATGACGCAAAAGCTGGTGTAAGTTCCATATATGAATTTCTTGAATTTTCTGATAATATTGTTTTATTAGGCATAGTCCAGAGTGCAAAGAGATGTAAAATTAAAAACTAATAATGTGTGCATGAACACAGAGTATAACTTCTTCACAAATTGAGTAATTTTCATAGCTTACATTGCTCTATCTTATTGTTAACATGATTCAATCATGTCTGCTACAACCAAATAATACATCTTCTATACTTCAAGCAGACTCCAATACTAACATTTTTAACAATATTGGATAAATACATAAAACATGAGCATCTTTCATTTTGTACTTGATAGATATTAATGATGTAGCATTAACGTTCCATATAACTTCTGTTATAACATCCATGCTTCTTGCAATTTGATATATTACATTATAAGCTTCCATATAGTATCCAATTGATACATACATACACACACACACACACACATATATATATATATATATATATATACACACACGTGTGTGTGTGTGTTACACAACTCATTTCATATTACAAATTAATAGTAAATAAATTGGGTCTCATTTAAAATTCAAATTTCACGTTCCAAAATTCTTACAATGGTTTTCATTCTTACATGAACAGTATGCTACATAATTGGACGTTTCAAGACGGAACTGGAAAACTAGAAGCAGTTGTATTTGATGCACTTGCTGAGAAACTGTCTAGATATTCAGTTATTTCGAAAGGAGTACAAAATGATCAACTGAATGAAGAATATTTTCACTGTGGGTTTAACCGACAAAGCATATGATCATCTCCTTCTGAAATATAAAATTTTTGGCTTCTTATTGAAAACAACAACTCCATTCCGACACGACACAATTAAGGAAAAAGATATAATTGGATAAACTTTCGAAGGTGACAGACATGAAAATGATGCAATACTCACATCACTCTCTCCAACATCTTATGCAATCCCAAGTGACCTTTTTAGCAATGAATCTCCATGAAAAAAAATGAAACCAGGTAATACATTATACACACATAATTATTTTGCACTCCTTACATCTTAGCTATAAAATAATATTAATATAATTTTCATGTTTTTGAGTTCAGCGGTGCAAGTAAGATACTCCATGAATGCAGACAAGTAATTTGCTATTAGCTTTTGATATAACCGTACTAATCATTTTGTGGACATTATAGACTTTTGTATATATTTTTCTGATACCACATCTACATTAAGGACAATCTATTTTGAAAAATGATACATAAATATACCAACTATTGTATTGTGTTCAAACTACTTTAATGAATGCAAATACCTAATACATGTGAACTTGAATGGAGGTAAGACAGTTTTTGTGACGACAATATATGATGGTTTAGTTTCATGTTTGTCGGCCCCCGCAGCGAAGCGCGGGTCATCTTCTAGTTATAAACTAAGGATGGCGGTGGAGAAACAAGATTTTGACGGGGCTGCAAACCACGACTCGGCCCAAAACCACCACCTAGTTCCAAATACGGCCGACCACGATGGGTCCGAATATGGCCAACAGCTCTCCCAAATCTATTTTCACTGAGGGATTTTTATCTTTTGATTATGATTTGAGACAACTCCATCCGACAAGGTGTTAGTTATGATTTAAGAGGATCTTCGGATTACTACAAAAATTAGGTGTTTGGTTTTGGTTGATTGATTAAGGGATTACACCTGGATGTTGGAAAGTGTAGTGGTGCACGATGAGTTGTTGAGGAGAGGTTGGTTGCAGTCGTAGACGATGTCGTCTAGGTCCGATCGCAGCACAACGGCCTCAAAATCCAACTGCGAGGTGAGATTCATGCATCTAGAACTTTCTTCCTCTATTGGAAATATGCAATGGGTGTTTATAGACTCTCAAGCGTCAAATGTGCCGCTTTTGGTAATTAGTTTAGCCAATTCTTTCTGCCCTCTTCTAGAAAGTTGGGTAATTTGATTGAATTAGTTCATTTGCTGCCGTCTTCTAGCTTCTGTGTTTGAGAATTAGGGTTTTGGGTACTTTCTTGTGCTTAAGTTGATCGAATTCTTTCTGTGTTTGCTTAATTTAATCGAATGTAGTTTGCACTTTTAATTTAATATGTGATTGATGTTTGAATTATTTTAGTTGTGTTGCTATAGAATTAAACTAAGGGTTATCCTTGTTCTCTCCTTAACTAATTTCATTTCGCAGTATCCTATCCAACTACGGTCGAGGAACGAGCGGCTTCTATAGAGTTGAGGATGACGAGAAGCGTGAGTTTTTCGAGTAGGTGATTAAACGGGACTTTGTACTTTATTTGATCTTTATTTTTTGCTGGGATAATATGATTGATTTTTCATCTAGAGAAACATGCGAGTTTACATATATGTTGATTTTTTATTTTATTGCTCTCTCGATCCATTTAAGTTTTTTTTAATATTATTTATTTATTATTCTTTGAAGATCAGTTACCAAATTTAAATTTAAGGTTACCAAATTCAAACCATAATTTGATTCAAGGTTAAGAAATTCAAAATATAACTAGAATAACAAAGATATAAAAAGTTCAGAAACAGGTAAAAATCGATATAAAAAGTTCAAGACAGAGGCAAGCCGCAAATCACATTTTATCTGTCTATAAATGTCTATTTACTCGTATCTAATTTATTCAGTATTTTTTGAATATTCTCAATGCATAAATCGCGAAGGATTTTCTCACAAACTTCGCGGATCCGAATGTCGAAGCTAAATACGTCAAGATTCTTCTAAGATTCGCAACTATTTTCTATTGCACATCAGCCATTAATAGATATATGAATTTAATCTGTGGTTCCTTTTTTATTTTATTATTTTCCAGCAAGATGTAGCGAATAGGAAAATTAAGGCCATCCAGATTGAGCTCGAAGACTTAATTAATGTAAAATATCATCAAATTTTGATTAATTTTTATTCATATAATTACGGTGAAGGAATAGCTCTGACTTAGGTGTTTTTTTCCTCTCTTTTGTTTTTTGTTATTTTATTTTTCTGAAAATAGTATAAGGACTTGGATGAAGAATTTTCGAGGTGAGTCACTGAAAATACACAGAGGTACATTGGAATATTTGCGGATGCAATTGATGAACTACTACCTGAGCCAACAGAGGTACTTCTGGATGACGACCATGATATTTTGATGACTCAAAGGGTGGAGGAATCAATTGAGAGTGGTGGTGGGTCTGATCCTCAAAAGAGGATGCCCCGAAGATTAAGAGATTTAGTACGATTTCTGATAAGCAGCTTAAGTTCCTAATTTGCAATTGAATTAATACTTTCATAGTTTGAGTTATTGATCTTGTCAATTGTCTAAAGTTCTAGTTAGTTGCTAGCAATATTTGCTTTTTACCGTGATATATATATATAAAAGGTACTTAATACAATACTGCACATATATATATATATATATATATAAAAGTGATTGCAATTTTCACAATTGACCTGACGAAAATAAACACCTAATAATTTGGGGAAAACTATGTTCTACTATCAATATCTATCACGTGTATTTTTTGCTGGTAATCCCATGAGGAAAGAGGAGGGGCAGTAACAATGTGTGTTTGTCGAAACAGTGAAGTTTATATGAAAGCATCTTCAAAAGGCCGGCCTTTCACAATTAGGGAGGTTAAAGCTTCTTATATTGGGCAGCTGGTGAGGATATCAGACATTGTGAAACGTTGTTCAGATGTTAAAGGTCTAATTCAGGTGGCTGTCTATACGTGTGAAAAGTGTGGATTTGAGATCTATCAAGTATCACACCTTGCTCTCTGTTTGACTTTGATTTTCAATACCCTCAAACTCTGTGCTCAAAGACAAATCTACCTTATATGTGACACAGGAGGTAACTGCTCGAGTGTATATGCCACTTCTTGATTGCCCATCTGAACAGTGCAGAACGAATCAGGCTAAAGGGAACCTTCTCCCCAACTTAGAGCATCCAAGTTTTTGAAGTTTCTGAAGGTTTACGATATTTCAGTGATATTTACGATTCCAATAAATGCAGGACTAAGCTTTAATATTGTAATTCAAAACCCAGCCCGATTCGTTCTCCCAGATTATTATTCATTTTTCGCAGCATAGCTTATTTCTACCATACATATTATTTATTCGCTATAAATACAAAGTTACCCCTGAGGTTTGGGGTAATTACGAAACCCCCCACAAAAGTTTCAAATTATTTAAAAAAAACAAAAAACTTGAGGTTTGATTCTGCCTTAAACTTAAAGGTGTAATTGTAATATTATATGAATGTAAAGGGGATTTTTTTTTAAAGTTCTTTGTTTATGAATGGGGAATATATAAGAAGAAACCAAACCTCAAGGGGGGGTTGTGTAATTTTGAAACTTCTCTGATTTTTTGTGTGTTTTTTTTCGTAAATACCTCAAACCTCAGGGGTGGTGTTTGTAACTATCCCTATTTGTATTTTTAGCTTTATTCTTGTTTACAAACTCAAACAAAGTGCTTATAAGCTTCTAGGTGATAGAAGCCGAGAATCACTTTTTTTGTTTTTGTTTTTGCAAATATTCCCTTAGCTTTACTATTTTAATTAACATGTAGTGCAAATGGAAAGTTGTGTTTTGAGTTTTTTAGGCTTCAATTTTGTGTACCTAACTAAAGAAATTCTTCATGTACCCCTCTTATATCTGTTAATTACAAAAGATCCATCTTTTGAATTCATAAATACCCTATCGGCATTGTTTCTAGTTTACAAATTACACCTCTTGATATGGAATGTGATGTATACTACATACGTATTCGTTAAGAAAAAAATACATAAATCGAGGGGATATTTGCAAATTTTAAAGATAATTGGACCTTTTTGCAATTTAGCCAAACTCCCGGTGTAGTTTTTGCAATTTTCAAACGTTCACTCTTTCTTTATTGTTGCTGTCCACAGGAGATTCATTCAAGCAGCACAAGTTTCTTATGAGGTTAGACGAAAAACGTGTTTCCACTTATCCAATTTCACGGTTAATCCATTTCCCTCTCTCACTAAATCAAATGCTCCCAATTTTTTTTTCAGGTTCCTTCAGTCGAGCTCGAATTCTTAGCGAATTATTTAGCCAAATTAATGCTAATCGATTACAGTTTCCTTAAATTTCTACTGTCCCTAATTGTTGCCTCTACTATGTTTCTAGCAAGATGGACACTTGATCAGTCACAACATCCATGGTTTTTTTTTTCTTCTTATTTATTTATGCCTTTATACAATTGACCTTTTAAAATTCTAATTTAATACAAAAAAACCTACATAACTTTAAAATTACAAAAACACCCCCAATGTTGATTTAGTTTATATTTTCGCCTCGTATTGTATTATTTTACTTACATGAAGCGCGTGATTGTTGAGATTATTTTTATTGACTCTATTGTTTTGTTGTTAAATTTTAAAGTGATCATTAAATGTCATTAGAAACATATTCATTGCCTGTATTGTTTGCTCAATTATTGTTATGTCATTATGTCACATTTTATCATGATACACTTACTTATAAATGAATCTAATATTATCCTTTTGGCCTTTGCAATCGAAAGTAAGCCCAACTGTTCGCATGCCTTATAAGTGATATTGTTATCAATACTCGAGGTGGAATTAGGCCGTATTATAAATTACAATTGATTAAGGGGTGGACGTCATATTTAAAACTTAAAAAATACACTTTTAGAGATGTGAATAACTGTCGATTTTATATGTTGGTTTGATTTAATATTATTAGTGATCTATATAATTTGGTTGGTTGATTGATTGATATTAGTATTGGTATTGGCAGCAGCAACAAGGTCTAAAGGAAAGAAATCAGATATTTTTTATATTTTTTTAATGGGAGTTTGAGGCGGTTTTGATAAATAACTGCCTCTGGTTAGGATGATAATTGAGGCGGTTCGAATTTAATAACCGCCTTTGATTGACACACTTTGAAGCGATTCGTATAAAGTAACTGCCTCCTTTTATGAATTATGGGGCAGTTGAAAGGCAACTATAAAGACTATAGGCGGCGGTTTTTTTATAAGAATCGCCACCCGAATTCTCTTATTCGCGGCGGTTTGAACCCCACCCAGTTAATTCTCTTAGGTCAGGAGATTATTTAGTTTTTTTAAAAAAAAGATTATGTTAGTATTAAATCAATGTAACTATTTTAAATTATTTAATTGTTGTATTTGTTTTCTATACATAGATAATAACCTAGAGAGTTAGAACGAAAATTAATTTCCACAATATATCCAGGAATGTATAAATTTAAGATTATAAGTTCAAGGTTCATTCATGTTTATTAATTGAATTTAATTTTTTATTTTATTATTCATTTGTTTATGTATTTATGATTTGTTTGTTAAATTTCTACTATTCAATATTTACTATAAATATTTATGATTTGTTCTTTAACTGTATGATTGTCACAGGCAGTATGAATATGTCCGCAGAATACATGCCCGTGCGTGACCTCAAGAGTGCTAGCAAGCGCGAGCGCAATTAAAAATACGACTTATTTAACGAATTTGAGGCTAAATTGCTCGCACGAATGTATATAATTCAACACATTGGATTCCATAATTTATATGTTGTTATGTTAATGTACGCTAAAAACTTATGTTTCTCTTATTTTATTTGTCTGAACTAATGTCTTAGTATCAATTCTTATAGGCTCCTCAATTCCAAATGAGAATGTAACTATCGAGTCGAAAAGACATAATACTGGCAATAGAATTTCACCTTTTCAAAGGTCGGCTCTGAGTGACATCACTAATGGTATATTTTTTAATTCAGCTCCAATGTTTAATTAAAAGAGTTTACGCTAAAATTGGTAAATGTGACGTGTATGTTTGTGACTTATAAAAACTGTAGTTATTTATTTGAGGCTATTGTCTAGACCCCACAATGAACATTCAAACAATAGTTGTGGTGGTTCTAATTCAAGAATATTCGTTGACCTCACTATTGATGATCCAGTGGATAGTATAATTGTTGATGATAGTACTTTTGTGAGGAATTTAGTCCCGAATAACCACAATTTGGCACATGTCAATCAGATATCGTCTACTCTGAGCGTTGGTCAGTTAATTTTCAAGACTAAAAAACAAAATGTACTTTTCGAATTGATTTATAACTATCGTAGTTCAAATTCATCTATTGATTTGTATTATTTCAGCTACAACCCCGATCAAGAGAAGACCCTATACACGAAGGAAGAATGTTGTTTTAAGTCTTCCTGATGGTGCATTCATGGATATCGAGAAATCGTCCAACGGCCGAAAGAAAGAAAAAACTTCTATGAGTGTGGATCTTGGAATCTTTTTTAGTTAGATTTTATCAAAATTATTCGTTACCAAGAGCATTTTCTATTTTGAACTGGAGCTCCAATTAATAGACAACCCTATGCGCGTAGGGAGAATATCTATAGAGGGACCGGTAGCTCAAGTAATGTAATTGATCTCACGGACGACCCTATCAGCAACAACCCAATGACATCGGGTACATATTTGTTTAAGTGTGATTTTGATATCACTCCCATGAATATTCCCATCATTATTAATATCAATCTTACAATATGAATTATATAATTAATTTGCAGAGTATTGGGATATCAAAGATGCAAGCTGTCGTTGTAGGTTTTGTGGTGCCATGCTTTGGTACGAGGAGAGGTCGAGCTCCCAGAATAACCCAACGAATCCAGAATACAATGGGTGTTGTAGTCGCGACATCATTGACCTCCCCCGGTTGATGGAACCACCTGCGTTTCTCCATGAATTGTTGCATGGAACCAATAGTAGAAGCAAACACTTTCAGGATAACATTAGATCATATAATAGTATGTTCTGTTTTACGTCCATGGGGGGGAAGATTGATAGTGATATAAACAAAGGAGGTGGTCCTCCTATTTTCAAAATATACGATCAGAACTACCACCTGATTGGTGGTCTATTGCTAGAAAATGGTGGAACCCCTAAGTTTGCACAGCTCTACGTATATGATACAAAACATGAAGTTTCCCACCGAATGAATTCAGTGAGGATTGTTGCGTGAAAAATAATTATAATATTTATAATTCTGAAAGTCTTGCTATTGTTTACGGCATGGCTTATATTTAATGAAACTTGTTTTTTCATCGACTGTGTTATGATGTAGACAAGTAGGATTGGCTAATAACCTGCGTGAAGAGATTGTTGATGGGCTGAAGAAAATGTTGGATGACCAGAACGAACTTGTGAAGACATTTAGAATGGCAAAGGGTAAAATGCACGAGTGTGGTCATACTGATGTTCGGGTGCGTCTTATTGGCAATAGGACCAATATCAAGGACAAACGTACACGTAATCTACCCACTTGTAATGAATTTGTCGTGTTGGTTGTTGGTGAATTTGATGCAGCTTTGGGGGATATGTACATAGTGGTTGAATCTGGAGTGATTCTTTGCGCAGGATAAATGAGCTGAATGCATCGTATTTAGCTTTGCAGTATCCTCTGTTGTTACCTTATGGGGAGGATGGTTACACAGAGAATATTCCGTTTACGGAGAGAAAGAAGAAAACTGAGAAGGGACAGAAATATATCAGTGTTCGTGAATACTTTGCATTCAGAATTCATGATAGGGAGGACGAGCCCTCTACCATTCTTTTGTCCCGACGATTATCTCAACAATTTATCGTGGATGCGTATACCATGGTCGAGAGGGATCGATTAAAGTATATTCAATTTAATCAGAAGAAACTTCGGTGTGATATCTGCAGGGGTTTGGCTGATGCAGTCATGCGTAGTGATGCTGATCCGTCTGCCCGGGGCAAGTGTATTATATTCCCATCTTCCTTTACCGATGGAGACCACTTCATGATACAAAACTATCAAGATGCGATGGTCATATGTTGCGAATTCGGTCATCCTGATTTGTTCATAATGTTCACATGCAATTCAAGTTGGATCGAGATTGTTTGTTTCTTAGATGCACGTTATCTCAAAATCGAGGATAGGCCAGACATCGTGTGCAGAATTTTTAAGGTGACGAGCTGATAGAAGATCTTCACCAGCATTTGAGATGGAAAGATAGGAGGACCGAATGACGGTTGTGCTGCAATAGAAATTCCAGATGATATCCTCCTCCAATATTCGGGCGACCCCATTGCAGCTATTGTTGAGAATACATATCTGATGTTTAGAGACTCTATTGATGACCCGGTGTTCCTGAAGGATAGGTTCATATTGGCCCCGAATCTGGATGTTGTGGACTCTATCAACAAGTACACGAACACTTCAAACTTGAGCTAGGGTTACACCTACCTGAGTTCGCACAGTGCCTGCAAATCCGACGGTGGGAATAACTTCTTGAGTGATTTGCACATGCCTGAATTCTTGAATGGTATAATGTGTTCTAGTGTGTCCAATCACGAATTGCATCTGAAGGTGGGGACTCCTGTTATGTTATTGAGGAACATAGACCACTCAATGGGATTGTGTAACTGGATGAGATTGTTGTTACAAGACTTTCCACGCACATCCTTGAATGCAAAACTCTAACCGGTGCAAAGGCGGACGAAAAGGTGTTGCTTCCCCCGATGAGTCTAATGCCTTCTGACGTTAGGATACCTTTCAAGTTTTAACGAAGGCAATCTCCGCTCATGATATCATATGCGATGACGATAAATAAGAGTCAGGGTCAATCACTTTCGAACGTCAGCCTTTATTTGAAGAATCTCGTGTTTAGTCATGGTCAGTTATATGTTGCCATGTCGCGTGTCACCGATCGAAAGGGTTGAAGATATTAGTTTGTAGTTATGACGATTCGGGGTCGAACATGACCAATAATGTAGTGTACAAAGAAGTATTCAGTAACGTATTATCTTAACGTTCATGTATGTAGTGTGGGTTTGATTATAATTTGTGTAGTGTGAATTTTTTAGTTATTTCTCAGCATCTCTATCTCTCTGTTTATTTAAATTTTCACACGATAAATAATAATAAAAGTAATATTAATATAATTTGTATTTTTATATTTTAAATTTTTCCCCGTGCACGGGTGTAAAAAAAACTAGTTAGGATAATAGTCACCAAGTTGCGGGACAAGTACGGGTGCTTAGACCAACACTTTAGTCGGTACACGGTATGAAGAGTAAACTTATTCGGTATGATGTACAATTTGAAGTACGGGTGCTTAGACCAACACTTTAGTCGGTACACGGTATGAAGAGTAAACTTATTCGGTATGTTGTACAATTTGAAGATGTATTTGGGTTGATGGTATAAATAAGATGCATTAAAATATAGGAAAAGACTACAGTACATTCCAATACCATACCCATGTATGGTAATCCAATCATAATTTGACACCTCACCCATATTAATAAATTAGGATTTTTTTAAACAATTCTATTGGTCAATAAAAGTGGAGGTATCATACAGTGACTGCACTATAGAAGTTCCCTAAAGTATATATATTAAATAAAGAAAGAGTATTTTGATGAGGTAGATATTAATAAAAAGTCCAGAATGAAGATATCAATTAAAAGCCAAAATAAATTAACAAACAGAAATATCTAAAGAAATATCAGATTCATTTGGAATCGTTGAAATACATTTATGGGTACCTTTATTGGAACCATAATTTTGTTTTATTTCTTTTTCAATTTTACATTCATGGCAACAGCTATGTACATTAAAAAGGTCGTCTTCTTTGAATAAAAAGCCATTTCTCTGCAGTTTTTTCTTTTTTCTGAAAGGGGATCTAGACCCGAACCGGAGGGATTCGGGTGGATGGATTTGACCTAGGAATCAGAAATGTGCGAGCACCAAGCTGGAACCCACACGGAGTATATTTGGCTTGTTTTGAAATTCAATACAAGATACATGCCTAAATTCGCCTTTCTCTACTCATTTCGATTATGTGAAGAGCCTGGACAAATATAGTTCAACCGATATTATATCTAAAGCCAAAGCTTGTTAAGATTATCAATTACAACAATTGAAAAAGGGAAAAAAAGAAAAAGAAGCCTGCTATAACAATTGGACATCCAGCATCAAATTTACTCGTTGTTTTCCACCAATAAATCATTGAACTTGAATGTACACGATGAAAGGGAATAAGTAAAAAAGCACATGCGTTATCAGTTTATTGAGTATTATTGAACAAAATAAATAAGATAATAATATATAAAACTTTAATTACCTTGAAAATCTAGGGTTGTGAATTATCCATTGAATATTTTTGTTGATAACCTTGTCAAGGGAGAGGTAGAAATTGGGCGATCAAGAATTGCTGATAAAAGGAAAATTTGTTGATATTTATCTTTCTTCATGATCTGTTACTAGAAAGGTAGAAATTGAGATGTATGGTTGACATGGTAGTAGGAGTTGTGAAATCTTTAGAGAATGTAGATGTATTGCGAAGACTTTCTTTTTTTGTCTTTTGACCTCGTAGGACTGAAATATGCGAATGATTGTAACTTTAAGTGGAGTGATTGTAACTAGGAGTGTAATATTCTCCTTCGGTCTTGATTAATATCAGTTCGATTGTAATTTAAGTCTAATGCATGGAGAATAACTTTAAGTAGAGCGATTGTAACTCTATATCGGGTGTATATTGCATAATCATTAATAAATAACATTCATACAATATTCAGAATAATTTAAATATCAACCAAATTTTAAATAAAATAATTGTTTAACCATTTAGCATGAGTAACTTAACAATCGAGTATAGTAGGAAAAAAAAAGTCTGATCTATAAAAGAACACCCAAGTTAATACATAAAATAAAGTAGAGTTCCTGCGAGACCGATCTTATAGTATGAGACTTTTTTTTATATATATTTACCATTTTTGTAAGTTGATTCGAACCCAACCCACTGCTCATCTAGGAACCCGCCCTGCCCGCTCACATGAAAAAGAAAATCCCCACTTCGCATGTGAGAATTTTCAGAAAATCCACATTCTCATCTCCACCTCCACCTTTAGAAAACCCGCATCTCCCGTCTTCATCTCCATCCTCCAGAAAATTTACAACTCTAACAATCTTTACCATCGGCGGAGTCCCCATATCGAAGATTCCACAACTTCAGTTCCAGTGGTCTCGAAAAATCGAAGATTCAAACCAACCCATTTTTCTCACCACCACAGTAAATTAAAGAAGACGCTATTAATTTCTAACCAAATAGAAGCATTCTAATGGTTGATTCTGGGTGAATGGCGCATGGAAAATCAAAGCAAAATCTCGGATTCAAATTGTAACGCTGTAACGTCCGTGCATTCATACTATGTTTTTTTTTTTTAAATCAAAATTTTAAGTTCTAATTAGTCACAAGCCCGTCGTCTATAAAAGTTCTAATTACTAATTATTATATCTCAAATTCTTATTTGGAATTAGTACTAATTTTTCTATTTTCAATTAATTATATATTTATTTTCTTAACCTATTATTAAAGTTATTATTATAACTTAAATACCTAAGCCCATTACACTATTTTTATTTATTAAAATCATTTTTAAAAGTCATTTTGTGTATATTATAAGTCTAATTGGATTATTTTTATTCTATCCTACCAAGCCCAATCATCAGTTCAATTGTGTATAATTAAAGAACTTATTTCAGGTCCGGTTCAATCAACCCACAATTCTTTATTTGTCGGCTGCAGAAATTCAACAAACTACGTTTTTCTTTCTTTTCAGATTTCTCCAACATTTCACATTTTTCTCTTAAACTCAACCTTAATTCTCCGACCCTTCATTTTTCCACCTTAACCAACTACAACATCTGACTTTTATATACAAGAAAAACCGCACAACTTCATTCTTAGTTTCTCTTACTTATAGATCCTCCTTTTTTACTGCTAAGTGAAAATCTTGCACTTTTTGTTTTCTTATTTTGCTGCCGAGTTACTGAGCTTTCATATCTAATTTAGTTTATGGTTAGTTTCTTATCCGAATTCATGTTGATGACATGCAAACAAAGTGCAACACTTTTTTTTTTAGTTTCTAAAACTTGATCTGGTCCATAGTCCTTTACCTAACAGTGGTCACGTGCAATTGTGTTTTGAGTGTATGAATAGTTGGCATTTGATATCTCTAAAATCCAAATTTAGTAGTTTTCAATCGATGTTTTCCATTATGACCATCATGATTTTTTTTTCATGTGCTAATTTCGCATTTTCATTCGGTTGAAAATTGGGCTTGCTGACAATTTGATTTTTTTCTTAGGAAATAAGATACATTGTCTTATCATTTTGATATTGAATTAACTACATATTTTTGGAATTTAATACTATAGAACACAAATTGGATTGTTCTAAATCATTGTTCGAGCTTTCTTTGTTGAAATAAGGGCAAATGGTTTGATTCGACATTTCCTAAGAATCGACTTAGTGAAATCCATTATTTCAAATATTGGAAAAGGAATGATCCATTGGGCTCCGTAGTTTCTAAAATATTAGACTGTTTTAATCAGTACCATTACAATCCAGTTCATATGTGTCTTTTTAGACCGAATGATAATTTTAAATTAATATACAAACTGACACAACTAAAATAGTGGATTGTTCCAAATAGTACAAGCCATGTTCTCTCCAACATTTGTCAATTATGAGTTGCACTAGCCTTCATGTGTCCCACGATTTTAGATACCACGTCGGTTGAAGATCTAACGTGAAGTGACATGGTCTATACAACCGGTATAAACTATTTATTTTCTGTTAGTGAGGGTATAAACTATTACGATAATTAATAGTTGGGGATGAAAAGTATAAAATATGGTCGTCCATCTTCATCGCTAGTGTTGAATTCAGACCACTCACTTCTAAAGAGAATCAGATTACTTGTCGCCTGAAATCGCAATAAAAACCTGATGATTTATTTAATATAATCATTGCATTATAGTATTTAATAAACTCAACAAATATAAACTTAAAACTCACTTGACCACTCTAAAAAAATCTCAATTTAATTACCACAAAACACAATCAATTTGAATCCAATTTGCCAAATTACAATATTTTTAAATAATAAATTGCAAGGTTTCTAAAGATATCTGAATTAGGGGCATGCCATTAGCTCTCATCTATAAGTTATAGAGCCCCTCCTAAAATCTTCAGATTGATATAACCAGTTTTCAACACAAAGATCATGGTCTTTTCCTATTTTAAAATGTAAAATTATTATTACCAATGCATTCAACGTTTTCGTTTTTTTGTTGGGAAATAAAAAACTATGTATAAACCCGGGTAATTCCACATAAGTAAAAATTCAAACCAATTGTTGTTGTCATTTCTCTAGATTAACATACACAAAACGAAGTAGAGGAAATACAAATTCAGATTTCACAATGTAAAACACAAAATGCCCTAATTAATTGCAGATTGAATACTAACCTTAGAAATTGGAAATTTAGGTAAAATAAGATGTGCATATCAGTGGGTAGTCATCGAGAGAGATAGATGGCAGGGACGAGGAGCCGAAATTATAGTGCGGTGCCCGTGATAGAGATGGGAGAAAGAAGTCTGCAATTTTTTTTAGAATAAATTTCGAAAAGATTGAAACTAATACTTCAATGTTACCTTCATATCCGTCATGATTCGCCGGACCTTTAAAGAAGGTAAATAATCTTGAAAGAGAACACGACGAAGGTTGTGGCTTTTGGTATGAATCTCTCTTCTCAAATTGCCAGAGTGAAACATCTTTTTTTCTTTCTAATTTCCAATCGAGTGGGGCGAGTATATTGGTACGGGTGGGATAATTAGTTGGTGCGGGTTGTGATTATTGGACAGTTTAAGTTGGTGGGTTAAAAGTGGTCTAATAGTATGAGATCAGTCTCAACCAAGTATTATATATACTAGTTTAACACTCGTGTATTACACAGGATTTATAAGAAATTAAATACAAAAAATATTTGTGAAAATTATAAAGTTTTAAATTCAAACTAAAAAATTAAAAGATGTGTTCCTGTGCCCTAATCAATTAATTAATTATTACAATATTAATTAATATTATATTTTAATATATAGATTAAATCCGTTAATAATTATATTTACATATTTGTAAAATTCAAAAGATGTCACATTATTCATCCGTCTCTAATATATTAATTAATTATTATTAACTCATTTTATATTTTTGTGTTTAGATTAATTTTGTTAATAATTATAGTTAAATACTTTAAAATTTTTAAAAGGTGTCATACTCTCAAGCATTATCGCATTGTGTCATTGTCTAACAAATATTAAGTAATTATTATCATATAAATTTATATTTTTATATTTAGATTGAATTCATTACTAATATCTAGTTACATACTCCAATTATTGCAAATATATCATAATTTATCTATACAGAATATTTAAAGTTTCCAAAGAAAATTATTTCAAGTTTTATTATAAATACAATCTATTTAGTTATTTTCATAAATAAGGTTTTCCTTATAATTAAAATTATTTCATATGTAATTTATCTTTTAATTAAAATAATTTTTAAAAATTTTCTACTAATTATATATGACTTATTTATATTTTTATATTAGGAGTATAAAAGAAAATTATTGAATTAGAAAAAATATAATAAAATAAAATTAATAAGTTAGGATAAATATAATAAAAATAAAATATTAAATTAGTAAATATACAATAAAATAAAAATATTAAATTAGGTATATATTTGACTCGAATGACTAATAAGCAATTGAAGCAATAAAATTTCTTATTATCGAAGCAAAGCATACGAATTAGACACATAAATTATGAAGATTTTGCATTAATATATACTTGTTTAACACCCATGTATTACACGGGATATATATATATATATATATATATATATACTAGTGTAGATACCCGCGTATTACGCGGGCAGAACGAAACAACTACATAATAAAACAAAATTGAAAAACAAATTTAAAATATTGGAAATTGAAATGTTCATGCTACAAAGAAAAGTTTCACTTGAGGTTTTGGAAAATTTATTTGTACACAACATTTGATGTTTTATTAACAATGTTATCATCGTTGTCGCAACATAAGATTTTTAATCCTTTACGACTCTTCACCCGAGAGATGGCGACATAGAGCTGGCCATGGCTGAAAACAGGTCTTGGTAAGTACAAACCAACATTGGATAGAATTTGACCTTGACTCTTTTTTATAGTCATTGAAAAACAGACAATAAGTGAAAATTGTCTCCTGTGAAATTTAAAGGGGACCCTGCTATCCGATGGACTCAATGTCATATGTGGAATATAAACCTTTATTCCAATATTAGTTCCTGAAAGAATCTTTGCCTCAATAATGCGTTCTCCAAGTTGGGTAACGACCAACCTTGTACCATTGCATAATCCCAAAACTTGATAAATGTTTCGAATCAATATAACCGGAACTCCATTCTTCAATTTCAAAACATGATTAGGGATCCCTGAGACTTATTGTGTTTAGAAAGTAGGTCGAGTACACTTGATGTTGTGCTTCTCCAATCACATATGTATTGCAAATGGTGTTAGGACTAAGATACACTCTTTCACCCCCTTGAAAAATAGACATCACGCACTCATTAATTATTTCAACAATTCATAAAATAAAATATTTTAGAAATGTAGTATTTTAACACAAACCACCACATGGTGACAACTCATCTTGCGAAACTCGCGATTGCGCGGGCATATATGAAAAGCTTATAAAAAAATTTCAAAAAAGAAAAAACTAACTTGGAAAAGTGAATATCAAAATTTACGTAAAGACTTGAAAAATTGAATATAAGAAGTTACATATATAGAGTATGGATTACTATTTAAACATTCTTGCACAAAATTAATTTCCTGCACTTAATATCTTGAATAAAAGTAAAGTAATTGCACATCAAAATAGATTTATAAATATCTCTTGTATGCCTATTTTCTCAACTCAACATGAGAAATTGGTTTGATAATAAATTATAAAAAAAAAAACCTAGATTATAAAAAAATAATCCTTTTAAGTTTATTTTTGTTGCATATGTTATATGTTTTACCGTTATTGACCAAAATGAGCATTACTATCAAATAATCGAACATATAATTATTAATTTCCTATGATAGTTGTTTCTTGAACTATGGATATTCAATTTCTATAAATACGAAGCTCTAATGCATAATTAACATTTTTACATGGATTTCACTAAATTTTCTTATAAATATTATTCTGACTTTAATACATTTTCGAATATAGAAACTTTATAATCACGTCCAAAAAAACTTGCTATCAATTAATATCAATTATTAATTTTTTTTCCTTATGTGGATTTCACTATATTAATCAAGTTCAAGAAACTTGTCATCAATTAATATCAATTATTAGGTTTTTTTCCTTATGTGGATTTCACTATATTTTGTTTTTACATATATTATTCTAACTAACAAACATCTTGAAACATGTGTCAATATTAAAAGTCTTAAATTATCATAATAGTTTATATGTAGTATATTTATTCCCATATCAAAGATGTTACCGTATGAAATATTTTCAATTACCTTAATCCATGGATGGAAAAAAAAAATACTCGTATCTTTCTATAATAAACAATTTCAATTTACATTAATAAAAATACTTGTATCTTTTTATATTCAGTCCTATAATAAAAAAAAATTAAAAAAAGTACCCTATAATAAACAACTTCGATCTACGTTACCAAGTGATAGAAAAAAGTATGACTCTCTATGTAATTATATGAAATAATTCTTGAGTGTATGATACTATATGGTATTTTGGGTATGATTTCTCATAATAATAATTGATTGATAATACTTTATAATATGAGACCGTTCACAATCTCAAAAGTAGTTTTATCTGGCGTGGATAAATTTTCAATTACAATGTTATATACAAAAATGCAGTTTGAGCGGGCATGCAAAACCGATTGAAACCGCCATGAATTGGTCAATATCGACCAAAAACTAATTCAAAAACCGGAAAAGAATCAATGTTTGCAAAAAAAAAAAAAAAAATCAGTCTTTTCTAATAAAAATATAATTGATAACTTAATACTATTAATTATATGCACACATTTATTTCAAACTTGGGCTATATTAAATATAATTTTCTGTCTATATTAATATACTACGTAATATATTATTAAAATCGGTAGTACCGCTATTTGCGGCATCAATTGGTTGATTCATTTAAATGCCAGTTTAAGGACAAGGCTTGTGCAAAGGAGGAGGCTCTCTCATCCAAGAAGAATGAGTTAGCACACGCATATTAGTTTCTTTCTTTCTTTCATTCTGCTATTATAACTTGTACTAATAATAAATAATACTTTTCATATTTGCTTTGCTAGGCATTCTCAATAACTTGCAAGACTTCATGGTGGGTCAAAGGGGTGGGGTCAAGCACCCTCAACACATTCTCCAGGACCATGTGCTCTATGAACATCATCTCTTGAGCAGGGGAACACGGATTAGAATGGGTTTATGTTCAACTTTTTAATATGTAAATGAAGGAATATAGAAGATCAGTTGTTGCATTTAAAACGGGTGTCGTTTTCTTTTCTTTTTGTGTGAGTGTGTGTGTGAGAGAGAGAACCTGAAATACTTGAGACCATTGCTAACAGATTTAGTGAAGAGCTCGTTGGGTGCTCTTGTGGTTTTTATCATTTTAAAGAAATTGTTGTTCATAATAGCGACAATAATTCAGCCTCTAAATCGCATCACCGGATGCAACAACCCAATTGATAAAAATATTATAGAAGACTTAGAAGACTCGAAACAGGAGGAAATAATAAGCACGAATTCAAAGTCACATTTTCATACCTAAAAACGGTCGCAATAGAAAATATACAATTATCCACTCCACAATAGTCCTCGATACCAAACACCTTAACGATCCGACTCTCTAAAAACAATGCCCAAACAGCTCATTTGTTCCACACCTGACACCGACTCAACCCTCGAGCATCAGAAATAACCCAATATGCTTGTTCGATCCCGGATTCTCATCAATACACCCACACGACTGTATCCTCAAAGTCTTCAAATTCCCGCAATACAACAAAGCCGACAGCCACCGACTCTCCATCCGATGATCACCGAGTATCAGCCCCTCCAACATCGGGCAACACACCCCAACCGCCTTACATCGTACACCCAATCAGTTCGAGCTGCAATAAATGTCTACACCCTTGGGCCAAAATGGTCAACCCGATATCCGTAACCACAGAATCGTAAAACCCGTTTAATCTCCCGATCAATTCTGAGTTGCTTTACTAAGATTAGAAATAGTGTATGTCTTCATGAATGGATTTGTGTGTTTCCAGTACAAACAGATAATGCCATAAATTCCCACAACATTGTACAGAACTGATTGCTTTATAAAAAAAAGACTATGATCACAGGAAATAATTATAACAAACTCATTCCCAACCAAGCACAGCACGCCCACAATTACGACCCCATATATCCACAAAATAATTAAGACGGATTGGGGGAATCATCAAATAACCATCAATTCAAACAATAGATACCCAAGAAATTAAACTAATGATTTACGACCATGATGCGCCAAATCTTTCAAACAAACTTCTACAACCAAGAATGACTTGTTCTATTCCGACTAATAATATTGAGCATGAGTCCAGGAATTAAACAAAATAAAAAATTAATCCAAAAATTATAACTTACAGAAACTCAATATAAAGGGTCATGGAGATTCCCCAAATATATCCCCTAAAGCATGGAGATTGACCTTTTTTCCGAAAAAATAACTGTATAACAAATTAAGAAAAACAATTAGCATAGACAATAACTTAGTGGAAAACAACAAATACTCACATAGAATCTGAAATCGCAGATTGAAATTTAAAAAAAAATGTTCACAAATTAATATACACAAAACCCTACTGACATATTATAGAAAACTCTAACAAAATTATTTCCGTAAAACACAAAACCTACATTAACATGAAATATTTCCAAATCCATATAAGCTTTCGGATCGAAATAAAACACTGAATAATACATAGACCGGTATCAAAAATTGGAAAGAAAAGTTGTTAATTAAACATATCGGGAACAAAATTAAGAAGAAAAAAGCCCCATATTTTTCTGATGTGAGCAGTGGCGGGTCGAGAGGGAGAGGGGGAAAAATTGCAAACCCTATATTTCCAACGAAGGGAGAAAATGAGAAAAAAAATGTTATTTCGTTTAAATTGAAATCTGAGAGAAGGAAAGATAAAGGGATGTGGGATATGAAGGAGAAACTTTTTTGCAGATCGTTTTGAAAGAAAGTGAGGCGAGAGAAGCGGCTTCTGTAACCCTAAAAAATATGAGGAGATTTTTTTGCAGAACATTTTGAAAGAAAGTGAGGCGAGAGAGGTAGCTTCTATAACCCTAAAAAATATGAGGATGATGACAAATGAAAAAAAGTTGTTATTTATACCCAGTTCAAAAATCCAAAAAAGTAGCATTTTAACACAAACCACCATAAGCTGACAACTCATCATCCAGGTCTACCAAGTGATGACACATGTCATCCGAACGAATGGCTAGCTGACACATAGGTTAGGGTGTCAACAACATTAACAAATAGGGTGGATAATCATTACATCATAAGCCCATGCACTTGTCTTGTTTTCTCTCTTTTTTTTTAAATCCGTGAACACTTACTTGTGCTGATCCATATTAGAAAACACAAAGGCTCAAGATTGGAGGTAATTATTCATTTCATTTTTATTTTTATTTCTTTTACATGCTTTAATGTGACTACAGGCAAACAATTAATTAAAAAAAATCTAAAATTCAGAACTCAATGAGTTCGACCTGGTGATTTTATCACAAACAAATGTTAATCCAGTCTCATTAAAAAGCGTGACTTATAGTATAAACTTCCTTGCAACTCAAAACAAAATACTACATTTCATTTGGATTCGGGGTAGGACTAGCATAGAAAAAGTTGATCCTAGGAGTTGTTGAACTAATTAAGTAATTACTTTAGTTTCTTCATGCATGTATTATTTTGCATTTTTCTTAATTACTTGACTCATGCAGGATGAAAGAAAAAAAAAACTTATAAGATATTTTTAATGATTTTTTATTTAAAAAAAAATACCAAATTCATTTTGAAAACTTATGAGCTAAAATTTGAGAATCACTTTTAAAACGTTTGCAAATACTTTAATGAGAGGAAAAATGAATAAAGATCTAAAAATTAAAAATCACTTTTTTTAAATCCTAGAAGCTAAAAGTTAAAAAGAAATATTATTTTCAAGAGCTTATATGAATTATATTTTTCGAAACGTTGGATTTAAAAACTTATAATCTAAAAGTTTAGAACTTTTTTTAAGTTTAGAAGCTAAAAGTTAATACTATTGTTTCTACAATATTAATAAGCTAAAAGAGAACTTAGCTTAAGCAGACGCATAAGCAGGATAAGAAAGTTTTATTATTCCAACAAAATAAGCTAAAAGAGTTTAGAATCACTTTTTTTTATCCTTAGAAGCTAAAAAAGTTAATAATTACACATCGAGCACACGTGGATTATTGATCTTATCGATCAAGAAAACTTCTTCCACATCATCCTTGTGTACTTGTTTAATTATGTCGATCATTGGTACGTTTGATCCCCACTTCACGGAACATATATAATATTTGTTTACTTGTACTTTTTCATTGCTTTTTTCATTTTAGAAGGAAATAGTAAGGAATTATTTCAGCGGACTTGGAAACAAAAGGACTCTGAGTGTTTGCCTAACACTGGGTAATACAGTGTTAGTCTGATCAACAGGTTTTTCATACTCGTCGTTACTCTTCAGTGCATGCCCGGGATTTGTAGGCTCTAAAAGCTGGATCCAACTCCTTAGAATTATTTCAAACACATTGCATGAGTTTATCTCAGGTTGGGAGGACAACTTCCCACTATTTTGGCTCTTCATGCAACTCACTGGCGTAGATAAAAGATTTTAAAAAAATATCCAATGCTCAAAATAAATCAGAACACCTCGAGTAATTAAAGGAGTTGAATCGATTTGGAGAAGCCTGTTGGGATCGGGAAAAATGAATCCATATAAAAAATGAGATCTTAAATTTATATTGGCCAATATTTACATTAAAAAAAAAGCTTATAAATCAAAGAACAGGAAAATATCAGCAACTAACTGATTGTTCCGAATGAGGTATGCTTCCAATTGTGGGTAAAAGAGAAAACCAACAATTATTAAGAAGGTAAATTAGTAAATTAATGTAAAGTCATCGAGAAATTATTAAATCCAGTCGGCAAGAAAATGAGTTGAAGAAAGTAATCTCCCTGCACGGATTTGGCCATCTGAACCCATCACGTTCGCCGCCCTGGAACTCAAACTGATCTCCTTCCCAAGGCTGATCCTCAACCGACTCTTCTTCCCAAGGCTGATCCCTAACTGGCTCTCCTTCCCAAGGCTGATACCTAGCGGAAACTGCCGTCTTGGCAAAAATCTGAATACAACAAAAATATGAGTAGTAGCGTCTAATGAAAGGTCATCACCTTTTAATGGAAGCATATGTCGCCCATATTTAAATCCAAAATCCCGTATTGCAACCATGGTTGTCCCACAAAAGTCATGAACAATCACCATCCTTTGTTTGGATAGCTGCACACTCGATAAGACCATAAATGTTGAGAAAAGAATCACATGACTTTATGAAGAGAGTTGGTAAAATCTTAGCTACTATGATAAATTATGTCAAAAATAAGTATATACCAACAATGCTCAATGTACTTACAACAATGATTTCAAGAATACAATGTTACACAAAAGATTCAGTTTAGCACAGACTTTTTAGCTCAAATGCAGTTCAACTGCATATCGTATATTACAAACTCAGATTTCACACTATATTTTAGTTTTTACATTGATATAAATTCCACAGAACGGCGAAAAGGGAAGAAAACGACTACCTTATGATAACACGACCACACAAAACGTAAATTCTGTAAATTCAAACTACTCAACTCCATTCCCCATAAGCCAAACACAAACTAAAATTAATAATAATAAATCATAATAATAATAATAACAATTAATACAAGAAGTAATTGAGCTGATAACAGTAAAAAATGTAGTCAAACAGTCCCAACTGAAACCCTGGGCATCTTTTAACACAAGTATTTTCAGATTTATATATCTAACCAAGAAATAAAAAAAGAAAATCATAAAAAAAAGCTTATTGTTCATCAAGTAGTTCTTCTTTCCAGCTACGTTAACATGAGAAAACATCTACAATTGAACAGAATAGAAATAAATTAACTAACCTTGCATATGATTTGCCATCGTAATCTCTGTTTTCAATATTATTATTGTCGCCGTCGTTATCCCTGCGAGGCGGCAGAGTATCGAGTGCAGATATAGGCTGGGTGAGCGAAACCGTAATAAAATGAGTTTGACTCCAACAAATATATTTTTTTGCCAAATGAAAAATATAACTATTGTTTTTTAACATGATTTTGCTGAATGAAAGAACAATTAATGCGGAAAATTAACAAACGCGCTAGGCCAACAAAATCAAAGCATTTTGCAATGATTTGGAGTGACTAATATTTGATGAATGTCATTTGAGGCTATGGGGATGTCATGCCAGTAAAAGCTATTGCAGCAGCTGACCAGGTAATTCAGAGGACTACAAAGAAATATTACCTCTATTTTCTTGCTGCCCAAAATGACCTCAGATTGAATGAAATCATCACTGGCGATCAAGGTATGATCCCCCTCTGTCTCAGAAACTGCATAGCTTGTGTGGTTAATAACCAAAGCTGCTGGATCCTATTAGTACACACTCAATATTAACACAATTTCGCAGACGAATCATGTCGAAAACTGCAGAAGTTTTAGCATCTTCTAGGTAAAGAAAGAAACCAACCAACAGTAATTCTAGATAATTGCAAAAGCATAAACAGGTGCTGAGACCAAGCCAGTGAACAAAATTCTACCTCATCAAAGTCAACCCCACACTCAACAGCTATCTCTCGGATCAATTCAGATGTCGATGCATCAGCAGTGAGAATCAAGTCATGACCAAGTAACAACATATAATAGAAAAACTATCAACACACATAAAACCTCTCCATATATAAATACAAAAATTTGTACTGCGAGTGTGTATAGTGTTCACTTACGATCGATTATTGGGGAGAACACAATAACAACGTCGTACAGGTATTTTATCAGACTCCGGATAAATCGGGAACCAAAAGCGATTTTTTAATCACAATAATTGAACAATAATTGCCAAAAACAGACTCCGAATAATAAACAAAAACCAAATCAACCAAATAATTTGAAGAACCCATATAGTCATAGAAATAATATTACCAATTTTAAAAAATAAAGTTCTAAACATATTAGTCTTTTCCCTTCTGATTTAATATAATAACTCTGCACATATTAAAAATGCTCTTTCAAACAATTGAAAATAGTAGGAAATAGACAAAATGAACCAAAAAAGAAAAGAGAAAACTAAGGATTTTAGCCATCCCCACACATCAGAGTCAAAATTCATATAAAAAAACGTAAATTTTCAGTAAATTGAAATCAGATCGACAAATAATCCAAGAGATTTCCAAAATAGATATCCCAATAAAATCGATTAGAGGAACCAAATATCCCAATAAAATTGTAAACAAACTGATGAAAAATCAAATATACATGCACCTTTAAATCAGATAGAAACATAATACAATTATAAATTGAAATATACAAATAACCAAGATCGATATAAAAATCAGATGGAAACATAATACATGTCGATCAAGGTATTTATCGAGAGAATTAGAAATCGAGGATCAGGATGTGTGAAAAAAAATCCTCGATCTTAAAACCCTAAAATTAGTGGAAAATGGACGGAAATTACGAAACCATAAATAGAAAGGGATAAACTCTGGTGGAGAAAGATCATACCGAATATTGCGCACATGTTTTTTTGTGTGTATATATTACCGTGTGCGCTTTTCTACAACCATATTCTAAGAATCCAAAACTTGAGATATTGCGAAGCATGATCCAAAACCTAAGAAAAAAATAAGGCTGCAAAGGCAAAAATAGGAAGAGATGATTTTTTGATTCTGAATTTGGATCTATATAAAATAATTCTTACCAATTGAAAAACGAAATGAACCATTATTCAGAATCAACGGATCCATATAAGAACCCCCAAAAAATAGCAATTTCAACTGTTGTTATTTATTCCGCCTTATTATTCGATTCTGCCTTATTCTTCGATTTCGGAATGTTTGCTTATCTGCTGTTTGGGCCTTTGTTCATTCCGCCTTGTTTAATTCCTTTTTTAAAAATTGATATAAATGGAACTGCAAGATTTGGAGAATATAAAGTGTTAAATTGATACAAATAAATAAATCAAAGAATTTTAAAAATGGAAGAAATCTAGATCTGCAATTTACTACTGGAATTTTAGATTTGTTAATCATTCGAATAGAGGGATCAACTGCAATATATGAAATATAAACTGAATCGAATCAAAAAAAATTCTGAAGAAAATTTCTGAAGAAAATTTCTGGAGATATGTTACTGGCTGACGTTAATTTCTGAAGAAAATTTAAAGTATATAAAGGCCATAAAATAAATTAAAATAGAAACCACACTGTCTTGAAAAAAATCCGCATTATAATCCAATTCAAAATAGAAAATACTTTAAATATACTTCATATTTAATTCATATGCATACACACAAATACAGATCATGAAACAAATGTTCTTAATAAATTACCAAAATCGCATGGAAAATGTTATACTCATCAACAAAGTCTCCCATGAAGAGGTAATTTGAAAGAGGTAATTAAATCTAAAGCTCATCAGATAATCTTACTTAGGAAAGAGAAAACTTTTGAGAAAATCTTATGTAGATCCAGCCACGAACTCGAAGCAGCGATCTGGATCAATGAAAAATAGAAGTAGGATTCGAATTATTTCTCTAAAAATTTGTATGCAAATTGATATTGGATCGAAAAATAACAAATATAAGATTAAATTGTAAATTTGGCCCTGATACAGGAATTTGAGAGTATATTCACGAAATTCGCAGAAAAAGAAAATAGATTTGATATTGAAAGATCTACAACAGCACCAATAATAATTTTTCCAAGTCCGGTTGGCAATACAACTAATGTATTGGAAAACAGTGAGGTCCTCGTGATAGAATATTGATAATCACGATGAGGGACATTCACTGCAAAAAAGAAAGAAAAAAACACAGCAAGAATAAGAGTATATCTACAAATTTATAAATTCTATATTTTCATAAACTTATAATATTTTTTCATTTCTCAAACTTGGAATGTATCTGAAATCTTAACAAATCCACATTAACACTAAGAAACAAAACGTGAAATTGATGGATTTTTTCTAATAACATCAGCCTTAGAGAAGAAAACAACCTGGGTAATTCCAAGTCTTGGCAGAATGTTCACAAACCCATTAAGCATTTCAATATATTCACATTCAGCGACATCACCACCATTCTTATCAACAATAACATCATCATTACTAACATTTCGACATGACCCATTCGGAAATTCGGAATTCCCCATGGGTTTCTTCAAAATTCCAAAAGAAAACTCAACAAATTTATCTAATGTAGATTGCCTAGTTGAAGAAACAAAACTAAATTTAACATCATTTTTTTCCTTGCTCCGTATTTCTCGAACTGGGTCCAAATAATTTTGGGGATTACGATTAAAGCTAGAATTAAAATTAGAAATGGAGGTGGTAGGTTTTTCAGCAACATTTGCCAAGCACATCACGCCAATTGCTTGCACAGCTGCTTCCCAATCAAATCCCCAATATTCCGAAAATGCATGAGAAAATATAATACCCAAAAGTTTAATTCGATGACCTATATTAAATTGAAACAAAATCGTGAGATTATGAATTGATGAACTGAACTTACATCGTCGTCATCTATGGTGAGCAGAGGAACGGAACTGGAAGCCATAAGAATGTATTTTCGGAGATTGTAAATATTGTACCAGCTACTTTGATTAACTTTACTGGTATTGTAGTGGGCTTTGCCTTTTTTTTGATTAACTACTTTACTGGTTTTGATGTGGGCTTTGCCTTTTTAAAGAAAGGAGATGAAGGTAGGGTAATTCTCGATTTCGATAGTATGAGAAACAATTAAAAGAACCAATAATTTCTTAGGGGAATTCCTGACAATCAAGTCGACGCGAAATCTGGGAAAAAATAAAAAGGATGAAGAAAAATAACTAAACAATCGAAAATAGCAGAAAAATAATTTGTGAAGAAGAATTCTCAATGTTGCGGCCGGATATGGAGAATAATTCATGAAAACCCTGGTAAATAACAAATTGAGAAAAACAAATCTGAAAAAAAAAATAAGGAGAGCGGCGCCCCAGAGATGAATCTTACGTTTTGTTCGTGAGATTAACATAAATAAAAAAAAGTTGTTATTTATATCTGGTCAAAATTTTGATCTCCTCCCAAAATAGACTCCCTATTAACCACAACCCGACACGTTATTTTTAGAGAAATTTTATTGGTCCACATCAGCCCCGGAACGCTCTCCTTTCGATACATCAACTTCAATAGTCAACATAAATATTCACAACTAATATATATATATATATATATATATGTACATATATATGTATATATGTATATATGTACGTATAGAATCATGTGAGAATGGATCCGTAGGTGAGAAATGAGAATGAATCCTGACCAATCATTTTAATCATTTTGATTTATGAAACCAGCAGTTGACTTTTCCAATTAAAAAAAATCAGAAACTGAAAAATGGAAAACAGAACCGGGCAAACTTACCTGCGCCTCCCGTTGCACCACCGGACCTTGCTGCTAGAACATGGCCTTGGAGATGCCGGTGAATGGAGCGACCGACTGCTGGGCAAGCGGTGACTACCTCCAGACGGCGGCGTGGCTGCGGTGGATGGCGACAGGTTCGGATTTTGGGCCCAGATTTCGGCAGCTCAGTGAGCTTTTCTGATGGGCCTCCGTTGCCGCCGGCTTCGTCTCTTCGCGGGGCAAAGTTTGACGCCGGCGGTGGTGGCCGACGAGACCCGAAACGCAAGCCCTCAATTCGATTTAGGGCATGGGTAAGATTTTGAGAATTTAATAAAGTTTTAGGCTTGATTGCAATTTTTGAAACTTATAAAATCATAGAATTGCCCTAAATTTTCTGAAACTGCGAGGCTGCCCATGAACTTTCTGAAATTACGTTCGGACCCAAGAAACTTTCCAGAAACTGTTTTAAGCCCAAATGGCATTTCTGTAATTATCAAAATTTTCAAAAATTGCAAAAAAAGACCCTAAAACCTTTCAAAAAATTGTTAAGGCTGTTAGGCTATACAGAAAATTCTTGAAAATTGCAGAAAGGACCCTAAAACCTTCAGAATTATTAAGCTTCCTTGGTTTTTTTAAATTTTAGACCCATTTGCATGTTACTAAATTTTGGGATAGATCCCTCACTTCATAACATGTGCTATAGCAATCAGATTCCTCATTTCAGTCTCAAAATTAGTACCAAAAGACCAACAACTTAAACACGGATTCATGAAATACTAGAACCAAGAGCACGTTATCAATGACATACTTTGCACAATTTATTACATAATTGTGCACAGTTTGTTGCATTTGTGTGCACAAGTTAACACTTACTTGTGCACAATCTAGTTTACTAAATTAATAAAAATAAGAAAATGATACCAAGGTATTATTACATGCAAATTGGTCTCCCTTTTTGATTACTTCCTCAAATTAAATTACAATGTGAAAATAAGTAATTATTACAATCATAATTGATACCAACTAAATTTAGAAGTGAAAACACACAAAAAATCCAAAAATAGTTTTATGAATATTGTGCCAATAATAATATATCCTTGCTCGTACACCATTGCCTTTTTAAATTGTTCGAGGATCCATACTTAAGAAGCAGCGTCTTTAATAGTTATCAATGCAGTTGTGACACACTTTCTGTGGTTGTCAATCTCAGTGAAAGGTGCAAACACCATATTGTAACTGCATCAGAAGAAATGAGTATTTAATCATACTTGGTGATATAGTGTGCACAATTTATTGCAATTTTGTGCACATATTGAAATATAAATGTGCACAAACCACATTACACATGCATCAACTGAATTGACATCAAACGACTAGAAACGCATAGGATAGTTTAACCATATTTGACAAACTGTGCACAATATAATACAGTATTGTGCACAAAGTGAAACATAAATGTACACAAACCACATTACACCTATATCAACTGAAATGATATCAATGAGCAAAACCAACCTCCTTTGCATAAGACTTGTAAAATTGTATAACTTCATCTAAGATTTTGAGTTTCTGATTATTGGAATCCAATATTTTGTAGAGCTAGGTTCATGAACTTATTTTGTCGAATATGCTCACAATTATGAGAAGAACATTCAACATCACCTACAAATTCTCGCATTGAATTACTCCACAAAATAGTACATGCCACAGATAACGCGATAGAAAAGTTATTTAAAACTTCATAACACGTGCAAACACAATTTCTGCTATTGCACAATCGTGCAAAAGTGAACGCATTAATGTGCACAAACTGACACTTACTCGTGCACAAACACACCACACTTGCATCAGACAACAACACGCGCAGAGTTTTTTATTCATAACACGTGCAAACACCATTTGCTACTACACGATCGTGCTCAAGCGAACACATTAATGTGTACAAACTGACACTTACTTGTGCACAAACCACATCACACTTGCATCAGATGATAACACGCGCAAATTTTTTTAATCATAACACGATCAAACACCATTTGCTACTGCACGACCGTGAACAATCGAAGACATTATTGTGAACAAACTGACACTTATGTGTGCACAAACACATCACACTTGAATCGGACGACAACCACTTCAGATGACAACTCACGCAAAAAATTTTAATCATAACACGTGCAAACACCATTTGCTACTGCACGACTATGCACAATCAAAGATATTATTGTGCACAAACTGATACTTACGTGTGCACAAACATAGTGACGAACATAATAAGTTTAAAGCAAACTAATCCCAACATTGCATCCAAAATTTTACAGTGAAAAATCAGCTGGAATTGAAAAGATACTCAACTCGGTTCAATTCAATACCAAAATCCATTCTACTCCATGGAACATTTAAACTTCCAGAAACAGTAATAAAGTTGATAGCAAGAATAATAAATTACCTAATAATAATATCTCTACCCTTCTTCCAAACCAATCATCACGCCATCATGTATAAACCCAGGATCCCTCCATCCAGCGCTCTCATTGGCCGGCGCATGATTAGCACATATTGTCCTTATTTTTATTAGTATTTTAGTTAGTTTTTCTTATTGTTTTTGGTATAAGTTGGGTAGATTAAACATAATTTCGTAATTTTATACTTTTAGCTTATTTTATCAAATTATGATCTAGATTGATGCAAATAGGTGATTATTCTCTATTTTTCATCTTATAGCTAAGTAATCGGAGGAGTTCAGCACAAGAGAGGCGAAGTTCAATAATTAAAAGATAAGAATTGAGCATTCCGACAAAGAAGTAGCAGAAATTAGGAGCTAACGGTAACTCTTACCGCTACCATTGCCGCTATCTTACCGCTAAAGATGGACAAAGAGCTCCCAGACTAAACTAACGGTAACCTTAACGATATCTCTTACCGCTGGTTACACCATTACGGATGGACAGAAACTACTTAAGGAGGATTAACGGTATAGTTAGCGGTAACTCTTACCGCTAAGTCTTACCGTTACCTGCCCATAAATGCGTTTTGCCCTAACTTGTTCTCAAAGACATGGGAAAACTATATAAACTCCTTCTAAATCCGTCCCAAAAATACACATATCACCACCATAACCCTATTTTCGGTCTATAGCCTCAAAAACAACACACCATTAAATCCCATATCATTTAAAAAGATCAAGTTCGAAGATTCAAGAGTCACAAGTTCCAAGTTCTGTTCTTTAGATCGTGATTCGATTCTAGACCAAGATCTACACGTTTTCTCCGGAGTAGCTGAAGGATTTACTACACTTCTTAGTTCAATTAAGTATTCTAAACTTTATAATTATTTTCTTAGTTTAATTCATGCTATTAAGTAATTGCTTTAATTTATTGTTCTTGACTTATTTTACGCTACAAGCTTGTTATTTTGGATATTGGATTCGCAAACTTTCATTAAAATTTAGTTTATTATTTCATGCTTGGTTGATTGAGATTTATTATTCCGTTTACATTTCGTTTAAGATAATTGCCTACGTTTATGCTCGTTATTTTCATTGAGGTTCTATGCTTTTGATTTCGTTATTGCTAGTAAGTTTCATACATGTTATTGCTTTGATTAGATTAATTACTTGAGTTTGATTCATGCTAGTTAGTTCTTGTTAGTTAATAGGCTTATATTCATGCTATTGAGTTTTAATTTCATAGATAATAAAAAAAAAAATAAACCCCCAATTTGAATTAGCTTTCATGTTACTTTGTGATTAAACAAACATTTGAGATTCCGATTGCATGTTCCTTGAGATCGACTCGATTTAACTTACCAACCTACATGCGAACTTGTACTCTTGCGAGCGAGCTTTTGAGTAATTGATAAATATTTATAAAAGTAGTCACACAAAAGTTCGAATCAGCGCATCACACATATCTTCTCTCTCATACCTAGAGACCCGGGTATCCACGACCTACTCAATTTATCCCGTCAATCCGTACTTCACTGAATTCTCTTTCCCGCCATGGGTCACGAACATGACCTGCATCTCCCCATTCCGGCCCGTCAACGGCAGGTGGACCTACTCAGGTCCATGACCAGGTTCGAACCGGACCGTCTCCGATTCGGCCAGGAGATGTTTAGTCCCCGACAAGGGATTGTGATCATGGTCTTGCTTTTTCGGGTTGATTTCGGACTCGGTCCAGTGGAAGATTTGGAACTGGTAATCGGATCGCAAGTTGATTAGCGGGATTGTGGTCGAGCCCGACCCGGATTTCCATCCGGGCGACGACGAGAGAAGATTATAACCGATGAAGTCCGTGTGGGAGGAGTTTGAAGGGGGGTAAATGTCGAGCCAGTCGAGCTGGGATGGGGAGTCAATGTCGGACCATCGGATCGTAATCTGGTCGCCCGATTTAGGAATGGATCTGGAGCTCACGGTAATGGCGACTGGTGATGAGGAGGATTATTGAGTTAAATCGAATGAGAGGAAATGAAAAGTAGAAGATGGGCTTAGTGACGAACGTAATAAGTTTTCTTAATTCGTTTGATTAAATCAGATCCATTATATTAAATTAGTTATAATGGTTAGAATTCATTCCCATTTCTCACTCACAGACCCATTCTCACTGGAACCTAACCCTATATATATATGTATACCTATTTTTAGTTAAATAATATCAATAGACGATTACCCTAATAATTATCCCGAAACACAAACTCAAGTAATACACACACACACATCGATTTGGGGTAATGAGCTAACTACCTATTTTTAGTTAAATAATAGCAATAGGCTATTGCCCTAATAATTGTCCCAAAACACAAACTCAAGTAATATATTAGGGCAATCGTCAAATAATATATGTGTGTATATATATATTACTTGAGTTTGTGTTTTGGGACAATTATTAAGGCAATCGTCTATTGATATTATTTAACTAAAAATAGGTAGTCAGCTCATTACCCCAAATCGAAATCCGATTTAGGGGTGTAAATGAGTCAAACAGTTCGTGAGCTATTCGTTACTCGACTCGATAAAAGCTCGCTCGAACTCGTTTAAAAAGGCTCGTTTAATAAACGAGCAAACTCTAGATTCATGGTATTCGGCTCGTTAGCTCGTGAGCGGGTTCGTTAGTGAGTTTTAGAGTGAGTTTGTTATTAAACCCTTATAAATTAAATTAATAATTTGGTTTTAATTATAATTTTTATACTTGTTCATATGAAAAATATAGAAATATATATATAAATTTATTATTTATGTATCTTAGTAGGTGTATTATGTACTTTAAAAAATATTTTATTTTATTTTTGTAATAAAGTAAAGATAATTTAATTAATAATTAATATATTTTGAGCTCGTTTAGACTCGATTAAATTCGAAAAAGCTCGTGAGCCATCGATATGTTCGTTAAAAAAAGCTCGAGCTCGAGCTCGATAATAAACGAGGAAGCTTAAATTCTCTAAACTCGACTCGTCTCGACTCGTTTACAGCCCTAATCCGATTCCACAATCCCAAAACCAAAATAGTTTAAACATTGGGCCTATGATGGGGCCACACGAAGGAGCCTAAATATTAAAGTGGAACAGCCCATTCCGATTACAACATTCTTATAAATTTCAGTCCAAATTTCCTTCTTTATATTATTTGTCCTCAATTTCTAGGGTTTTGAAGAGCAAAACCACCTCATCTATCTCTCTAGAAATTCGGCATGAGCAGATCGGGGCAGCCTCCGGATCTCAAGAAGTAGGTCTTCCCAGCGAATTATTATAGTCTTATTTGTCATTTAAGCAATTTGTTTATGTTTTTTAACCTTGTTTTTTATTTTAATGGCAGGTACATGGACAAGAATCTACAGAGTAAGCTCTAAGTTATCTCTTTAGATTATGTTATTTGGAAATTTTGTTTTGTATTAAACTAAGTCGAAGCTGCTATTTATAATTCTTTTCCTTTCTATATTTTGATTATCGAAAATGATGCTTTATCTGCTTAGTTTTGGTGGGTTTTTATCTGTTAAATAATTAAGGATCCTAGCTAAATTTGCGGTTTGTAGATAGTGAATCTGAATCTCGTGTCATAGTGTGGCTGGTAGCAAGGTTAAGTTGACCAATAATTTTGGATTTTTTTTAAAAAATAGCTTAATCCTGATGATGGATCTCAATGTGTGTTTTTGGAGTTTTTTTTGATGGATTTAAGTGTATAATATTGGCGCATTTTCTGTTCTTTTTAATTTAATGTGAAGAATTTTTGGCACTTAAATTCAAATTAGCTATGCCAAATATTTAGATTAGCAATTTGAGATGTTACTGTTGAATTAATAAAAATGTGTTAATGTGACAGATCAATTATGAACAAACTGGAATTTCTTGCCTCGGCATTTTTGTTGTTTACTTATTATTATTATTAATATTATTATTGTTATTGTTATTATTATTATTTTTTTTAAAGATGCTGTTCAAATATTATATTCAGTTTCTTTGTTGGCAGTTTTTTTTTTTGGTTCTAATTCAATTGCTTTTTAGTACGTATACATGGTGTACACGAGAGTATTTTATTTTCCAAGTATCTAAAATGCATTCTAGCAAAAACGTTAATTGCATTATAGGCTGGTATTACGATCATTTTCGTAAATTCATAAACTTCATACAACTTTACTCCATGCATCATTGCGAAAGTGTCCATCTTGGTTCACAAGTACTTATTTTGGATTATTATTTATTTGACTCGATTTTTAGGGTATATTCATGTTGGAATTTTATTATTAACGCTTACGCCTTAGATAAATTGCTTATGAAGTAATTTTCTTTTATTTGCTAACTTGTGCCCCTTTTATTTTGTAACTTAAAAAATAAGTAATTGTAATTATTTTCAAGCTTAATATTCAAATTATTTTCTATTGTATTTCCAGTAAAGCTGAATGCCAATCGTATGGTGGTTGGAACACTTCGTGGTTTTGATCAGTTCATGAACCTGGTGATTGACAATACTGTTGAAGTCAATGGAAACGAGAAAACTGACATTGGCATGGTGGTGAGTCTTTTTCGATTCTTGGTTGTTGCAATGAAATTTCAATTATGTCATGTGATGGTTTAACTTACTATTGTTTTATGTTTGCTTCTATTGTAGGTCATTAGAGGAAACAGTGTGGTCACTGTCGAAGCTCTTGAGCCGGTTGCCAGAGCACAATAACTGTACATGTTTTTTTTTTTTGTTTTTTTTGTCTCTTTTTTGTGCGCAGGTGTTTTTGTATGCATTAATTGAGTGAAGTATTTCGACATTTTACGAATCCTTTTTGATAAGCTTGTGGCCATAATCAGTTGTATCCAACCAGTATGATTTGGAATGTATTTTTATTGCTCTATATTTCGAAGTGTGTTATCAAAAATGCACGGTGAAATTGAATCTCATTACTTGTGTTATGATTTTGTGCTTCAAATGTTAAGAAATCTTAACAAAGTTAAGATTGAGGAATTTAACTAATGTGATATACAGAATTTATGGAGCGTTCTTAGTATTGTCATTATTTTGTAATCGGAATACGGAATAATTGGTGGCGTTAAAAATTATATGAATATTAATGAAGTGAGTTTTTGACTGGTTTGATAAGTCTATTACCGTCTTCATATTTCCAAGGAAAAAAATAGGGAAAGTGTAAAATCTATTTTAATCTCCTCGTGTGGGAGTGATCGGTACGTCATTACACACGGAGTGGCTTTTACTCCACTGGTGGCAAATAAGTTCCGCGGCCCTGTTTGTTTTATCATTTAGAATATTGAATTAGCTATTAAAAATATTAAATGCTCGTTTATTTTAATATTTAAAAATTAAATAATGAAACAACAATTTTTTATAATTATATATTATTAAATATACTATTATAATACAATATTATTCACTTTATTAAATGCTCGTTTATTTTAATATTTAAAAATTAAATAATAAAACAATATTTTTTTATAATTATATATTATTAAATATAATGAAGAATGATATAGTCACAGTATCGTAGAAATCTTCCATAAATAAGATAGCAAATGTAGTGTACAAAAATATCTTTTAGTATTTAAAATGAAAAATATCTTTTTTAATATATTAATAATTCAAATTTTGGATTCCTTAATAAAAAATTTATAAAGTTTATGATTTTTTTGAATTTCTTATATCCGCCCGCGATTTCGCGGGTTTACAAAACTTTATGTTATGTATGTAAGTATGTTTATATGCAATTTTGTATGTACTCTAGAGTTCATTCTCAATAATAGAATCTAAAACATTACAGTCAAATATTGCAAAATCGCTAAACAGAGTAGACAAGTTTGCTTTTATATCCAATAATAAATAATTAACTATCGAAACTTTGTCGTGGTTTTTTTTTTATTTATCTTCAAAAATTCCAATAAACAATGGATTTGAGTCTTTCGGTTATGGTAATTCGAAACATGGATCATGTTTCAAAACTATGCAGTGGTACTAGATTAGTTGTTACCCAACTTGGAGATCGCATTATTGATGTAAAGATTTTGTTAGGAACTAATGATGGAACGAATGTTTACATCCCACACTTGGCATTGAACCCTTCAGACAGTATGGTTCCGTTCAAATTTTAAAGGAGACAGTTTCCCACTTATTGTTTGTTTCGCAATAAATATAAATAAGAGTTAAGGTCAAACTCTCTCAAATGTGGGTTTGTATTTGCCAAGACCAGTTATT